>SJYT01078690.1:258579-331824 GCA_006410635.1 Cephalophus harveyi
CCTGTCTCCCGTACAATGTCACGAACCTCATTCCATAGTTCTTCAGGCACTCTATCTATCAGATCTAGGCCCTTAAATCTATTCCTCACTTCCACTGTATAATCATAAGGGATTTGATTTAGGTCATACCTGAATGGTCTAGTGGTTTTCCCTACTTTCTTCAATTTGAGTCTGAATTTGGCAATAAGGAGTTCATGATCTGAGCCACAGTCAGCTCCCGGCCTTGTTTTTGTTGACTGTATAGAGCTTCTCCATCTTTGGCTGCATAGAATATAATCAATCTGATTTCGGTGTTGACCATCTGGTGATGTCCACGTGTAGAGTATAATTTCTGCAAAATACTAGCTATATTTCCTGCATTGTACAATATATCTATGTAGTTTATCTATAATTTATACCTCTTAATCCCTTACCTCTGCTTGCCCCCTCCCCATCTTCCCACTGATTACCACTAGTTTGCTTTCAATACTTGTGAGTCTGTTCCTTTTTTGTTATGGTCACTACACTGTTGCTGCTGCTGCTAAGTCTCTTCAGTCATGTCTGACTCTGTGTGACCCCAGAGACGGCAGCCCACCAGGCTGCCCCGTCCCTGGGATTCTCCAGGCAAGAACACTGGAGTGGGTTGCCATTTCCTTCTCCAATGCATGAAAGTGAAAAGTGAAAGAGAAGTCGCTCAGTCATGTTTGACTCTTAGTGACCCCATAGACGTAGCCCACCAGGCTCCTCCATCCATGGGATTTTCCAGGCAAGAGTACTGGAGTGGGCTGCCATTGCCTTCTTGGGTTGTGTCCAAATCCAAACTGGCAATTGTAGACCATGACACTATGAACATTGGGGTGCATGTATCTTTTTCAATTGGTGTTTTCATTTTCTTTGAATATGTATATCCAGGAGTGGAATTGCTGGGTCAGGTGGTAGTTTTTAGTTTTTTGAGAAATTTCCATATTGTTTTCCACAGTGGTTGCACCAAGTTACATTTCCACAAACAGTGTACAAGGGTTCCTTTTTCTCTATATCCTCAATACCATTTGTGTCTTTTTGATGATAGGCATTCTGACAGATGTGAGATGCTATCTCATTGCTGTTTTAATTTGCACTTGATGAAAATGAAAGAGGAGAGTGAAAAAGCTGGCTTAAAACTCAGCATTCAGAAAACTAAGATCATGGCATCAGGTTCCATCACTTCATGGAAAATAGATGGGGAAACAATAGAAACAGTGACTTTATTTTTGGGGGCTCCAAAATCACTGCAGATGGTGACTGTGGCCATAAAATTAAAAGACGCTTACTCCTTGGAAGAAAAGCTATGACCCACCTAGACAGTATATTAAAAAGCAGAGACGTTACTTTGCCAACAAAGGTCCATCTAGTCAAAGCTATGGTTTTTCTAGTCATGTATGGATGGGAGAGTTGGACTATAAAGAAAGCTGAGCGTTGAAGGACTGATGCTTTTGAACTGTGGTTGAAGACTCTTGAGAGTCCCTTGGACTGCAAGGAGATCCAACTAGTCCATCCTAAAGGAAATCAGTCCTCAATATACATTGGAAGGACTGATGCTGAAGCTGAAGCTCCAATACTTTGGCCACCTGATGCAAAGAACCGACTCATTTGAAAAGACCCTGATGCTGGGAAAGATTGAAGCCAGGAGAAGGAGACAACAGAGGATGAGATGGTTGGATGACATCACCGACTCAACGGACATGAGTTTGAGCAAACTTTGGGAGTTGGTGATGGACAGGGAAGCCTGGAGTGCTACAGTCCGTGGAGTCTCAAAGAGTTGGAAATGACAGAGCAACTGAATCAAACTGAACTGATGATTAACGATGTGGAGCATGTTTTCATGCGCCTGTTGGTCATCTGTTTATCTTCTCTGGAAAAATGTCTATTCAGGTATTCTGCCCATTTTTCAACTGGATTGTTTGGTTTTTTGATACTGAGTACATGAACTGTTTATATATTTTTTATATTAACCCTTTATTGAACGTGTCATTTGCAAATATTTTCTCCTATGTCTTTTGATTTTGTTGATGGTTTCCTTTGCTATGCAAAAGATTTTAATAATTTTCCACTTGTGTGTTATTTTTATTTCCTTTGCTTTAGGAGACAGATCAAAAAAGTTGTTACAATTTATGTCAAATTTGTTATGCTCATGTTTTCTTCTAGGAGTTTTAAGGATTTTGGTCTTATATTTAGGTATTTAATCCAGTTTATTTTTGTATATAGTGTTAGGGAGCATTCTAATTTCATTGTTTTACATGTAGCCATCCAGTATTCCCACATAAATTTTTGAAGACACTGTCCTTTCTCCACTGTATATTCTTACCTCCTTTGTTGTAGATTAATTGACCATAAGTGCATGGGTTTATTGCTGGGCTCTGTATACTGTTCCATTGATCCATGTGTGTATTTTTGTGCCTATACCATACTATTTGGATTACTGCAGGTTTGTAGTGTAGTCTAAAGTCAGAGAGCATGATTCCTCCAGGTCTGTTCTCCTTTCTCAATATTGTTTTCACTATTCAGGCTCTTTTTTGTATCCATGCAAATTTTAAAATTACTTGTTCTAGTTCTGTGGAAAATGCTCTTGGTATTGTGATGGGGATTGCACTGCATCTAGATTGCCTTTGACAGTATAACAGTAATTCTTCCATGTCCACGAACATGGTTCATCTTACCATTTGTTTATGTCTTCAATTTCTTTCATCAGTGTTCCATAATTTTCCAAGGACAGGTCTTTACCTCCTTAGGTGGGTTTATCATCTTAACTATTTTTTAAGTGTGCAGTGCTGTGGTAGTAACTATTTACACACTGTTGTGCAGCTGATCTCTAGGACTTTTTCATCTTGCAAAACTGAAATTCTATACCCATTGAACAGCTTCCCTTTCCCCCACCCCAGTCTGTGGCAATTACCATTCTACTTTTTTAAGAATTTGACTACTTTAGATATCTCACAAAAACAGAATCAAGCATTATTTGTCCTTTTGAGGGGTTATGCTCATTATCAAGGCTTTTGCTGTGCAGTGATAAACTGGCTTCTCAAAAGGTTGTGATAATTTACATTTTGATTGAAAGTGTATGAATGTCCATCAGGCTATACTTTCACTGCTGCTTAGAATCCCCCTTTTGTTTCGATTCTTGCCTAGTCCTTGAAGGAACAACAGGAGTGGACATGCCTGAGATTTCCCAGGCAAGAATACTGGAGTGGATTGCCATTTCCTTCTCCAGGGGATCTCCCTAACCCAGAGATGGAACCTGGAACTCCCGCTTTGCAGGCCGATTCTTTACTGCTGAGCCACCACCGGAGCCCAAATTTACTGTATATAGTTACAAAAATGTAATTTTTTAAAAAGTAACTAAAATTATCGATTGTCAGTGAACTTGAGCGTTTCTCGTTTATATTGGCTACTTACACTTCTGTCAGGATTTCCATTCTTCAAAGCATCCTAGTAATCGGGGTCTCACTTGATCTTCCTAACAAGTTTCTGAATCCAGAAGACAGCAATCACCATCCCTCAGCGAGTTACAATTTAGCCCCAGGTTTCATATCTCTCCCTTGAAAGCCTAGTAGCTGTCCCAGGAAAAATTCCCCAGGAAAAGTTTCAGCTACAGGTACCCACCTGCCCCAGCCCCAGCCCCAGCCCCAATCCCAGCCCCATCCTCGCACAGGACCGCATAGTCTGGCGCGCATGCACTCACACCCAGAGAAACACACACACACACCAACCGGCGCCAAGACAGGTCAAGAGCCGGAATCACCAGGTAAGGGAGATGGAGAAAGTCCCAGCCCCAGCCCCAGCCCCAGCCCCAGCCTCAGCCCCAGCTCCAGCCCCAGCCTCAGCCCCAGCCCCAGCCCCAGCTCCTGAGCTTTCTGCGCCCGCGCAAGCTGGCCTGTGGGCGGGGCCTAGGCCCGCCGGCCCGCCCTTCGCTTCCTTGCCCCGCCCCAGGCCCCGCCCCATCCGAGGCGCGGCAGGCTCAGAAGCTAGCCCTGGAGGTAGCGGAAGGTGAGGGTCCGCGCGTGGGGCCTTGTCCGCGGCGCGGCGGGGCCGGAGTCCTGAGGCCGGGGAGGAAAGGCGCCGAGTCCCGAGCGCCGCCCGCCTCCCGCCGCCATTTTGTACCGGGAGAGGGCGGTGGCGGCCGGAGGAGAGCTCCCCCGGGGCCGGGCTTGGGCCCCGGGCGGGGCGGTGGCGGAGGGCGGGCCCGGCCGTTCCCATCTGGGAGGACAGGGGTGGGGTCCCGAGGCTGGCGGCCGCGTGATGCTCGGGCTCCCCGCCGCCCCGCCTCGAGGCTTCGGCTGGCCGGCCCCTGTGGGCCGCGGTGTCCTGCAGTGCCACGCTGGATGCAGCCCGCGACAGTGTAGGAAACGGTTCACTCTTCGCGTTTGGTGCTCGCACCGCAGCTGGTGGGAGGGGCCAGGGAATGGACCGTTGTTCTCCTGTGCAGATGGGGAAAAGTAAGGCTCGGAGTGGGGATGGGATTCGCCCAGGGACGCTCGGTGAGGTGGTGGCGTAGGACTCGGGTCTTATTCCTCACGTGCAGCGCCCTTCCCCCCGGGCCCCTCTGTCTCACCTGCCCAAGGAAGGAGGGAGGTGAGGTGGGGCCTACGTTTCTGGAAGTTCGTTCGTTCGTTCTTTGTTTTTAGATCAGCTTTCCTCTGTACCATCCAGGTTAGAGCTGACCAAGAAGTATACGGAAATCCAAGTCATGGATCCACCTGCACGTAAAGAAAAGCCCAAAGTTAAAGAGCCTGTCAGCCGAATCGAGAAGGCCAAGCAGAAATCAGCCCAGCAGGAGCTGAAGCAGAGACAGAGAGCAGAGGTGAGAGCGAGGAGGGCCCTTGAACCTGTAGTTTGCTGGAGGTGGTGCTGGAATAGGGAGAGCGGAGAATGGTGTAGGAGAGCCCCGCCTGCCTCCAGCCAAAAACAGCGTTCTCCTAGGTGTCCAGAGATCACTGAGGACCAGAAGGTGAGGTGGCAGGCCAGGGTCACATGCCAAGTGTCAGGAACCCCACCCCCACCCCGACCAGTCCCACGTGGTCTCCTGATGACCCCGGTGCAGAGCTTTTGTGGTAGGGTCCTGAGGGAATGAAGAAAGGAGAAAGAGAAGGGCCGTGTGAGGGAGGGTCCTGTAAGAGAGTCCAGGAACAAGTGTCTTGGACTAGCGCAGATGTCCTGGATTTGGCCTGGAGGATAGCTGCTCCTAATTCAGAAGTAGAGGCCCACGCTCTATACCCACCACTGTGTTCCTTTGTTCAGTCTGCCCTTAAAAGTCTATTTGACTGTTTACATGAATATTTTACTTTAGTATTTAATATCAGGAAAGAGCTTACTCTGGTCTTTTCCCTCTTTCTATTTCTTTTCTTTCTTTTTTTTGAAATTTCAAAATACAGAAAAACAGAATATAACAAACACCTGGGTACTCAGCACCCCAGATTGGCAGTGTTTAACATTTTGTCATATTTGCATGTAGTCTTTTTTAAGATAAATAAAAATTACCTGTAAATTTGAAATCCCCTTTCTCCATTTCCTGTTTTATGCCATTTTTTCCCCTCTTTATGGACAACCATGATTTTTGTTAATACTTTTACACTCAAGTATATTAGTAGATATTCTTGAACTATATAAAATTTTTTGTTTTAAAATCTTATATTAAACTAACTGCATGTTTTATTTTGCATTATGTTTTTTAGAATTATTCATGTTAATATAAGAATCTAGTTTATTCCTCATCACTGTTTATAGTGATCTACTTTGTGAATCCACTTAGTATATTTACCCTGTCTTCCAGTGTTGAATGTTTAAATGATTTATAGGGGGTTTTTTTTTGCTGTTACAAACAGTGCTATAGTGAAAATCCTTTAGATATCTCCTTTGACGCCTGTACTGGAATTCCTATAGGGCCAGTATAACTAGGAGTAGAATTATGGGGTACATTTTCAAATTTATTAGATGTTGCCAAATTGTTTTTTGGCTCAGAGGTTAAAGCGTCTGCCTCCAATGCGGGAGACCCGGGTTCGATCCCTGGGTCGGGAAGATCCCCTGGAGAAGGAAATGGCAATCCACTCCAGTATTCTTGCCTGGAGAATCCCATGGACGGAGAAGCCTAGTAGGTTACAGTCCACGGGGTCGCAAAGAGTCGGACACGACTGAGTGACTTCACCTCACCTCATACAGATTTGTACCCATATTAGCAGAGTAAGAGGGTTCTCATCCCTCACTTCTTTTTCAGTGCTTAATAGTGTCAGACCTTAAATTTTTGTTAATCTGATCCAGTCACTAACAATATTGAACTGCGACTACATGCTAGGCACTGTTGCAGGCATGGAAGAGTTCCTGCCTTTGTGGAACTTGCATCCAGTGAGGAAGGCCATCATGATGAGTAAATTTAATAGCGTGTTTGAATTTAATCTATAAACTGAAATCTGCCTTTGGATTAAGTCAGACTGTCTGAGAGCTGCGGACTTGGCTTCCAGCAGATTGTTCCCACTTCACTTCACCTCCGCATCCCCACCTGGACCCAGGCCCCCAGATGATTTTACTGCGTTGCACTTTGGTGAAAGTTGGAGAACCGCTATAAGAAACAGCCCTAGGAAACTGTCCTTGGTGCACACTGCAGCAGTAGATGTTATTGAGGACATTGTTCATGCACTCACTGACACCCTGCTGGTGAGGTTTCACGGGTGACACTTACTTGTCTGACCTCGAATCCCAGCTCCTCCATAAGTTCCGGTTCTTCCCAGGTCAACTTGGGCAAGATACCTAACCTCTCTGAACCTCGGTTCTTCAGTTCGTTCTTGGTAAAATGAGGATGATGACATCAGTCACACGAGTTTGTTGTGAGCAGAAATGCTGTATCTGAAGCATGTAGTGCAGTGCCTGTCCCAGAGAAAGCACTCGAAAATGGCACTGATGGTTCCCACGAGCCTCTGTGCTTTTATTGTGCTCAGTCCAAGTTGAATTGTGCTGACTTGCTAAGCTGTCATATTGGACTTGCACTGTTGTAGCAGCTGGCACTTGTTGAGCTCCTCAGATGTGCCAGGCACGTGCCTGACCACATGTAATCTTCATACTGGTGTGTATTACTGTTGCTCCCACTTTGACCTTTGTAAATCCATCCTGGAATAAAGATGGGAGATATAACATACGTGACCTTGTAAGGTCGGAGGCATTATCATGATTTAAAGTGAGGTATGGTGACCAGAATCCCTAGGTGGTGAGGGACTGAGGGGCAGGGCTGCCATCTAAACAGGTCTCTTTGACATTCTTCCCTGCTTCCAGCTTTGCCCCACAGCTGCTCATTCATCTGTGTGGCCTGGAATGCAACCTCCTAAGATAAGAATGTGACAGGAGCCCATGTATGGAGGCAGAAACACAGTTTCCATTCAGTTTTGCATAGATGCCACATTCCAGGAAGTGAGATGAGAGGGGAGAATGGGCTCAGAGGCCCATTTGGCAGTTGAAGCAACATTTGGAACTTTTGATGACCCTTTCTTTCTTGAAAGTCTTTCATTCCTTGGCTTGGACCCTTGACCCATTTTAAGTCTTCTTTCTCTGCTTAGTGTAAATATACATTTAATACATAATAATATATATAATACATATAAGTAATATATATAAAATGTACTTGTACTCTTAAAGAAGATGAATAAAACAAACATCCTACCACCCAACTACAGAAATAGAACATGACCGTACATGAGCAGGCCTCACTCTGGCCGTGTCTCCAGCCTTCCCACGAGCAGTACCCGTACCCTCAGTCTTTAGTTTATGCTAACCACCCCCTTGCTGTTCTGTATTAATTTACTGCTTCTATGTGTACTCCTAAATAATACTGTATAGCATAACAGTGTATCATCTAGTTTTGCATGTTGCTAAACTTTATGTATGCTACCATATTCCATGACTGGCCCTGTTCACTGAGCATTTTTTTTTAACCATTCAGATTTACTTATTTGTGTTTGTTAAACATACATAAAACATGACCATTTTAACCATACATTTTGAGAATCATTTCAGTTGTTTGAAAGTGTTTTCATCCCTGTGTGGAGTTCTATTTTCCTTGAAGGTTATAGAATCTTACCACAATTTTTAAAAATTGGGGGAAAAAAGATTGTAGGATTATTCAAGCTTTCTGTTTAGTCAGTTTTGATCATTTTACTCTGCCTCGGAATTTGTATCATTTAAGTTTTCAAACTTATTGACACAAAGTTCATAAATTTTAATTTCTACTGTGGCTTCCCTGGGGATGAAGAATCTTCCTGCAATGCAGGAGACCCAGCTTTGATCCCTGAGTCGGGAGGATCCCCTGGAGAAGGGAATAGCTACTCACTCCAGTATTCTTGTCTGGAGAGTTCCACGGTCAAAGGAACCTGGCAGGCTACAGTTCATGGGGTTGCAAAGAGCTGGATACAACTGAGCAACCAATACACATGTATCAGTAATTATGACTTCTTTTTAATTCTGATGATGTTCGTGCAGCCTCCCTGTTATGTCGACAAGTCTCAGAGGTTTGCAGTTTTCTTTAGAATTTTCAAAGAACCATCTTATAGTTTCAGTGATCCTCTCTGTTGTACATTTGGTTGCCTTTTCATTAATTTCTGCTCTTATTTTATATTTTTTGTCTCACTTCTCAGGGTTTTTTCCCCTTCTCTTCTTTTTGATTATTCGAATTTTATCCCCTATACACAAACATGGCCCTTTTCTTCTTCTATACAAATTTGGAAGTTTTATGTTGTCTCTGGTTCTTTGGTGGACTGATGAATCACTGCGAGGTGAAGCAATAAGGTAGACACCCTGCCTTTCTCCTTGGAGCGGCTCTTGCGGTTTTCTTCTCCCTCCACTGCCTGCCCGGGGTCACGTTCCTGCTGCCTCCTACCTGGGCTGCTGTAACAGATGTCTCCTAAGCGCCTGTGATCTCTGCTCCCTGACTGCATCCTTCACACGGTCTTCAGTTTTCTTTCTCAAAGCACAGCTATCATCAGGTTTCTTCCCTGCACACTCACCTCTCCAGAGGTGGTCAGATAAAGTCCAGATTACTTGGTATGGCATTTACGAGCCTAACATGCCTTTCTTTCTTTGTCCAGCTCCCCAACCTTTCGTATTTAGCATACTTGAAGTTTCTAGAACAAATGCTGTGCTTTTATATTATTTAATCATAAAATCCACTGTTCCATCACTTAGGTTCTTTCCCATCTCTACCTGTTTAAATCCTGTGTGTGTTAGTCTTTAGTCGTGTCTTGACTCTTTGCAACCCCATGGACTGTAGCCCACCAGGTTCCTTTGTTCATGGGGATTCTCCAGGCAATAATACTGGAGTGGGTTGGCTTTTCCTTCTCTAAGGGATCTTCCTGACCCAGGGATCGAACCCAGGTCTCTTGCATGGCAGGCAGATTCTTTACCATCTGAGCTATAGGGAAATCCCACCAACTCTTTTTTTTCTTTTTGGCTTTACGGGCTCTTCGTTGAGGTATGCAGGCTTTTCTCTAGTGTTATGTGACTTCTCTTGTTGCGGAGCATGGGCTCTGGAGTGAACAGGCTCAGTAGTTGCGGTGTATGGGCTTAGTTGCCCCGCATGTGGGATCTTAACTTCCCAAGCAGGGATTGAACCACATCCCCTGCATTGGAAGGTGGATTCTTAACCACTGGACCCGCAGGGAAATCCCCTACCAGTCCTTTCAAGGCCAGGTCAAGCACCTGCCTCACTGCTTCTTTCCTGATTCCCCAGTGGAGCTGCTGTTTGCCTCTCCGGTTGCTTTATCACTGCCCCTGCATTACTGATACAGTTCTGGCATTTTCACATGACCCAGTCTGTGGTGTCTGAAGACAGGTTGAGCAGCTGCCTCCATTGTTAACATATCTTTTCCTCCTATTCAGATCTATGCCCTCAACAGAGTCATGACTGAGCTGGAGCAGCAGCAGTTTGATGAATTCTGTAAGCAGATGCAGCCTCCCGGAGAGTGAACCACCCCTGCATTCACACTAGCTGGGACTCTGGGAGCTTTGTTTATGAACGTGTTACCAGCTTTAAGCTGAGATGGCCCATTTGGAGCCTTACACAGCTAGACAAGAAGAGGTTTGTGTTATTCCTGAAACTGGGTAAATCAGAACTTCCTGTATGTAACTTGCTTCACTAGTTCCTCCAATCTGAATTGGCCCATTACTTGCTGAAGAGACTTTTTCTATTCTTCCAAGACAATATTCTTTTTTTTTTTTTTTAACTTTTTCTATTGTTTGAAAAAAAAAAAAATCAGTGTTTCTTCTGAAACTGTAAACCTTCTCCAAAAATACAAATAAAATACTAATAAAATGTTTGTTTGTTCATACTTTAGGGGTGCCTAGTCATAAGAAAGTGGAGTCAAAATGAATGTAATAGGTAGGAAAAGTTGACATGAGCAGAGGGGAGCCTTTTTCCTGCAGGAAGGGATCAGAGGTAAGAGGACAGAAAGAACATGACTGTTTCCAGATTCATTCTTCCTGATGCTCAGGCTCTGCAGACCCTATAGATCCTAAGTCTTTAGCTATACAGGTGTAACTTTTACTCCCAGATGAGCCACTACTCAGAGCCTTGAAGCTAAGATTCCTGTCACCCTATGAATGTGGAGAGCTAGCAGGAGGCTTGTACCAACAAGGGGAGGAGGGGAGTGAAGTGCTTTTGGTTTTTCATTTTGTATTTTATTGGGCGTAGAAGCAGAATATGCATGGAAATGAGGCTGATTACTCCGAGGGTACAACAGCCAACATTGCCTCCTCTGTTACTCCCTGTGCTAGAAATACCTGTATTTTCCCTAGTGGTTCTGGGAACATCTCTAGCAATTCCCACCTCCTGTCTCCCTGCCGCTCTGAAGTCACTGAGAATTCTGTTCCCATTCCTATGCTTATTTTGGCAATAAACCGTGATGTTAAGGAACTTACTGTCCCTCTGGAGAATGTGTTCTGACAGCCTAAGTCTTAGTTAAGGATAACCTTTACACAGATTATCCCCAGAAGTAGTAATTAGGTTCTATAGTGTCCTATTGAATTTGGATTGAACGCAAATTTTTCAGTTTTATGTTTTGGAGGAATTGGGGTTTGGAGTAAGCTGTCGTCATAAACATAAGGAAATGATGTCGTATACTGGAAAGGACAGTGTTTGGGGGTCAAGTATAGTTCTTACTACTTTGGATAAGTTATTAACTTCTCTAAGCCCCATCTGTGTAATGGAGTAATATTTTCTTCCTCTCAAGATCATTCATCAAAAAAATAATGTATGTAATAACTACTCAGTAAATATTACTTCTCAGCTACCTTACTTCATGGGATATGTTTCAAATTTCAAATAACCAATTAATATATGAGTGTTGGTTGGAAAGATTCTGATCCTTAGTTGGGAACTGCTTGTATTAACATGTCACAGCCCTGGATATAGTTTATCCTAGAGAAGTGTTCTAGTATTGCAAACTGTAGGTGGTTGTCAAATCAGTTTAATAAATTATGACTAGCTTATCTTTTTAATTAAACAATAGGGGCCTACCTGGTGGTTCAGTGGTTAAGAATCCACCTTGCAATGCAGGGGATGCCGGTAGATCCCACATGCTGCAACTAAACATCGGCATGCCAAAGCTAAGACCCAGTGCAGCCAAATAAATATATTTTTTTTAATCTTTTAAAGAAAGATTTTAAAATATTAATGTGGTGAGGATATTGTTTCATGAAGCCTTTGTTTCAGTTTTTTACCATTGAGTACAATGTTAGCTGTGTGTGTGTATATGTGGACTTGAATATGTAGAGGTACATTCCTTCTATACCCACCTTATTGAGAGTTTATCATAAATAGGTGTTGAATCTTGTCAAACACTTCTTCTGTATCTAGTGAGATGATTATATGATTTTTATCCATCATTTTTTTAATGTGGTGTAGCACATTGACTGGTTTATGCATCCTGCTGCTGCTGCTGCTGCTAAGTCGCTTCAGTCGTGTCCGACTCTGTGCGACCCCATAGACAGGAGCCCAACAGGCTCCCCTGTCCCTGGGATTCTCCAGGCAAGAACACTGGAGTGGGTTGCCATTTCCTTCTCCATTGTGTGAAAGCGAAAAGTGAAAGTGAAGTCGCTCAGTCGCATCCAACTTCTAGCGACCCCATGGACTGCAGCCCACCAGGCTCCTCCATCCATGGGATTTTCCAGGCAAGAGTACTGGAGTGGCTTGCTATTGCCTTCTCCGTTATGCATCCTAGAATTCCTTAATCCTTAATAACCCACTTAATCCTTTTAATATATTGTGCATTTGGTTTGCCAATATTTTGTTGAGGATTTTGTGTTTGTATTCAGTAGTGACACTTGTCTGTAATTTTCCTTTTTTGTGTGTTTTCTGTTTGCTTTTGGTGTAGGGTGATATGGGCCTTATAAAATAGGAAGTATTCCTTCCTCTTCAGTTATTTGGAGTAGTTTAGAAGGATATTAAGTCTTTAAATGTTTGGTAGAATTCACTTATAACCCCACCAGGCCCTGGACTTTTGTTCTAGGGGAAGTTTTTGATTACTGTTTCAGTCTCTACTAGTGATCGATCTATTAGGATTTTCTATTTCTTCATGATTCACTCTTGGAAGACCTTCCTTCTAGGTTGTCCAACTTGCTGATTTATAGCTGATCTAATCTTTTGTATTTCTGTCATATCCATTGTTATTTCTCCTCTTTCATTGTTGAGTTTATTGGTACCTCCTTTTTTTTTCCTTAGTGAGTCTAACAGTTTGTCAGCTCTCAACTGATCTATAACTATCCTCAAATTGCTAACCTAAACTTTTGTTTGAGGCGACATAGTATGATTATTATTGTATAAACAAAGTACAGTGTGTATTTCCCCTTTCAAAGCATTCCTCTGGAAGTCTACATATTTATTTCAGCTCTGCTGCTGTGGCTCAGAATGGATGTGGGAATCCTCTTTCAGAATTGCATCTTCTTCCTTTGAACATAGGTCAAGTTCTAGAAATAGCCAGAAGTCATTTGAGGCCAAAATCAATAGCTAATTTGGTTTTGGTTTAAAAAGAGGATATCATTCAGTTCAGTTCAGTTCAGTCGCTCAGTCGTGTCCGACTCTTTGCGACCCCATGAATCGCAGCACGCCAGGCTAGTATTAAATATTATTAGGTTTTTAGACTAAATTTGGTTGGCTCGAGCAAAATAAGTATTTTTTGAGCACCTATTATGTCTAGGCACTGTGCTAAGTGCTGACCTCTTAAGAGCGTATGTGAAGACAGTTACCATCTTGGAGTTCCTAAAATGTTTTGATGAAGGATAGCAACAGTGAAATGAGGGTTCAGCATTTAAGGGCATCACACTGAAATGTCTAAGCCCATGTATATTTGTAAGATTCCTACTATATTATTCTAACCTTGTACATAACTCACTAGAATGCACAACCAAATCAATTCATCTACAAAGTATATGTTTCTGAGTGTGGGGCACCGTGGCAGGCAGCAGAAACACGAAAATATAAACTGAAGGAACTTAAAAATCTAGGAAGCAGATCTATTCATCTCTCCATGAAAAAAAAAAGTAAGTGCTGTAACAGATATGAACAGAGAGCCATGGAGAAAAGAGGGTGCTGTCTTTTCCTTCAGAGTCAAATCATAGCAATGTGGACTTCACTGGACTTTTTTCATATAACTTTAAAGTTAATGCATACTTGCGATATATATATTGTTCTGCAAATTTCAAGAAGTTAGACCTGAGGTAAAGGAGGTCTGGTGCGCTGGCCGAGGAACGGGCAGAATGAGCCAGTAATCCTCTAGTACACCAGCTGGAGGTGGAAAGTCCAGAGGCAGTGCTGTGAGCGTGACTTTTAGTGGGCCTGAGTTCTCTATGACATGCCACTTTAGGGTTCCATACAGTTCTCTTTATTTCTATTCAATTTGGATTTTAGAATATGAAATGTCCTTTGCATATCTTCAGTTTAGTATTTTTAGAGCTTAGGGGGAAAAAAAAAACACATAATGAGATCCTGGAGGCCAGATGATGCTCTCAAGATGCCAATGTGTCTAATCTCTAAACAAAGCAAAAGGCAGAAGTTTTAATTGTGAAAAAAAAAATCCTACACATAAATGGGGCAACAGGATTGCCCTGCCATCAGCTCTGCTCTACAGAGCCAGAGTCTATAAACGTAAGAAACCCGTTAGGAAGCCCCACCTTTCCACTGGAGTCATTATATTCAGGCAGGACAAGGTGGAGGCTACACCAGTTCTGAAGGGTTTCATTCATTTCTAAGGGACAAACCTTAGTGCACCAGGTCACACAGCTGGTAACAGAACTAGAACTCAAACCCAGCCCAAGTTTAGCTTGGAAAAAAAAATCTGTTCTGTATGACACAAACAACTATTGTCACCAAGGGATTCAGAATCCTGAACAAAGAGGAAGAAGTACAGGCCACTGGCCCTACTGTGGGTTGCTCTGGTTCAAGGCCACATGTATCTAGCACTGCACAACACAGACACAAGGAAAGATTTAGTGAGGGTAAGGCAAGCTTTGGCCCACCATGCTGGCAGAAACCCCACAGAGGCCCGTGGGAGTGGGTAGGGCTGTTTAATATCTTCAGTACTGTGGCCTAAGACATGCTGCCTTGCCCCACAGAGCATCTGGAAAGAAGATGTACGAGAGTGACCACGTCAGGCAGTAAAAAGCAGTTACCGAGAATGGACACAAAAACAGCATGATGACACCTAGAAGAAGGAAAAAGGCAAACACTCAATTTTTATGAAGCTGTCTTATGTCTATTTTCCACCCTCTAAGTCCAATCCCCATCTTTCAAGCCTTCAGTTTTTGCTCACACTAAAAAAACCATTGGCACATGAGCCTTACCTTTATGAAGTTTGTATAACTAGATAATTACAATCTAATGCAATCTCTATTTCTTTGCATTGTTCACTTAAGGCTTTCTTATCTCTCCTTGCTATTCTCTGGAATTCTGAAAGTGAAAGTGTTAATTGCTCAATTGTGTCTGACTTGTTACAACCCCATGGACTGTATAGCCCACCAGGCTCCTTTGTCCATGGAATTCTCCAGGCAAGAATAGTGGAGTGGGTAGCCTCTCCCTTCTCCACGGGGTCTTCCCGACCCAGGGATCAAACCCAGGCCCCCTGCATTGCAGGCAGATTCTTTACTATCTGAGCCACCAGGGAAGATCTGACTATTGAATATTCATTGGAAGGACTGATGCTGAAGCTGAAGGTCCCATACTTTGCCCACCTAACGCGAAGAGCAACTCATTGGAATAGACTGTGATGCTGGGAAAGATTGAGGGCAGGAGGAGAAGGGGGCGACAGTGGATAAGATGGTTGGATAGAATCACCAACTCAATGGACGAGTTTGAGCAAACTCCAGGAGATAGCAAAGGACAGGGAAACCTGGCATGCTGCAGTCCATGGGGTCACAGAATCAGACATGACTTAGCAATTGAACAACAACAATGCCATCTCAGATTCTGTGTTGTCAAATTCAGATCAGAAATCAGTCTTGCCAAGAATACATTTGAGTTGCCTGGATCTCTTGCTAGAAAAAGAAAAGGAAAAAAAAGTATATCCATATTGTTTCAAGTTTAACATGTGATAGGGGTCAATACAGTATTATACACATGTGGAAGAGTTAACATAGCAGGCCTAAGACTGCTATCCTTAGAAAATCCTGCTTGCAAGGTGAGCCAAGAGCCTAGAATATTGAATAATAAAGTTTCCTACACTGATAAAAACTGATGAGAGCAACTGGTTATACAAGTGAGGTAGTTAATGCAGAACACTGATTTCCTTCTGTGGAAGTCTGGAATTTTGGTACATGCTAGGCAGAGGGGAGGGGCTTCCCTAGTGGCTCAGTGGTAAAGAATCTGTCTGCCAACGCAGGAGACTTCAATCCCTGGGTTGGCAAGATCCCCTGGAGAAGGAATGGCAACCCACTCCAGTATTCTTGCATAGGAAATCCCATGGACAGAGGAGCCTGGAGAGCTACAGTCTATGGGGTCACAAGAGATGCACATGACTGAGCAACTAAACCACCGCCAGGCAAAGGGGACCTATGTGTCCAGCCCCGTAAATGCCTTCAGCACTGCGTCTCTAAAGAGCTTCCCAGAAAACAGACCTTCACAAGCCGTGTCACAATTCAGGCTGGAGAGGATGCTTGGAAGCTTGCACCTGGTTCCCTCCAGACTTGGCTCCTTTCAAGTTTCCCTTGACTGATTTTGCTTTATCCTTTTGCTATAACAAATCTGAGCTATATGTGTGACTCTCTGCAGAATCCTGTGAGTCCTCCTAGAGAAGCACTGACCCAAGGGTGGTCTTGAGGGAGTGCCCCCCCTCCACTCCCGCAACCCAATTTCAATCTCAGATTTACCACCAAAGGGCACCAACATTTGTGGAGGTCTACTTTGCACTAGAGGCTTCCCAGGTGGCTCAGTGATAAAGAATCTGCCTGCCAATCCAGGAAACACGTGTTTGATCCCTGAGTCAGGAAGATCCCCTGAAGGAGGAAATGGCAACCCACTCCAGTATTCTTGCCTTGGAAATCCCATGGACAGAGGAGCCCAGTGGGCTACAGTCCATAGCGTCACAAAGAATTGTACATAATGGAGCACAGGCACACTTTGCACTAGACAGTCTGCACTAGACAGTAGGTTACAAAAAGTACTTTATGCGCATTTCAGAATTACCCTGTGATTTAGGATTAAGTCTGTTTTTCAGATAAGGAAACAAAGGGTATATAATTTGGACAAGGTCCTGATTCAATCCCTCATCTGCCTGGATGTTAAAAACTAGACACAGACTGCTTCAGAAAGCTCAAATGGAGGGAGGGAGTGTATAGTCTATGGCATTTCCATGGGAGGAACCAGCATATATTCCTCAAGAGAAATCAGAACATGGAACCTGAAAAAGCCCACTTCTAAGGATAAGAAGCAGTTACAGAAAGGTATTAGAACACTGGAATACTACATCTAGAGAACAGTCATTGATTTGCTGAGTTAATGAGATAATATTTTAAACCAAAGTTGTCCTGAAAAAAGGTCTCAGTAGCCATAGAGCATTTCTTCAGATGTACAGAGCTCTTGGGGGGGGAGAAGGGAACTTGGTCTAAAAAGATGACTGGCTGTCCTCCAATATCCAAGCGTTTTGAAATCTATCCAGCAGGCTTCAGTATCAACTGGTGTCAGGTTTGTGAGGTGCAGTCTCCCCCTTTACCCACACAACACAGACAATCCATGGAAGGCTGTCAAGTGTGCCATCTATTTTGAGAAGAGGGGATCAATGGTGTCTACAAAGAACACTGTGGGAAACACTGCTGCAATGAGATAAGAGAAGGGCTAGTGAAGGGAAGAAGGGGGCTAAGAAACTTCCATTTACAGGACACATCTGTGCCAGAGGATTTATATACATTACCTCATTTAATCTCAAGACTCTTGCAAGGTAGGGATTATCAGCTTCGTCTCAGAGATGAAGAAAACTGCAGCAGGCTCAAGTTCAGGCAACTAAAATGTGCTGAAGCCAGAACTTGAACTCAGGTCTGTTTAGCTCCAAACCAGGTGTCATCTCCCCTCATTGTGCCTCTGCCAGCTGGGACACAGGAGGAGCCAGCACTTGGAACTTGGACAGGGCTGTGGGTGCTAATGCTATAGAAGAAAGGGCGTGGGCTTAAAGGGGAGAGTCAGGATGGAACCCAGGACCTTCAAATAACCAAAAGCGAAAGTGTCAGTCACCCAGTCACGTCTGACTCTTTGCGTCCCCGTGGACTGCAGCCTGCCAGGTTCATCTGTCCATGGGATTCTTCAGGCAAGAATACTGGAATGGTTGCCATGCCCTCCTCCAGACTCAAGGATTGAATCTCATGTATTGCAGGAAAATTCTTTATCATCTGAGCCACCACTTCAAACCAAGTGGACCCACATAGAAACTAAGCAGAGATGTCATCCTGTTAACATGAGCGCATTTCAAAAGAAGAAAAATCAGTGTTCCTTGAAGAAGACCATCAAACAGGGAAATCTTAGGGAGACATCTTCCAGGGCCCCAGTGTGACCAGGGCCTCAGGGCCTGGCACCCTTCACTCAATTGCTATAGCCCAGAACCTGCTTCCTCAATATCAGCTGCACAATATTTCCAACACTCACGCCACATCTCTTCATCTTTACCCCCACCATCACCCTTTCATGTGACAGAAAGCCGCTTTTCCTACTTCCATTCTGAGTCTCCTACAATCTATTCTCCACATTACAGTCAAAGTGAACGTATAAAACTGCTGCTCAGAAATCCCTTCAGAGACTTCTCATTTGCCTCCAGGATCCAGTCCCCAATCCCGCCCAGTCTGCTTGCTTCACTGGCCTCAGTCTGTTGCCAGCCCTCTCTCAGCAAGTCCAGCCACACTGCTGCTCAAAGGCATCTGGCTGCTCCTTGCCTCAGAGCACTCACAAAGCTCTGTTTCATTTTCTGAACCACCCTTCCCACTGCTTGGCAAATCATCTTGTAGTTTTCATGTGTTTTTAATTTCTTCCAGTTTTATTGAGATATCACTGACATGTTGCTGCTGCTAAGTCACTTCAGTTGTGTCCGACTCTGTGCGACCCCATAGACGGCAGCCCACCAGGCTCTGCCGTCCCTGGGATCACTGACATATAACTTGGTATTAGTCCAAGGTATATCAACAACTTTGATATTTGTGTATATTGCAACATGATAACCATAATAAATTTAGTCAGTATCCATCACCTCACAAAGTTACCAATTTTTTTTCTTGTGATGAGAACTTTTAAGATCTACTATCTTAGCAACTTTCAAATAGACAATACAGTATTATAGACACCATGATGTACATTACATGCACAGAACTTATTTATCTTGTAACTGGAGTTTTTACCTTTTGACCAATTTCACCCAGGTATCGTTCCCTCTAGGCATTTCCCATTCTCTGATAACCTCTGAGAACATGCTATAGTGTCACAACACATCAAAGCTATATATTTTTAGTTATTTCTGCCATGATTCGTTTGGTGTCTGACTCCCCCATCGAAAGGGAGCATTTGTCTGGTTTGCCAATTTGATTCTTAGTACCTGGTTTATGGTAGGTGTTCCTAAATTCCTATTGAACTTAAGAACATCCAACAAATATTTACTTGAGTATCTACTACGTGACTGGCACAATCCTAAGTACTAGGGATTATGGCACAAATGAAAAAAGAGTCCTCTATGGGTGGAGGGGGGCAGGTTTGGTGTATATAAACAACAAACACATAAATACACTTCCGGGGATGATATTATAAGTTCTATGGAGCAAAATAGAGCAGGGTGAGAGAGAGAGGGAATGTGGGGTGAGAAGCAGGGTGGCAATGAGCAGCAATGATAATAATTGGTCACTAGTGACATTAAGAGCAGTACATTTCACTTACCTCCCAGATAGACCATTTTTTTCCAGCTCTCAGACTCCAGGATTTCATCATGTGGGTAGTAGCTCTGGTCCATCATGAACAGAATCATGAGGGAGGCCATGCAAGAGAGAATGAACGTATTGCCTTTGGTCAGGAGGGAGGTGGAAGCCAAAACACAGGAAGCATAGGGGCAGGGTAGACCCTTGTATGTGAAAGGAATGCCTGCAGGGAAAGAAAAGATGGGGTTAGCTGCTTCCCACCGCACTAAAGCATCCACGGGAGGAAGCCCTTCTCTCTTTGGGTCTTCCCTACCCCATATTCCAAATTCCTTCACTCTCAGGGCAGCGGCCAGCTGTAAAGAACTTAGTTGTTCAGAGATGACGTGTGGGTTTTGCACTGGACCCCTAAGGTAAAGCCGGCAGCTAGGACCAGGCCTGTGCCCTGGCCCCTAGGAAGACTCTGTAGAAGAGGCCTTTGAGATATTTGCCTGCCTTTGCAATCCCTTGCATTGTTACCTTAGGCAAGGCAATTACCCTCCCTGGAGTTCAGTTTCCCCATCTGTTTTGGGAAACTGGAGTATGACCTCTAGTTTTAGGGTCTGTGAAGCCATGTGCTCCATCCAAAGGTCACACAGCAAGAAAAAACACAGCTGGTTCAAGAACCAAGGGTTCCCGCCCCCTAGACCAGGGCTCAGCCAGGGCAACCTGAAACCTCCAGTGGGCCTGCAGCAGGAGAGAGAAGGAAGGAAGAGGGTCTCCATGAAAGGAAGGAGAGGAGTCAGTTACTCCTCCCGGGTTTCTGACATCCAACAGCTTCTCCCCTCCAGTTTCCTACCCTCAGCCATAAGTCTGGTTTCCACTCACCTGTCGAATAAAAACAGAGGCGGAATGAAATAGCTAACACATAGATGATGGCCAGTAACCCATTCAGAGGTCCATCCACGCCTAGAAGCAGGGCTGAGGCCAGGCCAAATGTGGTGAAGACTGCGAAGTCATTCAGTTCGGTTCCTGCTCCAGAAGGCCAAAGTTAGAGGAACTTCCTCTCACATGTCTTGTATCTTAGTCCCCTCTGCTGGGGGAGCTGGAGTGGGGACAAGCAGGATCCTGCTGTCAGGTCCCTGAGGGGCCGGGAGGCAATGCTGCTTCCTGGGGTGGTCTGCTGATCAAAGACTAGGATCTCCTTCTGGCTCTGCCTCAAGCTGGCCATGTGGCCTTAGGCAGGTCTTTCTCTGTCTAGGTCTTAGTTTTCCTGTCCTTCAACATGCGAGGGTTGGACCACAATTGGAAACAAATTAATGATATGGAACCCTTTTTTTTTCAAGCAAAATCTTCCTTGGGAATATTTTATTATATTTTAAGTGAGTTGCTCTGCTTGGGGTATTTTTCATTTCTCCACACCTCCAGTACTTTGGCCACCCCATGCGAAGAGTTGACTCATTGGAAAAGACTCTGATGCTGGGAGGGATTGGGGGCAGGAGGAGAAGGGGACGACAGAGGATGAGATGGCTGGATGGCATCACTGACTTGATGGACTGAGTGAACTGAGTGAGCTCCAGGAGTTGGTGATGGACAGGGAGGCCTGGCGTGCTGCGATTCATGGGGTCGCAAAGAGTCGGGCACGACTGAGTGACTGAACTGAACTGAACTGACACCTCCATTACCACAACCACGGCTCCCACTCCCAGATCCGCCCTAAGAGGGAGACAGGGCAGATAAGCCAGGTGAAGGCCAGGAGAAGGGCAGCCAGAGACCCACAGGAGAGCCAGCAGAGCAGCCAGATCTAGGCTGCGGGGCTCACAGACTCCTGTTCTAGGGCTGCTTCGGCTACACTCAGAGGGACTGAACAGGGGTGGTGACTGCCGGAAGCCTGCTGGATATTACAGGACAGGGGAGTTGACCGGAACGGGTGCTCCTGGGGTCAGGGATGATGAATCTGAGGCCTGGACTCACCGGATCTGGAGCAGATGTTCAGGTGTCTGGTCGCTGACCCAATAGCCATGTCTAGTAGAAAGCTGACCAAAAGCATCCAGGAGGCGCAGGAGCATTTCCTAAAGCACAGGCCCGCAGGCCAGACAGGACAGCTCTCTCGCAGCATCACAGAGACTCCACCCCTGCCCACCCCCAGCTAAACCAATGCGCTTCCTATGCTAGCCAGCACACATGCACACTCCTACATGCTCCCTAACTCACAGCCTTTCTGATCTGTGCTGCCTTACACACCACACACACATACACACACAGACTCACATCCCCTTCATACTCGTGTTCTCAACCCAGGTTCTTAAAGCGCTGCCCTCTATAGGTAATCATTAAGAAACAAGGGCCCTTCCAGTTCTAAATTCCAGGCATATTTGATGGCAAGGAGGATCCAGCCTCCAAAACCATCTCACTGTGGCCTCTGTTCCTCCATCTGTAAAATGAAAGGTTTGTATCAAATGATTTCTTTAACAGATACAAGCCTATTTAGATTATCTATTTCTCCAATGTGAGTTTTGTATCTTCGAAGAAGTTGATCTGTTTCATCTTAGGCTATCAAGTCTGTGGACACAGAGTTGTTCACAATATTCCTTTATTATACTTTTAATGTCCATGTAATGATTCCTCATTTTTAATTTCTGATATTTGTAATTTGTATCTTCTCTTTTTCTTGGATAGCCTGGCTAGAGGTTTATCAATTATACTGATCTTTTCAAAGAACTAGATTTTGGTTTCATTGATTTTCTTTATTGACTTCTTGTTTTCAATTGATTTCTATCCTGCTGCTGCTGCTGCTGCTGCTGCTGCTAAGTCGCTTCAGTCGTGTCCGACTCTGTGCGACCCCACAGATGGCAGCCCATTGGGCTCCGCCATCCCTGGGATTCTCCAGGCAAGAACACTGGAGTGGGTTGCCATTTCCTTCTCCAGATTTCTATCCTAATTTTTATTATTTCTTTCCTTCTGCTTACTATGGATTTAATTTGCTCTTTTTTTTTTTCCTAGTTTCCTAAGATGGAAGCCTACGTAATTGATTTTAGATCCTCCTTCTTTTCAATTTTTTCGAAGACTTTATTTTTTAGGGAAATTTTAGGTTTACAACAAAATAGAGAGTAATGCAGAGATCCATTACCTTTGTTCTACATATGCATAGCCTCTCCCATTATCAATATCATTCAACAGAATGATACATTCTGGGGTATATACTAAAAGTGACCCTACACTGACACATTGCGATCACTCAAAGTCCATAATTTACCTTAGGGTTCATTCTTGATGTTACATTCTACGGTTTGGGGCAAAAGTATAATGGCATATATCCATCATTATAACACCATACAGAATATTTTCACTGTCCTAAAAGTCCTTTGTGCTCTACCTATTTATGTCCTCCCCAACCCTCCTGACAACTATGATCTTTTTATTGTCTCCATATTTTTGGAGACATATTTCCTCCATATTTTCTTTTCCAGAATGTCAGGTAGTAGAGGTCATATAATATGTAGCCTTTTTAGATTGGCCTCTTTCACTTGATTATATCCATTTTATGTTCCTCCATGTCTTCTTAGGGCTTAATAGCTCATTTGTTTTTAAGACTGAGAGTGATAGTCCATTGTCTGGATGTACCACAATTTATTTATTCATTCATCTACTGAAGGATACCTTTGTTACTTTCAAGTTTTGGCAATATGAGTAAAATATCATAATCATCTAAGTACAGGTTTTGAATATAGTTTTCAATTCATTTGCTTGATTCTACGGTAGGAGTTGGGCTTCCCTGGTGGCTCAGAGGGTAAAGAATCTGCCTGGAATGCAGGAGACCTGGATTCAATCCCTGGGTCAGGAAGATCTCCTGAAAAAGGGAATGGCTACCCACTCCAGTATTCTTGCCTGGAGAATTCTATGGATAGAGGAGCCTGGCAGGCTACAGTCCATGGGGTTGCAACAAGTTGGACATGACTGAGCAACTAACACTGACACCCTGACTCACAGTAGGAGTATGCTTAGTTTTGTAAAAAGCCACCAAACTGTCTTCCAAAGGGGCTGTACCATTGTGCATTCCCATCAGCAATGAGTAGGTGCTCCTGTTGCACCACATCTTCAGAAGCATTTGTTACTGTCAGTGTTCTGGATTCTAGTCATTTTAATAGGTGTGTAGTGACCACATTGCTGATTTCCTAGTCAACTGCTGCCTCCTTCTGTTCAGTTTGAGAGGGAACTGGAGACCCTATAAACACAGATGGAAGAAAGCTCTTAAATGGTAATTCTCAATTAAGATGGTACTGTTCTCTAGAGGGTATTTTGGAAATGTGTGTGGTTGTTTGTGTGGGATGCTAGAGGCCTTTAGCCAACCAAATGCTGGCATCTTGCCATGCAGAGAACAGGTCAGCAAAACAAAAAAATTGACCTACATGTGACTTTCAAATGGCCCAAGGGATGTAGCAGTTGGCAGTAGGCAAAAAAAATAATTCACTCTCCCAACAGGATGAATCTCTCCTTACCATCAGGAGGAGACTGGTGGGCTGCAGTCCATGGGGTCGCTAAGAGTCAGACAAGACTGAGCGACTTCACTTTCACTTTTCACTTTCATGTATTGGAGAAGGAAATGGCAACAAACTCCAGTATTCTTGCCTGGAGAATCCCAGGGACAGGGGAGCCTGGCGGGCTGCTGTCTATGGGGTCACACAGAGTTGGACACTACTGAAGCGACTTAGCAGCAGCAGTGATATTTCATTGTGATTTAATTTGCATTCCCATGATGACATTTGATGAGTATCTTTTCATGTGCTTAAATGCCATCTGTATATCTTGCTCCCAGACCCCCTCTGAAAGCAGCTATAACAATCTCAGGCCAACTTGCCCTAGGAGGCCACACCCAAGTCGACGTACTGACTGCAATGCTTGGGTGGCCCAGCAAAAGCAGAGAGCCTGACCCTAGACCTCAGCTGTCCCAAAGCAACCTTAGAATTTCCTTTGTTTAGACCCATATTTATGTGTCTATAGGGGCTTCCCTGGTGGCTGAGCAGGTAAAGAATCCCCCTGTAATGCGGGAGACCTGGGTTCGATTCCAGGGTTGGGAAGATCCCCTAGAGAAGGAAAAGGCTACCCACTCCAGTATTTAGGCCTGGAGAATTCCATGGAGTAAACAGTCCATGGGGTCACAAAGAGTCAGACACAACTGAGCGACTTTCACTTCACTATGTGTCTAAAGGGAATTGGGCCCACCATCATGGCCTTAAATACTACATTCCCAGAAGATTAGGTTGAACTAAGAAGATAGAGATTTTCTGCTGCAGGTATGTCCCAATTTATGAGACTCCCAAACCTAGATTTAGAGAATTTTCAAACTGGAAGGGAACTTAAACATCATTAGGTAAAACCATCTTATTTTATGGATGAGAAACAGATGCAGAGAAGTTACTTGCTAATGGTTAAGTCTCCATGAAGAGATTATCTTTAAACCTCTGATTTCACAAAGGCGTTAAAATACAATTCAATTCATAGAAATATAATTTGCTTACAATTTTTTGGGGGACCCAAACTTATGTCTCAGACTTTCCAGAACAGTTAACTTTAACTATTCTGCCAGGTCATATGCTGTAATTTAAGAATCAAAAAAATATTAATGGTAGCCTGCCTACCCAAGGATTGTGCAAAGGCTACAGGAATGGAATCTTTTGATTTTCTTATAGAAACCATTCTAGATTGCCATATCTAGAAAGATCTATAGAGATCATAGTTCCTTGTTTTACAGATGGAGAGGGACTTCCCTGGCACTCCAGTGGTTAAGACTATGTGCTCCCAATGCAAGGGACATGGGCTTGATCCTTGGTTGGAGAACTAAGACCTGCATGTTGCACACACACACACAAAAAAAAAGATGGGAGAAACTAAGGTTCAAGATGTGACCTAGCCAAGGTCACATATCAGGCTGGTAGTTGAACTGAGGCTAGGATCTTTGCCCCTTGACTCCTAACGCACTGCACTTTCTCCTGCCCCGAGTCAATCTGTATGCCTCAGTGCTTTGTTCTCTAGACAAACCCCTCCCTCCCTCATACCATTGGCTCCAGCTCTTGGCAAAGAGCTTGCTGGGCCCCCGGACATACTTGCAGAAGCTGCAGAAGATGGAGAAGAGCCCCAGGATCATGTTGGCCAGGGACAAGGCATTGACAACATCCTTCCAGGTAAATTCATTCATCTGGGGATGGCTCTGCTCTTTGGACAGGAAGAAACTGCTGCACTCACCTGGGGCCCAGGAAAGAGGGTCATGGGGTTGCCAAGGTCAAAGAGTCCCAAAAGAAGCTCTCAGGGACCAGGTACCTCCTGTTCCCCTAGACACCACTCTAGAACTGCACCCTCCCAACGTCATTTCACTGGCTGGAATGAAAGAGACTACAGGTTAATGGAGGAGACCCAGGAGGTGAGACAAAGGTGCTGAAGATGAATGCCTGGGAACGTTCAATAGCAAAATGAGTGAACCATAGCTATGAATCATGACCACAGCCTCCACCCGTCTCTGACACCTCTTGCGCTACAGCACAGACCTCTCTCCAGCCCATACAGTGACCCTCCTGGCACCCCCATGGCCCAGGGTCCAAGGGGTACGGGCCATTCCTCAATCTGAGAGATGAGCCCCTTGTCATAAAGACCTTTATCATAAATGAGCCTCCTTTATTTTTACATTACTAAGTAAGTAAGTGTTAAATGTTAGTCGCTCAGTCGTGCCCGACTCTTTGCGACCCCATAGACCGCAGCCCATTTTCCAGGCAAGGATACTGGAGTGGGTTGCCATTTCCTTCTCCAGGGGATCTTCCCAACCCAGGGATTAAACCCCAGTCTCCTGCACTGCAGGCAGATTCTTTACCGACTGAGCTACAAGGGAAGACAAAGCTACTTTTAATACTCTAGAGTGAGCCCACAGGAATCAAAACACTGGCAAGAGGTAACCCCCTCACCCCTAGAAGTGGCCCAGGAGGCCAGAGGCTACCTGATGTGAGGGAAGCACAAAGGGCCTGCTGCAGATTCAGGCTCCTTTGCCCCTCCAGCCACACTCCCTCCCTCAGAAGAAGAGGCTGTGGCTGAGGTGCCTCAGGGTCCTTGTTCAGACAGTCCCCAGCAGCAGACCCAGTACCAACAGCGGAAGAGATGAGAAACACGAAATGAAGACAGACAGCGCTGGATAGTTCACAGGACCCTTTAACCACATTCTCTCTCCTGATCCTGACAACCTGGGGAGATGCTACTATAATTTTCCCCGTTTCATGGTTGAGGAAACTGAGGTCCTGAGAAATGGACATACTTGCTCACAGTCACATATTAGGTGAGTAGAATCAATCCCACCTGCTTGATTCTAAATCTGGTGCTTCTTACTAGGGGCGTGATCTCAGCAGAAGGAAGTCTTTGGGGCAGGGGGTGATGAGGGAGCTCCGATGGCCATCCCAGCAGGGCAGCTACAGCCTTCCCATGCAGAAGCAGCCCCTGCCGCTCCTCCTCTCTCCCCCAGCCTCCTTTGGCAGCAGGGATCAGCTGGCCCTGGCCATTTTCACAGTCCCGCCGTGTCTGTGTTCACCCTGTGTTCACCAAATATGTGCACTCCTTACACATAAAAACTGCATTGTGAACCTTGCTTTTGGAGAAAGAGCCCCAGTGCTCTCTGAAACAGGGAGACCCCCCGGTTGTAAACACACTACCCACAGACAGAATCCTGCACTTGAGTACAATATACAAGTTCCAAGGTGTTTCCACATCTGTTTTCTCATTTAATCCCCACTTATTTTCAAGGCAAGGAAGCTGAGACTCTGTTTCCATATAGCCCCTCTGTACAGCCCCAGGCGTTTCTGGTCTGGGCCAGAGCTAAGACAAGTCATGGTCCTTTCCCATAAATACTGCCGCCAAGATGCAGAGGGTGAGGAGGGGCCGGACTTGGAGTTTAGAGCTAAGAGTTTATCAGGCAGCACGGCAGAGCTAACTGCTCCCATGGGCCAGCTTTATTCACCAAGGGGTATCAGTAGCTATAACCCCAAAGCCACTGAGACTCCTGAGACCTTGTCATGCCAGATTCCCTCAAAACGTAAGACAGGAAGCAATGCTAGTCAGACAAATCTGGAATGGGAAGGGGAGCAAAGGACTAGAGTTATGTTCCCTCCCTGTCAACCCTTCCCTCCTGCTCTGTCCTGAGTCTCAGGGCTCAGCTGGCGAGACCAAACACCTCTGTTCCAGTCTAGCCTACTGTGGCCTGGAAGAGCAGCATCCTAGCATCTCTGCCTCTCTGCAGAGATACCTGGGGTGTGTCCAGAAGTTACGAGACACACCTCATCTATACTGCTTCACCATTTAATGAATGTTCAATTAATTGTCTACCAGATTATCTTGTTCATTCACAAAGCACGTTCATCTCTGTGGTTTCCAATGGCCCTGTAAGGTCTGCCAGGTAAAGCAAAGAAGACTTAGAGAGGGGAAGAACCTCGTTCAAGGTCACACTGGAAGTGGCAGAACAAGACTTCCAACTTCACCTTAAGGGTTCTTTCCTGTGTACTCTGCTGTCTACCAACCAACAGGACTGATCATTTTTTATTTGTTGTAAGCTCAGATCAAGCAAGGTGCTGAGGAAAGTCCTTGGTACCTGCCTAGACCATAGAATTTACAGTCTATTCAGGAAAAGAAGACTCATGCACGCATGTGGAGACTTACAGACTGTTCATGGTGATAACTCATCTTACAGGTAGAGAAACTGAGGTTTCAGGACAGTTGAACAATTTGTCCCAGTAAATGGCAGAGTCAGGATTGGAACTGGGCCTCCTCTTTCCCAATTAAAAGCCATCTGCAGCATAATGCATAGGCTCCAGGTATGAAAGGATGTGGACCTGAGAGTAAGGGCTGGTGAAATTTAGAGGGAAAAAGAACAATCCATTCATTCAGCAAGCATTTGGTCTTGGGACAAAAAATGTTAAAACCTGGTCTTGTCTCTCAAAAACCTGGTCTGGCAGAGGCTTCAACCCTGCACAGAAAGGAAGAGGTGACAGGCTGCTAAGGGAGCACATAGGAGGGGTCCTGCCTGTCAGGGGGCTCAGAGAAGGCTCCTCAGAGGAGGGGTCAGAGCCGAGGCCTTGCCCAGCAGTGGCCGGCAGGACTAGCTTGTGTCGCTCCCCAGCTGCTTGGAGGTCATCAGTGGCTCCCAGCACCCTCAGGATGGAGCTCGACTCCTTCATTTGGTATGCAAGTCCTTTCTGCATCGCCCCTTGACCCCTTCTCTGCCCGCTTCTGGTCTCGGGTTGGGTGGTGGTCCTCTTTGGGAAGCCTGGCCCGCCCTCAGGTCTTGAGGTGCTCCTCCTCTGCACAGCCACACCTCCGTGCTCACCGTGTGACAGCTGGCACTCTGTATTGGCACTGCCAATGTAGTCTTCCTTCTCTGGTACAGGGAAGGGAACTTGAGTGCCGACCGAGATCCCCGGTGCCCAGCATGAGGCCTGGCAACAGAAGTTGTTCGGTGATTGTTAAATTAATAGAGCACTCTGGTGCTTACCCGAGATCCTCTCCCTGCACTCAGTCACTCAAAGCCTGTCTAGTCTGTCCCATGAGAGGCCTTCTCAAACGAACAATCCAGCCTCTTCAACACAAATATCTACCCGATATTTATGATCTTCCGAAGCACTCTGGTGCTTACCTGAGATCCTCTCCCTGCCCTCAGTCACTCAAAGCCTGTCTAGTCTGTCCCATGAGAAGCCTTCTCAAACGAACAATCCAGCCTCTTTAACACACCCAAATATCTACCCGACATTTATGATCTTCTATTTATTCATTTTAAAAACTGTACTTGCTGATGCTTGCCCTGTGCCCAGCCTGCATGTTCTGGGCACACAGAGCACCCTCAGGAGGCTGGGAATCTGGTGGGGGAGGCAGATGTGTGCAGGGACAGTGAAGGCGGTGTGACGCGTGTTGTTGGACAAAGGTTTGTCAGGTTGCTGAGTGTGTCCAGGGAGGACGAAGTCTGTGAGGCGGGCAGGGGAAGGCTCCACCAACAGGATGTTTACGACTCTATAAGCATAAACAAAAGGGGTGGGCGGTAGCGGGGAGGGCGGGGCGGTGGCGAGGGTAGCTTCTTGGCAAAGGAAATTGCAGAAAGGAAAGCACAATGAGCAGGCTGGATCCCACGGAGAGTGGGGCACCTGGAGGCAGAGCCGGCAGGGAGGTCACCGTTGTGATAGCTGGTGTGATCTTGCATTGCCGCTGTGACTGGGCAGTAATGTTTATTTAGTAAGAGGGTGTAGGAGGGTGTCTTGCCCAGATGTGGGTTGCGAGTGGAGGGTGGTCTCAAGGGGAGAGGCTGAAGAAAAGGAAATCAGCCACGAGTCTGGTAAGGAGAACGAGGTGAGCGAGCCGGAACGTTAGACTAGACCCTGGGGCTGCTCCTGAAAGGAGCGGGGAGGGTTGCGTGTGACTCGGGGCTTTCTAGGGAAACGCAAGGGCGATGGTGTGAGTTCTGTGCCCAGGAACCCAGCAGCATTGGTGCGAGAACGCTCCGAGTGACACTTCCCCGCGGGCAGGCAGTGAGCCACGGGCACAGCCACTTGTGTGAGAAACGACCTGCCTCCCCACAGCCACCCGACTCCACCCGCTACCCTAGAGGCCAACAGCCCAACAGAGAACCGGCCTCCTCCTGACGCTGGTCCATCCAAGCTGAAGACATCAGCGTGCTCCTCCTCGTCCCGCCCCCTCCGCTATTCCTCGCGCCCTGCGGGATGGCAGCAATGGCGAAGATGCCCAGGTGAAAAGATGGAAGAGACCAAGCCGGGGCTGGGCGCCATCACCTCGGCACAGCTCTTTCCCCACTACCCCCGACCCCCGCCCTGATCACTGACAGCACGTGGAGGCGGCACGTGCTGCTGCGGATGCTTACCTGGGGACCAGACATTCTTAGATGGGGTGGGGGCCCACGCTGCTCCCCCCGCTTCCTGTGCGGTGGAGGGGCCAGCCAAGGCGAGCGGGGAGTTGCCGACCTAAGCCTCTCACCCCTGGCTCTTAGCTCACAATCCCCAAGAGGCAGGGGAGGGGCAACAGGGCTTTAGTGGGCAGGAAGAGGGGCCTCATTTTGCAGGGGAGCCCAACTGAACTGAACTGAACTGAAAGCTGTAAAGGGCCCCTGGAATGTAAGGCCCCTCCTCGTGGGCAGGGCTTCGGCTCTGCTTGGATCACTGCCGTATCTTTGAGTCTGTATGAATGCTCAGTATTTGCTGGATCAATGAAAAGCTTAATAATTTACACTCAGTCCTGAGAACTAGTACATTTTAAGTAGGGAAATGACAAAGTCAAGTTGATTTAGAAAGATTATCCTGGCAGCCATTGTGCAGGAAGGCTCTCTTAAACACCCCATGAGCTGCGGGTGTGGTGCTGGAGCAGACATCTTGTTGGACAGCAGCAGACAGGACCAAGTAGCCTGACCAGGCGCCCCTGTGAGAGGGAATGCCAAGACAGCAGAGGAGTGACAGGGCGGAGCAGAGCCCCTCTGAGGCATCCAGGTTCCGTCACTGGAGGGGTAGGTGCCACGGACACCTGTGAGTATTCCGGAGGATCCCAAGCACCACTTCTCATACCTGACCCACATTCTCTGACCTACCCTGTTGCTAAGTCATTGCAGCAAGAGCTTCCGGGGCCACACAGGAGAACGTGCAAGAGAAGGGGTGGTCGGGTCAGGTGACCCTTTGCCTCACCTGGCAGCCTGGAGAGGGAAGAGAATAGGATCTAGCCTTTCCTGAGTGGCTGCTAGCCACTGGGCACTGTGCTCAGTGCTTTACAGACATTATAGTCATCTTACTGGATTTTCTCAAATACCCCTAATGTTAGTATTAGCATTCCCACTCTCCAGAAGAGGAAATGGGTATTAGTCAATTTTATCATTACTAATTAGTGGTTCTAAGAACTGAACAGTTTGACACTAAAGTCATAGCTAGGCATTTGAGAAACTAAACTGGAGATTGAGGATGGAGGCAAGTAAAGCTGTGCTACAAGTCTAAGCCCAAGTGTCAGGTCAGCTTCTTTATGTCATTTGTATTTCTCTTCATGTTCCCAGGCAACATGAATCATTGAAGTGGCAAAATAAAAACTGTCACATAATGATTATAATACTGGCCTTAACTTTCAACCAGATTTACATTCCAGCTCTAGCATTAACAGGGGTGTACATCTGAACAAGTTACTTTGGTTTCCTGAACCTATTTCCTAATCTGTAAAATGGGACTGCTGTGACAATAAGCTTATAATTTATATTAAATAAAAAGTACAAATAATGAATATATTAAATAATGCTCAGCACAGGACAGAAGCTCAACCATCATTATTCTAAGAACACGATCATGCATCTGTTACCCCTGACGGGACATCCCCAAGGCTTCCTTCAGGAGGGGGAGAGGAAGTAGGGAGGATCTAATAAAAATCCTCCTTCCGAACTGGCAGAAGTTACTAGCTTTCTCTAATTCTGGATCTCACAGAAGTGGAGAACAGGAATAAGGGAACATGTGCTTCTGGCTAGTCCAAATTGAGGCGACAAGAGTCTGGACTTTATTCTAAGTGTAAAGAGAAACCTGGGGGTTGTTTTTAAAGAAGTATTATAATCTGATATACTTTTAAAAGATGTGATGACAACAGTCTCTGTAGAAACGGACTGAAGGAGGCTGAGAACAGAGGCATGAAGGCACGTGAGGAGGTTACTGCATCCATCCAGGCCAGAGATGCTGGCAGCTTGGACTAAGAGGGTAGGGGTGGAGGCGCTGAGCAGCAGTCAGAGTGGGATATATTTTGAAGACAGAGCTGAGACTTGCTGATTGGTGTGGGAAGAACAGGATGACTTGGGTTGGGGTCTCAACAGCAGTGTGGACTGGTGACAAAACAGCCTTGGGGTATAACTCAAGACTTCCGTTTTGGACAGTTAGGTTTGTAATGACATCAAGTGAGACTGTTGGATAAATTAAGTCTGCATGAAACTCAGGGAGAGATCCGGAGACACACATGTGAGTCAGCAGCATGTGGGTGGCATTTAAAGCCAAGAGAAATGATTAGATCACCTAGCAGAGAAAGAAGAGAGGACCAAGGACTCAGCCTCAGAGCAGTCCAAACTATTAGTGTCATGAGACAAAAAAGATGCAGGCGGTAAAGCGGAAGATGGTAATATTCCAAATCAAAATGAAGAACAAAGCTTTTAAGAAGGGAGTAGTCCACCAATCGAATGCTGCTTGGACTACAGAGGTCCAGTTACTCCAAGCACTCAGTCTCCTTCCTCCCAAGCTCCAGATTCTTTAGGGAAGATGCACCTCATCTTGTGTGTGGAGGGGTTCTGCACATAGGCTTTCATGCTACAAGTGTGGGCTCATTCCTCCCAAGCTCCAGGTTCTTTAGGGAAGATGCACCTCATCTTGTGTGTGGGGGTTCTGCACATGGGCTTTCATGCTAGAAGTGTGGGCTTCAATTATTCTTAAGTTGTGTGACCTTAGGTAAGTTACTTAATTTCCTCACACTTTGATATACACCCTCTGCATGTTCATCACTAAATACTCAAGTTAACTACTTCCATAGTATCCCCTACACACGTTACTCTGTCACTTTTGTATTTATTTCTTCACACTTCTATGAAAAGATCTTCTAGGACTGTCTTAATCAGCCCGAACAGCTTATGGATACGAACTAAACAGGAATGTCTGAACCTGACCTCTAGCCCTTTGTACCTGTATAATCACAGGTCAGGTACTTAATCTCTGAGACGATCCAGCTCTGTAAAATATAGGAATACTTTGTAATACCTTATAGATGATGATTATATAAAATTATATCAGACAATGGCTATGCCTGGCAGAAAGAGCTCATTAAACAGTATTTATCATCTCTGAATCTATACCATCAGCGATCTCAGTGCTTGTGGACTGATAACTTAGAAGCCAAGGACACAATCAGGCCTCCTTTCCCCCCTTCTAGAGCCCTCATAGGAGAATGGGAGGTACAGTCAGTTGTTACTCATACTCAGTGAACCTAGGCAGGGCCAGCCGGGTGGATTATTGAGGCAAATACAGATTGCTAATTATTTTGGAAAATTATCAGGGATGTCTTACTTTTCTGTTATTTTGTTAGTGCATTCCTACCATCCACATGCTTAAGCTAGAAATTCAAGCATTACCTAAGATTCTTTCCTTCCATTCTTTCTGCCACATGGTACCAGTTAACAAGATGGGTGATCTACTGTACTTTTTAAATGCCACACTTCATCAAGCCTAAGATGGCATCCATTGTTAAGACACACGATTATTTCATGTAGCTGTAAGAAAGAAAAAAAATGCTGCCACTTAAACAATGACCTACCGCTGACTTCTAGAAGCATCCAGGTCCAAGAGATTAAATGTGGAGGAAGAAAAGTATATCTTAAGATCGATAAAATACAGCACCTCTCATTCCATCACCATCTTAATTCAGACCTCCAATATCTCTTGCCTGGACTGGGATGAAGGCTCATAGAGGTTTTGCCTCCACTCATCCTCTGTTGTCAAAATGAGGTTTCTAAAAGGTCAATTTTATCAACTCCCTACCCCCAATCCTTCAATTAGTCTTTTCTCATAGCCCCCGACCAATACTCTTCACTTTAAACTAGCTCCAATTCCCCAAATGTTACATTACTTCTTGTCAATGTTCCTCACATGCAACTTTTTTTGTCTAGAATTATTTATAATTATCCTAGCAGTCATTGTGCAGGAAGGCTCTCTTAAACACCCCATGAGCTGGGGGTGTGGTGCTGGAGCAGACATCTTGTTGGACAGCAGCAGACAGGACCAAGTAGCCTGACCAGGCGCCCCTGTGACAGGGAATGCCAAGACAGCAGAGGAGTGAGAGGGCGGAGCAGAGCCCCTCTGAGGCATCCAGGTTCCGTCACTGGAGGGGTAGGTGCCACGGACACCTGTTAGTATTCCGGAGGATCCCAAGCACCACTTCTCATACTTGACCCACATTCTCTGACCTACCCTGTTGCTAAGTCATTGCAGCAAGAGCTTCCAGGGCCACATAGGAGAACATGCAAAAGAAGGGGTGGTCAGGTCAGGTGACCCTTTGCCTCACCTGGCAGCCTGGAGAGGGAAGAGAATAGGATCTAGCCTTTCCTGAGTGGCTGCTAGCCACTGGGCACTGTGCTCAGTGCTTTACAGACATTATAGTCATCTTACTGGATTTTCTCAAATACCCCTAATATTAGTATTAGCATTCCCACTCTCCAGAAGAGGAAATGGGTATTAGTCAATTTTATCATTACTAATTAGTGGTTCTAAGAACTGAACAGTTTGACACTAAAGTCATAGCTAGGCATTTGAGAAACTAAACTGGAGATCGAGGATGGAGGCAAGTAAAGCTGTGCTACAAGTCTAAGCCCAAGTGTCAGGTCAGCTTCTTTATGTCATTTGTATTTCTCTTCATGTTCCCAGGCAACATGAATCATTGAAGTGGCAAAGTAAAAACTGTCACATAATGATTATAATACTGGCCTTAACTTTCAACCAGATTTACATTCCAGCTCTAGCATTAACAGAGGTGTACATTTGAACAAGTTACTTTGGTTTCCTGAACCTATTTCCTAATCTGTAAAATGGGATTGCTGTGACAATAAGCTTATAATTTATATTAAATAAAAAATACAAATAATGAATATATTAAATAATGCTCAGCACAGGACAGAAGCTCAACCATCATTATTCTAAGAACACGATCATGCATCTGTTACCCCTGACGGGACATCTCCAAGGCTTCCCTCAGAAGGGGGAGAGGAAGTAGAGAGGATCTAATAAAAACCCTCCTTCCAAACTGGCAGAAGTTACTAGCTTCCTCTAATTCTGGATCTCACAGAAGTGGAGAACAGGAGTAAGGGAACATGTGCTGCTGGCTACTCCAAATTGAGGCGGCAAGAGTCTGGACTTTATTCTAAGTGTAAAGAGAAACCTGGGGGTTGTTTTTAAAGAAGTATTATAATCTGATATACTTTTAAAAGATGTGATGACAACAGTCTCTGTAAAAACGGACTGAAGGAGGCTGAGAACAGAGGCACGAAGGCACGTGAGGGGGTTACTGCATCCATCCAGGCCAGAGATGCTGGCAGCTTGGACTAAGAGGGTAGGGGTGGAGGCGCTGAGCAGCAGTCAGAGTGGGATATATTTTGAAGACAGAGCTGAGACTTGCTGATTGGTGCGGGAAGAACAGGATGACTTGGGTTGGGGTCTCAACAGCAGTGTGGACCAGTGACAAAACAGCCTTGGGGTATAACTCAAGACTTCCGTTTTGGACACGTTAGGTTTGTAATTACATCAAGTGAGACTGTTGGATAAATTAAGTCTGCATGAAACTCAGGGAGAGATCCGGAGACACACATGTGAGTCAGCAGCATGTGGGTGGCATTTAAAGCCAAGGGAAATGATTAGATCACCTAGCAGAGAAAGAAGAGAGGACAAAGGACTCAGCCTCAGAGCAGTCCAAACTATTAGTGTCATGAGACAAAAAAGATGCAGGCGGTAAAGCGGAAGATGGTAATATTCCAAATCAAAATGAAGAACAAAGCTTTTAAGAAGGGAGTAGTCCACCAATCGAATGCTGCTTGGACTACAGAGGTCCAGTTACTCCAAGCACTCGGTCTCCTTCCTCCCAAGCTCCAGATTCTTTAGGGAAGATGCACCTCATCTTGTGTGTGGAGGGGTTCTGCACATAGGCTTTCATGCTACAAGTGTGGGCTCATTCCTCCCAAGCTCCAGGTTCTTTAGGGAAGATGTACCTCATCTTGTGTGTGGGGGCTCTGCACATGGGCTTTCATGCTACAAGTGTGGGCTTCAATTATTCTTAAGTTGTGTGACCTTAGGTAAGTTACTTAATTTCCTCAGACTTTGATATACACCCTCTGCATGTTCATCACTAAATACTCAAGTGAACTACTTCCATAGTATCCCCTACACACATTACTCTGTCACTTTTGTATTTATTCACACTTCTATGAAGAGATCTTCTAGGACTGTCTTAATCAGCCAGAACAGCTTATGGATACGAACTAAACAGGAATGTCTGAACCTGACCTCTAGCACTTTGTACCTGTATAATCACAGGTCAGGTACTTAATCTCTGAGACGATCCAGCTCTGTAAAATATAGGAATACTCTGTAATACCTTATAGATGGTGATTATATGAAATTATATCAGACAATGGCTATGCCTGGCAGAAAGAGCTCACTAAACAGTATTTATCATCTCTGAATCTATACCACCAGTGATCTCAGTGCTTGTGGACTGATAACTTAGAAGCCAAGGACACAATCAGGCCTCCTTTCCCCCCTTCTAGAGCCCTCATAGGAGAATGGGAGGTACAGTCAGTTGTTACTCATACTCAGTGAACCTAGGCAGGGCCAGCCGGGTGGATTATTGAGGCAAATACAGATTGCTAATTATTTTGGAAAATTATCAGGGATGTCTTACTTTTCTGTTATTTTGTTAGTGCATTCCTACCATCCACATGCTTAAGCTAGAAATTCAAGCATTACCTAAGATTCTTTCCTTCCATTCTTTCTGCCACATGGTACCAGTTAACAAGATGGGTGATCTACTGTACTTTTTAAATGCCACACTTCATCAAGCCTAAGATGGCATCCATTGTTAAGACACACGATTATTTCATGTAGCTGTAAGAAAGAAAAAAAATGCTGCCACTTAAACAATGACCTACCGCTGACTTCTAGAAGCATCCAGGTCCAAGAGATTAAATGTGGAGGAAGAAAAGTATATCTTAAGATCGATAAAATACAGCACCTCTCATTCCATCACCATCTTAATTCAGACCTCCAATATCTCTTGCCTGGACTGGGATGAAGGCTCATAGAGGTTTTGCCTCCACTCATCCTCTGTTGTCAAAATGAGGTTTCTAAAAGGTCAATTTTATCAACTCCCTACCCCCAATCCTTCAATTAGTCTTTTCTCATAGCCCCCGACCAATACTCTTCACTTTAAACTAGCTCCAATTCCCCAAATGTTACATTACTTCTTGTCAATGTTCCTCACATGCAACTTTTTTTGTCTAGAATTATTTATCATCCTATTCATCTACCTATCTCCTAGCTGTTAGAAGTAAGACTGTTCTGGTCAGGAGATATCTCAGTCCACCCTTCGTGATTGGCAGGATTATTTTGGCTGATGTGGCTTGTTAAGTGGATATTCCTTTGTTCATTCACAAATAAATTCTATCCAAAAATGAACCCTCCCCCTCCCCTGAAAGACAGCTTTCCCATAGAGAGGACAGTTGGTACCCTCCAGACAAGCTCTAACTCTTGTTTTCAGTTCCCAAGCAGCTGTCAGCTCCTCCAAGTCTTCTTAAGTTCTCTAAGCTGAGTTAGGTAGCTCTCCTCGGTGCGCCATGATATTCCATGTGTACTTCCATCATAGCCCTTTTATACTATGCTGTAATGGCTGACTTACTTTCTCTCCAACTAGACTGAGCTTCCTGGAAACAGGGGCCTGTCTTACTCAGCTGTGTCATTCTCCAGAATCTGGAAGCTAGAAGGCACTTAATACTTAGTAATTAAGTGTTATTTACTTATGGATGGGTAAATGAAAAATGGTTACTGTATATAATCACTGGGTCTTAGTCCCTCTAGGAGATGCTACCTCCAAAATAACTTCACAGTGCTCTCTTCTCTGAACTTGGTAACCAGCTTAACCAGGAAATCACAATGGCACCACCTAGTGGTCAACGTAGGGAGCAGAGTGAAGTAAGACAGACCTTATCAATTGTGTAAAAGTACCACTCCAGTGTTCTTGCCTGGAGAATCCCAGGGACAGGGGAGCCTGGTGGGCTGCCATCTATGGGGTCGCACAGAGTCGGATATGACTGAAGTGACTCAGCAGCAGCAGCAGCAGCAGCAACAGTCCATAGGGCGGCAAAGTCAGATACGACTGTAGCAACTTAGTGCACACACACACCGGAATTACACACTATTGCTAGCCAAGCCAGGCTATTTATCATCCTCCAATACCCAGTAGTCTGCTTCCCAGATGAATTTGAAGCTAGAGTTACACAAACTATTAAATAGTCTCAACCCCAATCTTAAACACTTCTAGTTACAAAAGACTAAGTGTTTCTGGAAAATGACTCGCCAGCCTTTTTTGCAGGAAGAAGAAAACTTTCCTTCTTTAACGCTCTAACTCATGAGAGAACAGATGGAGATGAAGCAGAAGGAAAGTACACTGGCTGGTCCTCTGAAACTGACTGGTTGGGTACATGTGACCCAGAGAGGATCCCAGGAGAGACTGATATGATTCTATCATCCCACATAAAAAGTAATAACAACAGCGTTTCCATTCACACAGGCTCGCCTTCAAAGAAGTTCATGATTCACCCACACGCCTTCGTCTCTCTTGCTACCTCCCACCAGGGCAGAGGTTGGGGCAACAAGGAGGTGACAGGTCCATGTCCTGACGGCCTTTGTCAGAGTCCACTCTCAGTGGACCTGAACCCCTGGAAATTGGGTTCAGTGCTTGGAGGCAGAGCCACTGGCTGGTTTAGCAACTTGTTCACGACACTGATTTTAGCATCCTGCTTCTCAATGTCCTCATACGGAGTCCAGGACAGGTCGTGCTGTAGCTTGTAGGCACCAAGGAAGTCATGTGGACAACTCGTCCCCCATTCCTAGAGAAGGCAAAGGAGTCAGTTCTGGTCAGGGCAGGAGGTAAGGAAGTTGAGTCCATTTCCTAATTATACCACAATTTTTTTTTTGGCTTTTCACTTCAGACTAGTCAGAATCATCCTTGGAAAGCACTGCATTACACATCAGGTACCTCCCTGAACAGAGATAATGATTGTGAAATAATTTAAGCACATATATTTTTCAGAGTCATCTCTGGGCTCATGCCACCTCTAGTTTTCTAGAAAATCACTTACCAACCCCTATGCATATTTTTTTGGCTTTTCACTTCAGACCAGTCAGAATCATCCTTGGAAAGCACTGCATTACACATCAGGTACCTCCCTGAACAGAGATAATGATTGTGAAATAATTTAAGCACATATATTTTTCAGAGTCATCTCTGGGCTCATGCCACCTCTAGTTTTCTAGAAAATCACTTACCAATCCCTATGCATACTTTTCTCACACATAACACATACACACACACTACACCAAGAATTTCTTAAAGACAAGAGTAGGTTTTTGTAGCAACAATTAAATGTTCTTACCTCTGGAGAAATAATGGAAAAATATTGCTGACCACTCTCCCGTTTATAAAGGTAGTAAATGTTGCCAGGTTTTTTCACCATGTTACAGGCTACATGGTGCAAGTCAGCATCTCTGCGAGCATCCTCCAAAACCTAAAATCCACAGAGACGTAACCAATTGGGTTTAAGAGGAAACAGCACTCATACTCAATGATCACCCCACTCGAAAGCTGGAACCTGTTCAATGCTTAGGGTCTTGCTCCCTCACATCAATGAATGATGACTGAGATCCAGATGACACTGAAGAGAAAAATTAGACTACATTATGTGACTATGTTATAAAAATGCCTTTGGAAAACGTATATTTCAAAATGTAGAGTACTACTGGCTTTGGGTGGTTTTTAAATTTCTTCCCAATTTTTCAGTGGTAAGTACATTTCTTTTATAACTGAAAACAAAAACTTTCCCCTTAAGATGCTTTACCTCACTGAGCTTTCTCCCAGTGAAAAACCTCATACTCAACCTCTTGGGCTTACTCTATTTTGCTCAACACTTCTATATTTCTAGGAGGTACCGAAACAAGTAAATTACAGTGATTATAAGCAAGTTCAGTCAATCCTGTGAACTAAATGAAGAAAATGAAAGCCTACCGAAAAGCTACTACTTACCTTCCTGGCTTGTTCTTGCAAATGTGCGATTTGCTCAGCTATGACTGTCAGTTTGTTGGTGGCATTTGCTCTGATGAATTCATTAGCCTAAGGGTGAGAAAAAACTGAACTGTGGGTCAGAAAAGGGTGAGACTTTACGATGCTCTTATTTAGATCCCAATGTGAAATTATGTCAACATGTTGGCTTATGCCTTTCATACCCTTCCCATTTTCACCATTCCCCCACGAATAACCACTCATCCCAAGGCCTAGCTCAGAAGGCACTGCCTAGAAGTCAATGCTGCCATGACCCCATGACTCCATACCATGGAAATAAGTGCTCTTTTTCTATCTCCCAAAGCATCTATCTTGTTCACCCTAGATTCTGGTCGCACTCAAAATTTTCAGTCTTCCAACATGCCCCAATCTCTTGCTTCCAGGTAATTTTGCATATGGCCTCTCCTCCATCCAATACATTTCCCCTTTTGATCTTTTGCCTGACTAACCCCACTGATTCCTCAGGTCTCCATCTGTTTTCTCACATTTAAACATTTCTGAAATCAGGGATGGATCTTACAATGAAAATCCGAAGACACTTGTGGTATGTCTCTTATGGCCTGCGATATAGAAACCTGACTATATACAGAAGGTATCTTTTTCTTTTTAATTTATTTATTTTAATTGGAGGCTAAATGCTTTACAATGTTGTAGTGGTTTTTGCCATACATTGACATGAATCAGCCATGGGTGTACATGTGTTCCCCATCCTGAACCTCCCTCCCACCTCCCTCCCCATTCCATCCCTCACGGTCATCCCAGTGCACCAGCCCTGAGCACCTTGTCTCATGCATCAAACCTGGACTGGCGATCTGTTTCACATATGATAATATACATGTTTCAATGCTATTAGAAGGTATCTGTTAAACTGACCATTATTCAGTTGAATTATTTACATCACACTTAATTATATTTAACTTATATTTGCATTCCTGTTACTTAAAATGTATTTTTAAAAGACTGTAAGCTCAGTGGGTAAAGAATCTGCCTGAAAGGCAGGAGACCCGGATTCGATTCCTGGGTCAGAAAGATACCCTGGAGAAGGAAATGGCAATCCACTCCAGTATTCTCACCTGGAGAATCCCATGGACACAGGAGCCTGGCAGGCTACAGTCCATGGGATCGCAAGGGTCGGACACAGCTTAGCAACTAAACCACCAGCACTATGATGTAGACCTGGAACAATTATAATATATACAGAAGATTGTCATGTCCTAGGAAATTCAACTGAAGGCACTGGAAATTGCTTTAAAAAAATCACTTTCAAAGCTAGGAGACACATATGTAACCAATTCATGTACTGGGAAGGATTATCATCCACACATCAGAAATCTGTCAAAAAACTTCCAGATTTCTTTTCACAAAAAGCTGATTAACTTTTTTTTTTTTTTGGCTCTGTCCAACCAGAGATTGAATCAAGGCCCCAGCAATGAAAGCACCAAGTCCTAACCACTGGACCACCAGAAGAGTTTCAAAAAAAAACAACAACACTGATTAACTTTTAGTGGTATACAGCTGTTAAGGAAAAGAAAGTAAGAGGTTAAACTTGAACTAAGAAATATTAAGAGAATTTGCTGGTTAGTTGAGGAAGCTTATGATAAAGGTCAGGTATAAGTCGTGTTCTGAGAGAAGAGAAAACAACTGAGTAGGCTGAGTCAAGCCTTTATCTGTTTCACAGACACACACTGAGCAACTACCATGGGTCAGACACCACGCTAGGCACTGCGCTGGACACACTGGCAAACATGAGAAAGAGGTCACGGCCTTCCTTAAGATTACAGTCTAATGCAACTATCCTTGAGGACAGAAACAAGTCACATATGAAATTGTAAATTTTCTAGTAGCTGTGTTAAAAGTAAAAATAAATAAGTAAAATTAATTGTAATAATATAGTGAATTACCTGGTGGTCCCAGTGGTTAGGACTTGGCACTTTCACTATGGTGACCTGGGTTCAATCCCTGGTTGGGGAACTAAGATTCCGTAAGCCACATGGCACAGCCAAAAAGAAACAAAAAACAAAAAAATACTAATATAGTTTATTTAACCCAATATATCAAAAAATTGAGCACTGAAGATTTGATGCTTTTGAACTGTGGTGTTGGAGAAGACTCTTGAGAGTCCCTTGGACTGCAAGGAGATCAAACCAGTCAATCCTAAAGGAAATCAGTCCTGAATATTCATTAAAAGGACTGATGCTGAAGCTGAAACTCCAATACTTTGGCCACTTGATGCAAAGAACTGACTCATTGGAACAAAAACCCTGATGCTGGGAAAGACTGAAGGCAGGAAGAGAAGGGGATGACAGAGGATGAGATGGTTGGATGGCATCACCGACTTGATGGACATGAGTTTGAACAAGCTCCAGGAGTTGGTGATGGACAGGGAAGCCTGGCATGCTGCAGTCCATCGGTCACAAAGAGTCTGACATGACTGAGTGACTGAACTGATCAGAAAATTTATCATTTCAACATGTAATCAAATAAAAATTGTTAAGACATATTTTACATTTCATATTAAGTGTATATTTTATATTCACAGCACCTATCAATTTGGATGCTATATTTTCATTGGAAAAACTTGATCTGTATTGAGACTTCATAAAATGTATAGTTGGAAGAGTCAATTCACATACTCAAATTGTTCCAAATATACTTAAAAGTTTCCAGTCATTAACTAAATTACCAGGTTTTAAAATTTAAATTAAGATCACATTAAAACTTTTTTTTTTAAGATCACATTAAAATTTAATATAGTTTCTCAACTGCACTAATAGATAAGAAAGTCTCACTGAGGTTGTGACATTTGACTTGGGTCTGAAGGAAAGGGCTAGCCATGCAAAAAAATTAGAGAAGCAGCTTCCAGGCATTTCTGAGGTCAGTGCAGCTTGAGTAGTTAGTGAGGGGAGATGTAAAAAAGAGTGCAGGCATCAGATCACGTAAGGCTTTATGACCCCTGATACAAGAACTTGCACTTTGTTCCAGGGACAGTGAGGCGCATCATGGCCAGAGAGTAGGTGGTTCCTGAGCTAGGATAGTTCTGGTTAGGAGTGGCCTTGAAATAAATCTTTTTTCTTAAGGTGGCAACAAATCTGTTCTTTGTACACAAAAGAACCTAATTAAAACAGAAATAAGAGAAAGACTACCTCTAACAACTAAGCACAAACTCTGGCCCTAATCACTCTGAGGCTCTCTGCATATTATCTCATTTAATTCTCATAATACCTTATGAAATTGGAGTTGATAACTTCACTTTCTCATTTTAGGATTAGACTCAGACAGGTGAAGTAGCCTGTCCAAGGTTTCAAGGCTTCCCTGATGGCTCAGTGGTATAGAATCTGCCCGCCAATGCAGGAGATGGAGGAGAGGCTCCCTGGGTTGGGAAGATGTCCTGGAGAAGGAAATGGTCAAGCACGACACTATTCTTGCCAGGATAATCTCACGGAGAGGAGCCTGGCAGGCTACAATCCAAAAGGTCACAAAAACAACTGAGCACACACACACATCCACAAATGTCAACACAGATCAGTCTGATTCTAAATTCCGTGCCTTAATACCAGGCTTCTTGCACTTTCCAACACACATGAATACCTAAATTGCATGTAAGAAGTCAGTCCTGCTACAAAGTACATTTCAGTTCACAATGAAATACTCTTGATTCTGTTTATCTTCAGAGTGCTTTTTCTTCAGTTTCTCAAAGAAAATGGAAAAACGAAGGCAGCACAATAATGCATACTCTGCATTTCACTAGATTACAGACTGAAGGACAAAACCTGTCTTCCTTCTTTCTTTTCCACGTCACTGTAATAAACATGTCACTCAGTAACCTACCAAAAATGTTTGCCTAAGATTTGACTCTGGGAGCCTCCCTGCCAATAAGTGATTTGATTCAACAGACACATAAAGTGAAAGTGAAAGTCACTCAGTCCTGTCCAACTCTTTGCGACCCCAGGGACTATACAGTCCATGGAATTCTCCAAGCTGGAATACTGCAGTGGGTAGCCTTTCCCTTCTCCAGGGGATCTTCCAGACCCAGGAATCAAACCAGAGTCTCTTGCATTGCAGGCAGATTCTTTACCAACTGAGCTATCAGGGAAGCCCACATAATGTTTTCATAATCCATAAAAGTCATATTTTACTTTTCATATCTCTAGGAAAGAGAAAGCACACAGTATATCAAAGGAGATTTCCTAAGCATTTGAAAACAAAACTGAGGTACCGAGACATACATGTAATGGAATTTGAGCAGATTATTAAATTTTTTCAAGCAAAATGAAGGCCTTTGAATATAACCAAGGCCAAATGTGACCATATACACCAGGATGAGGGAATATCATAAATTTTAAAGTAGCAATGCCCTGTAACAACTCAAAGAGGGTTCTACAACTGGAAGTCTTGGGAAGAAAGATTAGAGGAAACCTGGATTTTCAAGAATTTCAGACCTAACAGTTCTTCTAGTTCACACCCTGCATTTTACAGATAAAGAAGCTGAGGTCCAGAGAAAAGTAATTTACCTGAAGTCACAGTGCAAGTTAATATCAAAACTGGGATTAAAAATTCATGTGTTCAAACTCCCAGGGACCCTGGGAAAACTGTTTCGAGGAAGCAAGGGGAGGAGCCAGGTTATACATAAGTTTTGCAACAAAGGGCAGGTAGTCTGAACATCAAAAGACTATTACTAAGTAAAGAAAACCAGGTAATCCAAATTAAAGAATTAAGCGCTTTTCTATATATGTGAAGATACAAGAGTCTGGACTCACTGAAATCATTCCTTTGATATGTACCTCAGCTATCTGAGGCAGCACCCTGTTTTCATCCTGAGCTTCCTCAGTGCTCACTATAAGGAGTGGCTACAGTCTGATCGATGACTGCTAGATGGGAGATATTCTCTCCTTCCTGAGTTCCCTCAGGGCTCACTACCTGTGAAGGCAGCAATTGCTAAGGACTGTGACATCCTTATTTACTCATACAGCAGGAAATATTCCATTTCTCAGAGATTATGGGCACTCAAGCTGCAGCTGAAGGGGGGTTTGGTCTCAGAAGATCAGCTGGAGTCAGGCCACCAACTGGCCGTGAACATGCATGTATTCCCCGAGTGTAAAATGGAGTCAAGGAAAAACACTATACTAAGTGGCTGGGAGGACCAAATATGCAAGAAGATAGTCATTCACTATCCCAGCCCCGCCTCCTCACCTTCTGCACCTGCTCTGCGAGCGCCACGAGGTCTAAAGGGTCCCCGGCCCGGTGGGTGTGGTAGGGGCTCACCAGGGCCAGGCCGCCGGGATTCGGGGTGAGCTCCACCAGGGCTCCTGCGACACATACCCAGGAACAGAGGCCGTGAGCGCCCGCCCTCGGCCTCCCGTGGAGCCCGGCAGACTAGCTGCTCCGGAAGGGCTTCTTTCCCCATCTGACTCCCGCCTACCTCCCCGACCTGCCGCCGACAGAACTCCTTGGTTTTCTGTGACTCCCTGGGTCCCCCCGGACGTTGCTTCATCTTCCATGACAGGACTTTGTTCTCCTCACTACCCAGGCGGTGAGGGACTGCAGAGCATGCGCCAAAAAGCCCGTGGGCGGAGCTTCCGCGTCTTCTGACCACTAGGCGTCGGAACTGCCGGGAGTCCGGAAGCGGGGCTCCTGCTGACACTCAGGCTTCCGCTGAGGGGCGGAGTCAAGGCTGGGGGAAGGCAGAAGAGGTGGTGCCTCCTGGGAGTCGCCTCAGGGTTTGGGAGGCGGGGCTTCGTTTAGGGCGGGGCTTCCCTCGGGGCGGGGCTTCCCGGAGGTGGGACTCCAACCTCCCCTGGCCGGTGACCCGGGGTCCCGTTAGGTCTGAGCGGCCATGGCGGCACGCGCGTTAAGGCTGCTGACCACATTGCTGGCCGTCGCCGCCACTGCCTCCCAGGCTGAGGCCGAGTCTGAGGCGGGATGGGACCTGACGGCGCCTGATCTGCTGTTCGCGGAGGGGACGGCGGCCTATGCTCGCGGGGACTGGGCCGGTGTGGTTCTGAGCATGGAGCGGGCGCTGCGCTCGCGGGCCGCCCTGCGCGCCCTCCGCCTGCGCTGCCGCACCCGGTGTGCCGCCGACCTCCCATGGGAAGTGGACCCAGACTCGCCCCCCAGCCCGGCGCAGGCTTCAGGTGCCTCCGCCCTGCACGACCTGCGGTTCTTCGGGGGCTTGCTGCGCCGCGCCGCTTGCCTGCGCCGCTGCCTCGGGCCGTCGACCGCCCACTCGCTCAGCGAGGAGCTGGAGTTGGAGTTCCGCAAGCGGAGCCCCTACAACTACCTGCAGGTCGCCTACTTCAAGGTGCAGACCTGCCCGAGCCCCGGGCGGCTGGGGGTCCTTCTGGGCGTGGTTGGTTCGGGGAACTTGGGGGGCGAGGGACGTGTCCGCGGAGAGGGAAAGTGGCCTCTGGACGAGAAACTTTTCCCGGATCCAGGGAGAGCAGGGACCCTGCCAGGAGACCAGCCTCTCCGGGTTCGCATAGGCAGATGGTGACCCCAAAAGTCCAGCCTGGGGTTAAGGCACATGCCAAGCAAAACTTCGTCTTGTGTTACTCAGGAAGCTGCTTATAAGGAACTACAGCAGCAGCTGTAAATCCTGATTTCATTGTAAGTTACCCAGTGAGAAGCTAAGACCTTTCTACAATACCTTCCGGTTTGCTTTTCAGTGATGCTCTTCCTGCCGCCGAGTGCAGCAGCCTTCTTTCAGGACGTGAGGTTGCCACGTCGCCAGTAGGGGCTGTCTCGCTCCTCCCTGTGAGGGACCCTCTGGCTAGTGTGTCAGGTTTTCAAAGAAAATGAGCATTTTTAGGAATTCCAGAGTGCCTTAAGTCCAAGTGTACACCCAGATTTGGAGCGTTGCTGATTTATGATGATAATGATAGCCAAAACAGACTTCCAGGCATTATTAAGTACTTTGTGTTTGTTAGTTCATTTACCCAGATCCTGGCAATATCCTGTAAAGTAGATGCTATTAATAGCCCCATTTTATTGGGGGGAAATGGAAGGAGGAGCTGTGCAGGCTTGTCTATTATATCCATAGTTTAACAGACCTTCTGTTCAACTTAGAGACTTAACAAAGTCTTGGGGACCTCAGAGTTCCACCTCTGCACAAGCATTCTGCTTACACAGTTCTGCTCCATTCCTTCTAGTTTCCCAGAGGAGTACTGGATTTGACACCAAAATAATTGGGCTGTGTCTTTGGTTATGTCACTTAACAACACTTAAAAATTCTTTGACAAACATTTACTAAACACTTACTACATTCCAGTTTTTGAACAGGTAATGTGCTTGACTTTATATGTTTTTGTTTTACCTCGCTTTGCAGTTTAAGAGTCATTTTAGTAGCAAGGGCTACTGAAAGAGTATCTATATCCTGCTGTGGAAACACAACAGAGGAAGAATCTAACTGTGTGTCAGAGAAGTTGGACTTGAAAGAAGAGGTGACATTCAAAGCTGATCCCAACTATTGCCAGAGGAGAGAAAGGATAGCCATTTCCGACAGAGTAGGGCCAGAGTGGGAAGAGAATTCTGCAGACTTCATGGACCCATCATCAGAACTGGGTTGTAGGATGCTGATTCTGGAAACCATGTGGGATAAGCTTTGGGAGAAGGAGAAAGTAGTGGCAGAGTGAACCATTAGGAGATGACTGCAGTTGTCCACACGAGAGGGAGAAATCAGGTGCCCTGCGCTCAGAGGGTAAAAAAGAGCTGGAGGTGGAGTGAAGAGTGTAGAGATGGAGGAGAATGGAGAAAGGCAAGAGTAGTGCTGAAAGATACAAGAGAGTCAGTCCATAAAAGGGACAGACTTGAGAGAATTTCTGCAGAAGGAAATGGCAACCCACTCCACTACTCTTGCCTGGATAATCCCATGGATGGAGAATCCTGGTGCAGGCTACAGTCCATGAGGTCACAAAGAGTCGGACATGACTGAGCGACTTCACTTTCACTTTGAGAGAATTTCTGATTTTACAGTTAGGGATACTGAGGGACAGAGATGGGGATTGTTGACCTTGGGTCACCTAGCTATTTGGGGGTCACAGCCAGGGCTGAATCCTTGTCTAGTGTGCATTTACTAGTACTAAAGTCAGAAAAGAAAAAAATTTTTCTTGGCATATTAGTCATGTGCTGGGAAGAACTGACACAGTGGAAAAGACCCTGATGCTGGGAAAGGTTGAAGGCAGGAGGAGAAGGGGACAACAGAGGATGAGATGGTTGGATGGCATCACTGATTCAATGGACATGAATTTGAGAAAGCTCCAGGAGTTGGTGATGGACAGGGAAGCCTGGCATGCTGCAGTCCATGGGGTCGCAAAGAGTTGGACACTGAACTGAACTGAGGATTTACATTCATTGAGCTGACATTTATTAAGCATTTAATATGTGCTCAGTGCCATGTGTTAAAAGCTGCATATATATCCTCTCATTTAACTTTCCTTGCAATCCTGTGAGATTAGGGGATGTATTTATATATTTATTTATTCATTTTTGGCTGTGCTGGGTCTTCGTTGCTGTTCGGGGGCTTTTCTCTAGTTACGATGAGTTGGGGGCTACTCTCTAGTTGTGGTGCTCGGGCTTCTCACTGTGGTGACTTCTCCTGTTGCAGAGCACAGGCTGTAGGGCACACAGGCTTCAGTAGTTGTGATGCACAAGTTTAATTACCTGCAGCGTGTGGAATCTTCCCAGACCAGGGATTGAACCCCTGTCCCCTGCATTGCCAGGCAGATTCTTAACCACTGGACCACTAGCAGAGTCCAGGGAATGAGTTTAGAGAATAAACTTTAACTTGTCTAAAGCCCCAGCAAGAAAATAATTAAACCCACCATTGTTACCAGTCTGATACCACAACCCATGTTGTTAATCATTATATCATCAGTGATTTCTTCTGGGTTCTATATATGAAGCTGTATAATTTTGGTATGCTGGAGTCCATTGCTCTAAGCATTACGGTGGCCTGTAGCACATTTCTTCCCCTCTCATACTTCTGTAAAGTCACTAGTTTTAACCTCATGAGCCCTGGGCTTTGAAAAGTCAGAAGATGTCATGTCTGGATTTTGTATAGGACCTTAAGACTTTTCGCCACCCACCTTTTCCTTGAATGAGTCAAAAGCACATATGCAAAAAAAAAAAGCTTTTTTTTTTCCTAGGCAAATTCTTAAGCACAGTCTAATTGTTAACTGCGCTTTCTCCCCTACCCCTAAATCCTTGAGTTCTTGGACTTTTTCAGCTCAATCCCTACATCTGAATCTCGAGACTGTATTATCTCAGGCAGTCAGTCTTCCATAGCATTCCCCCTACAATAACACTTTTGTTTTAGAATAGAATGTTTATACTTTTGAAGCATGACCTCCTGTAATTTGAGGAATCCCTAATCCTGATTTGAGAAATAGCTGAAAATCTGTTCAGGGCCCCGTGCTTCTAATCTCTGGTATGTAGTTTCTTGCAATAGGTGTGTTTTCTGGGCTTGGGAGGGGCTCGGACACACTGAGTGGAAGGCTCAGGAAGGCAGGGATTTCCTGTTTACTGTGAACTGCATATTTGGAAACCAGACTTCAGAGTTTGCATGTGACAGCTATGTTTTTATCCTTCATCCTTAGATAAACAAGTTGGAGAAAGCCGTAGCAGCAGCCCATACCTTCTTCGTGGGCAACCCTGAGCACATGGAGATGCGACAGAACCTGGACTATTACCAGACCATGTCTGGGGTGAAGGAAGCTGACTTCAAGGACCTTGAGGCCAAACCCCATATGGTGAAAAAAAACAAAAAATGTTACCCTCTTCTCTCACTCTTTTTTTTTTTTTTTTTAATTTTAATTGAAGGCTAATTACTTTACAGTATTGTGTTGGTTTTGCCATACATTCACATGAATCAGCCATGGGTGTACATGTGTTCCCCATCCTGACCCTCCCTCCCCATCTCACTCTTTATTATAGTGACATTCACTAGGGTTGTTTTCAGATTACAAAAGTAATGTATGTTCATTGTACAACATTAGAAAAATGCAAATACATTAAAAAACAGGAATTAATTATCTCTAACAGTGCCACATTCAGAAAACCAGTGGTTGATATTTTGGTCTATTTTTTAAGCCTTCAGTACCTAATTTTTATGGGCTTCCCTGATGGCTCAGTGGTAAAGAATCCAACTACCAATGTAGGAGACAAAGGGTTCAATCACTGGGTCAGGAAAATTCCTGGAGAAGGAAATGGCGATCTATTCTGGTATTCTTGCCTGGGAAATCTCATGGGCAGAGAAGCCTGGTGGGCTACAGTCCACGGGGTAGCAAAAGAGTTGGACAAAACTTAGTGACTAAACAACAGCAGCAAATCTAGTTTTTAAACCTAATTTGGTGTCATATTGTGTATGTACTTTTAATCATCCTTTTGAATTAACATTTTATCATGTACTTTTTCTCCTGTCTTCAAATTTTCTTTGAAAACACAGTTTTTAATAGCTGCATGGTAATCCATCTTATTCATCAGTTGTATTCATTTACTTATCGAATGTTTTTGGTTGTGTAGATTGTTGCTTTTCACAACAGTGGGTGGTACCATATTCCTCAGTGTTCTCATTCTATTTGTTTAGCAGCTGGTGGCTCAGACAGTAGAGAATCCTCATATAATGTAGAACCCAATCCTGGGTTTGATCCCTGGGTTGGAAAGATCCCCTAAAGAAGGGAACGGCTACCCACTCCAGTATTCTGGCCTGAAGAATTCCTTGGACCAAGGAGCCTGGCAGGCTACTGTCCAATGGCATAGTATTTTTATAAAGGGCTTATGTTCTAGTGTATTAATAGAAATAGGCATATTAGACAGTATTAGAATAGCTTTGAAAGTAAAATGTGTACATATAGTACTTTATACAACTCTACACAGTTTAGGTTTTGTGTTTGTTTGTTTTTAGTGATTCTGTGACAAATGAAAATGGTTACTGTCCACAAGGTGGGATCTGTGTCCCACAGAGAGCAGAAGCAGAGTCTGTAATCAGCAGTCCTTACTGCCAGAAAGATTGCTTTCATCACCTCAAACCACATTCTAACCTCTAAGAGTTCAATTTTTTAAATTAAATTTTATTTTGAAAACTTTCAGCCCTACCAAGAAAAAGTGCAGGAAAACGACAATGAGGGACTTCCCTGGTGGTCCAGTGACTATGCCTCTGAGCTCCCAATGCAGGGGCCCCAGGTTTGATCCCTGGTCAGGGAACTAGATCCCACACGCTGCAGCTAAGAGTTTGCCTGCTGCAACTTAAAGATTCCACGTGCAGCAACTAAGACCCCCGCACAGCCAAATAAAAAAAAAATTTAAGAAAATGACAGTGAATTCCCATATAGCTTTCATCTAGATTAAATTAGATGCTTTTAAATTTCTAAAGAAACAAGGAAAGACCGTTTCTAGGAGACCTTCATTATACAGCAGCCACCCTTTCCGTCGGTAACCTGCGAGGGCTAGGGGAACGCTCGCCGAGGTGGCCGCGGGATAGAAGGGAGAGCCGTCTGCCGCCTGCCCGGCATCTGAGTACCCCTTCCTCCCAGTAGCACGAATTTCGGCTGGGCGTGCGCCTCTACTCCGAGGAGCAGCCGCAGGAAGCCGTGCCCCACCTGGAGGCGGCGCTGCGCGAGTACTTCGTGGCGGACGAGGAGTGCCGCGCGCTCTGCGAAGGGCCCTATGACTACGACGGCTACAACTACCTGGAGTACAACGCCGACCTCTTGCAGGCCATCACAGGTGCGGGGCGGCTGGGCTCCCGGGCGGCGACGCGGCTCTGGAGACAGGGCATCTTAGGCTCATCCCTGGATCTCCTAGAGCTGGGAATCCGACTGACAACTGCTTCCTCTTGATTAGTTCATCTTAAGCAGAATTGGAATCCTGGAAGTTGACCTTACGGTTCTCCCTCTCTTCGATTCCTTTCAGATCATTACATCCAGGTCCTCAGCTGTAAGCAGAACTGTGCCACCGAGCTTGCTTCCCACCCAAGTCGAGAGAAGCCCTTTGAAGACTTCCTGCCATCGCATTATAATTACCTGCAGTTTGCCTACTATAACAGTAAGGTCTACTTCCCTCTTTCTCAGCTGCTTCTAACTAAGCCTAAAGCGAGGAAGGCAGGGACCGTGGCCACCGTGCTGCTTTGGCCTGTGTGGCTTCTCTCTGTGGCTCTGGGAGGCACTGTGCCGGGTAATCCCTGGGGGCCTTGTTACAGGCCACCTCCCGGCAAGCCAGTATCAGCAGCCTGAGAGGCTGGCAGAGGGAAACCCTAGGACCTCGCTGGTCCCCTCTATAACATTTATAGTCTGATTTTGCACTTGAGTTAAGTTATAGTAAGGGCTTCCCTGGTGGCTCAGATGGTAAAGAATCTGCCTGCGATGCAGGAAACCCAGGTTCAATCCCTGGGTTGGGAATATTCCCTAGAGAAGGGATGGCTACCCACTCCAGTATTCTTGCCTGGGGAATTCCATGGACAGAGGAGCCTGGTGGGTTACAGTCCATGGGGTTGAACATAACTGAGTGACTAATGCTTTCACTTTTTTCACTTTAAGTTATAGTAAAGTCAAGGATGTATTTCCATTTAAACCAGCTCTCAGGACATTTCCCAGCCCTTCTTCATAACAGCACTGATGCTCTAGAGTAGAGAGAGGGGCATGTCAATATCCAGAAAAACAAGTCAGCGGGTATTTACTGAGTTCCTACTGTGTGCTAAAGTAAGCCTTATAGCATATTTAAGAATATCTGCTTTTATAGTTGAGGAAACCAACACATATAAACAAAAGAGGCAATCTGCTATTATAATCTTCCCTTCTCTTCTGAAAGTCCATAGGGGAAAAAAGATAGGAAGTTGGGAACATTCCTGGTATTGGTCTAATGAGTGGGACTATTAAGGCCAATGTTTGAATTACCTGAGGACACTGAGCACCTTAAAATCAATTACATATTCTATGTGGATTCTGTCATTTCTCTCCCCTAATCAGGCAGTTGTGTTATGTAGCTGGTGCCTCCTGGCCGTGTCTTTATCACCTTGAACTGTGCTGAGACTGGACTCTAGGTGGTTCGTGGTACCCAAAATGAGATGCTTTCTTTTCAGCCATTTTTTCCCCTTTGCAGTTGGGAATTACACACAGGCCATTGAATGTGCCAAGACCTATCTCCTCTTCTTCCCCAATGATGAGGTGATGAGCCAGAATCTGGCCTACTATACAGCCATGCTTGGAGAAGAGCAAGCCAGATCCATTGGCCCCCGTGAGGTGAGAGACTTGCGTTACTTAGGGCAGCTGCCAGCTGAACCCAGACCAGAGAGCAGAGCGGGGTAGAGAAGGGGAAGCCAGCTGCTGCTTGGGCAGGGTGAGGCAGGGTTCCCAGGCAGGCGTGAATGCATGGGAAGCATAGGGAATAAGCCGGAGCCTTCATTAGCACAATCTGGGCCCAGAAGTCTGTTCTCTGAGTTGGCAAAGAAAAGCAGAACTGCAAAGCAGCCACGTTCTTTGCCTTTTTTAGCATCCCTACTTTAAGACTTGATACTGTTTGGCCAAGATTAATCATTTTCTACTTCATGCTAACTTTTTTTCGCTCACTACTTTTCTGCCTCCATTTTCCTTCCTATCCCCTCTCCTTTCTGCCATTGTCTGATCTGTCCCTGTTTCAGCATTAATCCCATATCCTTCCAAAACTGGAAGGAAAATCTATGTGATACAAAGACTAAAATGAAAAGTACTGAAGTGAAAGCACCCCCCCAATCCTTGCACTGCTGGGAGGACTGTACATTGTGCTGTTCATTTAACAATGGCCATTTCAGGAATTACAGGTGACTCTTTTTTTATTTTGCTCATTTGTATTTTCTAAATTCCCTGCAGTGAATGAGTATTATTTTTGTATTAAAAACATGAAAAGAGAGGACTTTCCTAGATGTCCAGTGGTTAAGACTCCACGCTTCCACTGAAGCAGATGCAGGTTCGATCCCTGGTCAGGGAACTAAGATCACATGCCTCAGGGCATGACCAGAAAATAAATAATAAAATAAAATAGCCTAAAAACACAGACACACATGAAAAGTTCTCTGTTTTAACTTAATGAAGTTTGGCACTGTGAGCCTTCTTATTTGTGCATATGCCATGCACAGGCCCTAGATCCTCTCCTACTTGAGCCCAGAACAATGAGGTGGATTTGAAGTCACTAATCTAGGCTCAAGTCCTGACTCCTCCACGTACTAGCCATGTGATTTTTGGCACATCGTGTGGGATCTTAGTCATGCTGGTTTGCCCTTCTGAGTCTGTCTCTTCTGCAATAAATTGGACTGTGGTTCTTGCTCTGGCTTCAACACAGGATGAGTATGAAGGTCAAATGAGATAGTGAGCTGGGACTTCCCTGACGATCCAGTGGTTAAGACTCAGCACTTTCACTGCTGTGGGCCACGGTTCAATCCCTGGTCAGGGAACCAAGATCCCACAAGCCTCGAGGTGCAGTCAAAAAAAAGAGAGAGAGTAAGCCAACAGGCACTATACAGCATGTTGTGTGGACAGGTAGCATCACAGGGGTCTGGACGATGGTACGTGAGTAGCAGTTGGAGGGTTTTCTCACCTCTAACCTCAGTTACCTCCTGAAACCAGGGGGCTTATCACTGTGGCCCTCGATCACCTGTGTCCTGCTGGCCTCACCCAAACCCCAGCCTGTAGAATTGGCTATAACTTTGGACTAACCTTTCACTTTGCCAACAACAACAACAAAGATAAATAGCTACGATTGTTCTAGAAGCCCCTCAGTTGTTAACGCATTACATCTCTTGGACAAATGAAAGGGATGAGAAAACAGGTCCACCCCTGGGCTGTTTAACCAATGATTCAGTGGCCACGGATTCACCCCGCAGCTGTACTGCACATTTGTGCAAAGGTAATGTGCACAGCTGTGCATCAGAACACTGCTGCTGAAAGCAAAATAACTAGAAACAAGCTCAATGCCATCAATTTGGAGACTGCTTGAATCAATTTTGGTACATTCATTCAGTGACATAGAAGATAACTCGTAAATTGCATGAGTAGATTACTATACACCAATATGATATTGTCTCCATGATAATAATTTTAGGTAAAGAAGAAAATTTAACATAATTGTTCATGGAGATTATTTCCCCACCCCCAACCCCCAGACATGGGCCTGTAGGTCAGGGGTTGGAGGAAAGACCTGAACATTTCTGTCTGTCAGCTCTCTGTGGGTTTAGCTGTGTATGTTTTACCTTCATGTCTTTTTGAGTGCCATCTGAAACCACCTTGGAAAGGTATACAATACGACATTTGTAGGATACCACGGTGAATAGAATAAAAGAGGTGCCAGCAAGCTAGAGTGGACGCATGGGAGAGAAGGGAGTGCCTGGAGAGGCAGGGAGGGCTTGGCAAGAGGCAGTGGTGGTGACATTTGGTTTTTAAAGCCTACAGTAGGTGAATGAGTCAGGGAAGGGCCGTTTAGATGGAGAGCAGCATGTACAACACCTACACGACTCTCCCACGCAAAGGGAGGAGGGTGCCAGCGAGTTGCAGGCAGTGGGGCCCGGAGGATCAGATCCTGAAGGTTCTTGAGTGCCTCTCCAGGACCTTGGACTCTATGCGGCAGGGAGTGGTGAGTCCTGGAAGGGTTTGAAGCAGCCTGATGAGCTATGATATGATGGTGGAGGGTTCAGAATGGGAGGTGATGGGGGCCATGTGGCACCGAGAGAGCTGCCAAGGCCTGAGCGAGACAGGGGTGCCAACCAGGTGGAGGAGGGAGGTGGAACTGGCAGCCTGGGTTGGGGGTGGTTTTCGCTCCACCCTTCTCTCCATGTCTAATTAGGTACCCTGTTCCAGTCTGGGACCCACTCCAGTATTCTTGCCTGGAAAATTCCATGGGCAGAGGAGCCTGGCAGGCTAAAATCTATGGGTTGCAAAGAGTACAACATGACTTACAGACTGAGCAATAGAGCACACACCCAAAATTCCCAGTCTGGGAGACCTGTACGAGTTGCTGGCCACGGGGCTCCAGAGTGTACAGGTGGTAGGGTGGAAGGGACTCACAGCCTCCCTTCCTACCCACACTCCAGCCCAAGGTGTCTAACTTTTCCTCTGTTCACTGGGAGAAGCAGGTACATGATGTGGTAGTAACAGACTTCCCATTCTGGTTGTTGTGGCACTTCCTGTTGAAAATAACCACCCTTTAAATGTGTGTGGCATTTTATAGTTTACAAAAATCTTTCATAGCTTTTCTTTCATTTGATTCTCATAACAGTCCAGTGAGGTGGCATCACCAGCCTACCCTGAAGTTAAAAACCAAGGTTCTTCCTTCCTAGATCTGGCGTCCTGAGAGTGTCCAGTAGAAGGAGTCCTCCTCTTGCCACCCCCTGCCACGTGGAGACTGTTTACCCTTGTCATTGTCCTCTTTGGCTGCTAGCTGGTGACCACCTGGCTTTGAGACGGCACTTCTCCTGGCCTCTTTGCTCACTTAAGATCCCCCTCACCCCTACCCTTGATGGCCATGTTAGTGAGTCTTGGGCAGAAAGAGAAAATGAGTGGTCAGTCTACCATTTCTAACTAGAACCACCCTTCTGGTAAGAAGGTAACTCACGTCTGTTGAGCCCCATCCCAGGCCAAGAATTAAGCCAGATCTTTACACCCATCATCTCGTTGAGCTGGGTGTTAACACACATCATCTCATTCTGTCATCACAGGTGCCCTGTGAGGTAGGCGCCGTTCTTTCTTTTTTAGAGATGAGGACATTTAGGCTCCAAGAAATGAGTTAACCTGCACGGTGGCCTGTCACTGCCTATGATGACGAGAATCTCTGCTCCCCTGCTTTCTCCCAGTGCCAGCATAGTTCTGACACAAAGCTGCCACTTGGAAAATCAGTGTTGAAAGAGTAAGTGGTAGAAGTGGGGCTTTAGCCTCATAGGGCTGCTGCAGAGGGTTAAAGGAGTTAACGCATATCTAGCTTTGTGTCCAACACTTGGTGAGGGAGGCCAATCATTTCAACTCCTCAGGAGGGACTTCCCTGGTGATTCAGTGGTTAAGACTCCACGTATTGTGGGGGGCCCAGGTTCCATCCCTGCTCAGGAAACTAGATCCCACATGCCAGGACTAAGTGTTCACATGCTGCAACTAAAGATCTTCCATAAAAAAAAAAATCTCGCATGCACAGCGAAGATCCTGAGTGTCACAACTAAGACCCGACACTAAGATCCACATAAATAAATATTTTAAAATATAATTGTATCCCTTAAAAATTTTTTAAAAATGAACTCCCTTGAAAATTTCCATCTTCCTCTTATAGGTAGGCCTCATTGACGCCTTTGAAGTTTTCCTTATTGCCCTCATCTTTTGTTTCAACTGACACCGTCTTCTTTTCCTTTTCCTTCCTTCTTCTGCTGCTAGGAGACTAGCAGGGCACCTAGGGGAAGGTGGGATCCAGAAGGCACTTAGTTTGCCTACCCTGGGTAAGCCCACCAGTGGGAAGGGCCGGGTGCTGGGCCCAGTGCTCTTTCTGCAGCTGCCTGGCTCCGGGGAGGGATACCCGCTGCTCCAAGTCTGAGGGGAGACACGTGACACAGGATAAAGCACACGGACTTTAGGATTAGAGAGACTCAGCCTTGGACGTGGGTCCCTGCTCTGCTGTTTCCTGTTGTGTCATGCCACAATAGGACACAATATTGTCCCTCTGTACCTCAGTGTCCCCATCTGTAAAATGGGGATAGTCAATCAACCTCAAGGTGGCAGTAAAGTTTGAATGAATAACACAGGAGTCACCTAACACCTAGTTTTTAAGTTGTTTGTTTTTCTCTGAGTACCAAACTCCTGTAAAAGTACCAAACTCCTTCTTTGAAGGCTAATTGTTCCTGAGAATCCCCAGGTTTTCTGTCTCAGAGAGTAATGGCAGAGGAAGGAAGGGGGCGTTTTCCCTTCAAGGGAAGCCTGGCTATGCCACCCTCAGACACGCTGTTTGTGCCAGGCAAGAGGAACCCTTGAGCACAAAAGTGAGGCTTTTGTCCCAAACTGGGGGACGGACACATGAATGGTGGTGGGAGAGGAAGCCTCGGGTCACACTGGGAGCAGAAGTGTAGACGCGGGGTGGAGGGCAGGGGTGTCGGGGGCTGAGAGCTAGCGGCAGGGCTGAGTTCCAAAGCGTTCCTCCCGCTGTGTGTCCTCAGAGTGCCCAGGAGTACCGCCAGCGGAGCCTGCTGGAGAAGGAACTGCTCTTCTTCGCCTATGATGTTTTTGGAATTCCCTTTGTTGATCCGGTGAGCCAGGGTGCGGGGGTGAGGGGTGGGCAAGGGATGGGGTGAGCTGTACACCAGGTGACTCTGGGGAGAAGACCGGTGGACAAGAGACAAGGGGGAATTCTGGCTGGCTAGTTATAGGTGACTTGGTCCCAAAGACATTTCCCTTTGTCTCCTGGAAGGGGTCTGGTGAGGAGGTGGGCTTCCTGTAGGCCCTGGTCCACGCATCAAGACCTAAAGGATCCACCAGGCCCTCTGGCACTGTTCATTTCCTCCTGCTCTGCTTTTAGGATTCATGGACTCCAGTGGAGGTGATTCCTAAGAGACTGCAAGAGAAACAGAAGTGAGGCCCTTGAAGAAACTGCATGAGTGGATCGGTGTGATGAAGCACTTGAGGCTTCCCGAGCCCAGGCAGATGTGAACTCCTGGCAAGGGGTGGGCAGGTCCAGTCTGGGGAGCCGGGGTGGAAACCTGGGTTGGCCCCGGGATGCAGCGCTCAGAGCGGCTGTGCTCACAGGTCAGAACGGGAAACAGCCGCCCGCATCTCCCAGGAGATCGGGAACCTTATGAAGGAGATCGAGACCCTCGTGGAGGAGAAGACCAAAGAGTCACTGGATGTGAGCAGGCTGACCCGGGAAGGTGAGAGGATGGGCTCGGGGCCACCTTGGCCATCGTGGGGGCAGCAGGGCCAGGGTCCCCACGTCCACTGGGCAGTTCCCAGGAGAGGGCAGCCTCAGGAGCTGAGCCAGCACGGGTCACAGTCAGGCTCACCCTTCCTTCCTTACCCACGGGACTTCTGCCTGCAAAGATAACTGAGAATTGGCCTTTGGTTAAGAAATAAGACGCCTGTGTCACGGGGATACTAGTTTAGTTCACTTCGGTAAGTATTCAGAGGAGAAAATGCATCTCCTTGCCCCCAAACCGTCTCCTCCCAACTGCCATCGTTCGTTCTGTCACCAAGCCTCAGAATCTTCAGGTGTCCTTTGGTCCCCCCTTGCCTGTCCCCTCCAGTCCACTGGCGAGGCCCACCGAGTGGGACTCCTCTCTATCTCCCAACCCTTTTCATGTCCCATTGCCTCAGGCCAATGATAGGCTCCCAGCCCCGCCATCTGCTCCCTTCTTTCTCTTCCAGTCTGTCCTTGCCCCTTCCCACCAGGGGGCAAGACCAGTCTCCGAACACCGGGACTGTGACACCATCCTCCTTGTCTCCCCTTTAACCGTAGGCTCCGCTCTTGGCTTGTTTACACCTTTTCCTCATCTTTGAGCCTCTCTCTGCCCACAAGTCCTTGTTGAGGTCTATCTGTCCTTCTTCACACTTCCTACCATCCCTGCCCATGCGGCATCTCAGATACACCCCCACAGAGTCTTTCTTAAACGCCAGGCCAGTCAGGAGCCCCTGCCTATTATTTATTTGCTTGCGCTGGGTCTTAGTTGCGGCATGCAGGATCTTTAGTTGCAATATGTAGAATCTAGTTCCCTGACCAGGGATCAAACCCAGGCCCCCCTGCATTAGGCGCACAGAGTCTCAGTCACTGGACCACCAGGGAATTCCCTCCCCTCCCGCTTTCTGTTGAATTTTCAAGGCACTCTGTGCTTTCACAAGGCCTGCTTTGTGCTGCTTATTGTGTGATTATTGAAACAGGTTCTGTCTTCAGGTGTTAATCCCTCCCCTCTTCTAGCACAGTGCCTGGCACATGCTGGGGCTGGAGTAAATAGAATTGATTTGGTCTCTGGTGTGTCCCCAGCACAAAGAGATACCAGGGGCAAACTGAAGAGAGAAAGACTGGCCTTTATGGTTGCTTCAATTAACAGTGGTTAATTTAAAAAGATTAGCACATTAAAGAATTTGTCCATCATTCGTTTGTTTTCAGAGAGCTTTCACTCCACTCTGTTATTTCTCTTGATTCTCATAATTGCCTGAGAGGTGGGTTTGGGCAGATTGTAAGATCCTCACTTTTAAATAGATGATGATATGATGGTGGCTAAACTTTTTTTTTTTTTAATTGGAGGATAATCACTTTACAGTGTGGTGCTGGTGATAGGTAAACTCTTAAGCATTTACTCCATGCCAAGTACTGTGCTGAACTTTTTAAGTTGTCTTATTATTATTTATATTAAGCTTATGATATGCCAGGAGAAATTGAAGAGAAAAGGACTGGCCTTTAAGATATTATTTTGCAGATGAGAGAAGGCTCAGGGAGTTTAAGTAACTTGCCAAGGTCAGACAGCTAGTAAATGGAGGATCCAGCAAGTCAAACCCAGTTCTTTCTGGTCTTGAGCTCACGTTATAGGAATGTCTATGATGTTTCCCCAACAATGTGTGAAGGCCCAGGAGCCAGCAGCTGTGGAACAGTGCTTGCACCTCTTGTCCTAAGTTCCGTCCTCTGATTCAGCCCACCTTTGGAAGTGACCAAATGGAAGGTTTCTCTGGTAAACAGGCATCAACTGGAACTTCTATTCCTTACAGGAAGGTAGTATCTGATGGAGTGTCTGAACCGCTGCTGGATTTAGCCAGTCTTGTCATTGCTTTGCAGGTGGCCCCCTGCTGTATGACGGCATCAGACTCACCATGAACTCCAAAGTCCTGAATGGTTCCCAGCGGGTGGTGATGGATGGCGTCATCTCCGACGAGGAGTGCCAGGAGCTGCAGAGACTGACCAACGTGAGGGAGCCCGGTGACCACACTGCCTCCCTAAGGGCCCAGCATCCCCCGACTGGGTGCCTCTTAGGTCTGGACGGTTGCCTGCCCCTTGCTCTGGGCAGTCGACCACCTCTTCCCAGGCTCTCAGCTGCCTGGCTAACTCTACCTGTTCTGGGGGCCTCCTAGGCAGCAGCAACTTCAGGAGATGGCTACCGGGGTCAGACCTCCCCACACACCCCCAGCGAGAAGTTCTACGGTGTCACCGTCTTCAAGGCCCTCAAGGTAGGGTCAGTACCCTGTTCTAGGTGTGGAGAGGAGGGAGGGGGTGCCCAGGCTTTGAGGGGGAGCTGGAGATGGTGGCGGGAAGGGGAAAAGTATCTGCCTGTCAGCATTCCGGCTGCCACAGAGGCGGGATAAACCATGCTGGATGAGGCTGACTTCTGAACCATGGCTCTTGGTATAATAAAATTGAGGCAAGCAAGTAAGACTAATACCCCAAGTTTGAGAGTACTTTCTGAAGAACAGCTATACTTTTAAAAAAATATTTATTTTTATTTATTTGGTGGTGCTGGGCCTTAGCTGCAGCATGCGAGATCTTTAGCTGTGGTACCTGAACTCTTGGTTGCAGCGTGTGGGATCTAGTTCCCTGACCAGAGATCAAACCTGGGCTCCCTGCACTGGGAGCACAGAATCTCAGCCACTGGACCACCAGGGAAGTCCCAGAATGGCTCTATTTCTGAGCAGGATGCATGAGTTATTTATAAAGAGAAGTGTGGAGGGGAGGGGAGCGGGCGATGGCAGAGGGTCGGGCGGGAAGCAGAGCGGCTGCGCCTTCAGGAGCTCGAGGAGTGGGGCCAGGTGCCTCCCTGGTCTCTGTCGGCCTCCAGAGAGAGGAGCGCCCAGGCTGACCGCTGCTCTCCTCGGCAGCTGGGGCAGGAAGGGAAGGTTCCTCTGCAGAGCGCCCACCTGTACTACAACGTGACCGAGAAGGTGCGCCGCGTCATGGAGTCGTACTTCCGCCTGGACACCCCGCTCTACTTCTCCTACTCCCACCTGGTGTGCCGCACCGCCATCGAAGGTGGGCCTCCCTCGCCCCGCAGCCCCGCCCGGCAGACCCCCAGGCCCTGGCCGGATGCCGGGCCGGGGAGAGGAGCAGGCACGGGCCCTTCATCCTGCTGGGGAACCCGCGTAAAGGAGCGAGCCGCGCTGCGGAGGAAGTTCGAGTCAGTCTCCCTGGGCAGTCAGGAGGGCCTCCCAGAGGCGGTGACGGCGGTCACACAGGATGAACGGGGGTTGTGGAGTACATGGGGCGATGGGAGGATGTTTAAGCCAGAGGGAATGGGAGCTGGAGATGGTGGCGGGAAGGGGAAAAGTATCTGCCTGTCAGCATTCCGGCTGCCACAGAGGCGGGATAAACCATGCTGGATGAGGCTGACTTCTGAACCATGGCTCTTGGTATAATAAAATTGAGGCAAGCAAGTAAGACTAATACCCCAAGTTTGAGAGTACTTTCTGAAGAACAGCTATACTTTTAAAAAAATATTTATTTTTATTTATTTGGTGGCGCTGGGCCTTAGCTGCAGCATGCGAGATCTTTAGCTGTGGTACCTGAACTCTTGGTTGCAGCGTGTGGGATCTAGTTCCCTGACCAGAGATCAAACCTGGGCTCCCTGCACTGGGAGCACAGAATCTCAGCCACTGGACCACCAGGGAAGTCCCAGAATGGCTCTATTTCTGAGCAGGATGCATGAGTTATTTATAAAGAGAAGTGTGGAGGGGAGGGGAGCGGGCGATGGCAGAGGGTCGGGCGGGAAGCAGAGCGGCTGCGCCTTCAGGAGCTCGAGGAGTGGGGCCAGGTGCCTCCCTGGTCTCTGTCGGCCTCCAGAGAGAGGAGCGCCCAGGCTGACCGCTGCTCTCCTCGGCAGCTGGGGCAGGAAGGGAAGGTTCCTCTGCAGAGCGCCCACCTGTACTACAACGTGACCGAGAAGGTGCGCCGCGTCATGGAGTCGTACTTCCGCCTGGACACCCCGCTCTACTTCTCCTACTCCCACCTGGTGTGCCGCACCGCCATCGAAGGTGGGCCTCCCTCGCCCCGCAGCCCCGCCCGGCAGACCCCCAGGCCCTGGCCGGACGCCGGGCCGGGGAGAGGAGCAGGCACGGGCCCTTCATCCTGCTGGGGAACCCGCGTAAAGGAGCGAGCCGCGCTGCGGAGGAAGTTCGAGTCAGTCTCCCTGGGCAGTCAGGAGGGCCTCCCAGAGGCGGTGACGGCGGTCACACAGGATGAACGGGGGTTGTGGAGTACATGGGGCGATGGGAGGATGTTTAAGCCAGAGGGAACCGCGGCCATTGTACAAAGGAGTGGCAGCACTGATCAACCAGCAGTTGTGGGAACTAAGAAGGTTGCCATTTCTGGAGAGCAAGGTCCCGGAGGTGGGGGGTCGGGGCAGCCAGGTGAGGCTGGCGAGAGCTTCAGAGGCCGAATCACGGAGTGCTACTAGTTGGACATGACTTAGAGACTAAACAACAACCTTCAAGAGCGTTTTTCATCCTCTAAGTCAGTGGTTCTCAGCATCAGGGTTGGGCATACAGGTGTCTTTAGGTGAACCATGAGCTGTGTTTTAAATTCCTGTCACTAATTTTTAAATACCACATTTGTGAGAGAGCTCCTTATTCTATAAGTTAGGGCAGACTGGAGGCCACTCATCGTCCACTCTCCCTCTGTCACCTTCCCTTTGGCGTCCCTGCGGAGGGGTGAGGTACGGCCAGTGTCCAGGACTCACACAGGACCCACAGCCGGGGCTGTCCTGCCAGAGCCTTCAGTGGCCCCGGTGCTGACGTTCCACTGATGGTGGCAGAGGTTAGGGCTTTACTGTCCCTCAGAATGTCTGGAATCCTACCATAATCTGGGCACACCAAAGGAATATGCCAGGCTTGCAACTGTGTCACGGTCTCCAGGTAGGGCCGCCCTGGGGCCTGGCCAGCAGGAGGCCAGTGGTCAGGCCGGGAGTGCTGGATGAGGCCTTGTCTTTATTCCACCAGTGTTGAGGATTTAAGGGTGGTCTTGCTGCTGTGTCAAAAGACTCGAAGGTGTGGATCAAACCAGAGGAAGGGAAGCTGGTCGGCAGTGACCTAAACGCTCCCCCAGGCCAGCAGGAGAGCTGCACGGCCGCCCCCTGAGAGCCCCAGTGCTAATGTGCGTCCCCTTGGCCGCAGAGGCACAGGCTGAGAGGAAGGACGGCAGCCACCCCGTCCACGTGGACAACTGCATCCTGAACGCCGAGGCCCTCGTGTGCATCAAGGAGCCCCCTGCCTACACCTTCCGGGACTTCAGGTGCCAGTGGTCCTCAGGTCCCCAGGGCCCCGTGCCTTGCTCCTTCCTCCAACACATGCATGCTTGGGACCAGCTTTTCCCAGAGTCCAGGACCCTCTGGGTTGGAAATCAGACAGTATGGGAATGGTTACAGGGTAGTGGGAGAACAGAATGGAGAGAGGAGGACATGGTTCAGAGAAGGGCATGGTGGGTGCTCAGGGCTGAGGGTCGGGAGGCGGGAAGGCCAGGAGTCCTGTTCGTGAGGCTTCAGAGAAGGTTCTGGAAAGCTTTCTTCCTATGAAAGACCCCCCTCCAGCTGCTGGCTGGGAGCATTTGGAGGTGAAGGCACTGGAGCTGTGGGTTTTCTTGGGGGCGGGAGGAGGAAGTTGGTGTCAAGATGCTCTCTGCCTTTCCCAGCGCCATTCTTTATCTGAACGAAGACTTCGATGGAGGAAACTTTTATTTCACTGAACTAGATGCCAAGACCGTGACGGTGAGTGCGCCCGTCCGTGGGAGACTGAAACCCTCAAGGTGCAGTGGGCAGAATGGCTGGCTGGCCTTCCTGGTAGCCAGCACTCCCCTCCCCAAACCAGGAGGCCTCCGACCCGTCACCTTTTCTCTTTAGCGCTGGGCTTTGGGCAGCCAGGCAGAGGAGCCACCGCCCAGCCCGACCTGAGGGACCCCATGTGCTGTCTGAAGGCAGGTTCCAGTCTCTGACCTGCGCACCCGCCTCGCTGTCCCCTTTAGGCAGAGGTGCAGCCCCAGTGCGGAAGGGCCGTGGGATTCTCTTCGGGCACGGAAAACCCGCATGGAGTAAAGGCCGTCACCAGAGGGCAGCGCTGTGCCATCGCCCTCTGGTTCACTTTGGATGCCCGGCACAGCGAGAGGGTGAGAGCAGCTGGTGCCGCCATGGCCTGTTGCTGGCGGGGCCCCTGTTCTGCTTCCTCCTCCCCCGGTCCCACTGCCGATGCTTAGACGGGAAAGAAACGCCGGGCTGGGGGGTCCAGAGAGACTCTTCGCTCTGACACTGTGTCACCGTGGTCCCCGGCCCTTTCTCCCTTGTCAGTAGGGCTCCAGGTAGGGACCAGGGGGGCAGGATAGGGGTGACCCTAGTTCTCGGTCCCTCACTGGGAACCGTCTCTGCTACCTCTGCCCACAACCTGCTAGGAAGAGGATGAGCTCGGAGGCCGCGGAGGAAGCACCTTCTTGTTCTCCAGGAAGTAGCACCTAGGCGATGGTGAGTACCTGGTCCAGAGGCCTCTCTGAACAGCCAAAGGTTTGTCCTTGCAGGACCGAGTGCAGGCGGACGACCTGGTAAAGATGCTCTTTAGCCCCGAAGAAATGGACCTCCCCCACGAGCAGCCCCAAGAAGCCCAGGAGGGGACCCCCAAGCCCCTGCAGGAGCCTGTCTCCAGCAGCGAGTCGAGGCACAAGGATGAGCTCTGACCACTCCCGTGGCTGGTGATCAGACCCACACGAGGGACTCTGTCCTGCACCCTGACTGGCCAGCCCCGGGTGAGGAGCAGCAAGAACCCAGGCCTGCCGCCCAGCTGAGGGGACTCTGCTCACGGCCATCCGCGTGGTGCTACTGCTCTTGGAGTGGACATGGCGGGATGGCCCTCTCCCCTCTGGGCCTGACTGAGGGCTCAGGACGCAGGCCTGGAGCCACTCTGGGGGCCCGCACAGGCAGCCACGTGACAGCAATACAGTATTTAAGTGCCTGTGTAGACGACCAAAGAATAAATGATTCGTGGTTTTTTTTACCTGGTGGTTTGTTCAGAGTGGAAATATGCCCATTGGCCCCAGAGGTCTCACTTGATGAAAATTGTTCTGGGCAGGACACAGTGGCAAGCCCGGTGTAAGGAGGCCTGGTGCCACACCTGGCTTGGCCGCTTCCTGTGCAGCCTCAGGCCACTTAACCTCGGGGACCTCGAGGTTGTCATATGTACGAGGGGGACCATAATCCCCCATCTGCCCACCTCCTGGGCAGTTGTGTGGCCCAGAGGCGGTATTGGATGTGACAGCATTTTGTAAACTGGAACGCTCTGGGTGGATGGCAAGGATTATCTTTAATCCTTCTCTGGCAGCCAGCATCGGTCAGCAGTGCCCTGGCGTGGTGCCCCCGTGTCGGCCACATGCATCCTACTCTGCTGTCTGGCCTCTGGGTCCTCAGACCTCAGGGTCTCCATGTGCAGGACAACACACACCTCTAGGAGACAGAGTGAGAGACCTACAGCTTCAGCTCCTCTGGCCTCAAGCTCATCTCCCATCCTGGGCTTGAGAGGCAGGGGGGTCGTGAGTTGGGAACCTGCAGTCTGAGAGCCCATTTATTCATTTAACCTGTGTTTATTTATTGAGCACCAGCTAAGTATCTGGTGCTGGGAACATGAAACCAAACAAAACAAGTCCCTGCCCTTGTAGAGCTTATACTTTAGTAAAGGAGACAGGTAACAAACATAAATGTGTGTGTATGTGTGATCCTTTGAGGTAGATAAGAAAGCAGGTTAGGCCCTAAGTGGGGAGCAGCAACAAGGAGGCCAGCCTGGCGGCACAGAGCGGGCCAGGAGGGCAGCAGTGAGGTCAGGGTCCTGGGGGCCCCGGGGGCCATAGGGAGCACCTGGGCTTTGACTCAGTGGGACAGGAGCTATTGGAGGATTTTGAGCAGGGGGTAGAGGCGTCAGACTTATAAAGGCTTCAGTGAAGAATGTACATGAAAAAAAAAAAAAGAATGTACATGGAGAATGGGCTACAGGAGCAAGTATGGAGACAAGGAGAGCATAGCAAAGGCTGCTGTATTAACCCTGGGGAGAGATGGAGGCGGTGTGGATCGGGTGTTGGCAGTGGAAAAGGTCGGGTTCTGGATCTCTTCAAAGTAGAACCAAAAGGGACTTCCCTGGTGGTCCAGTGGCTAAGACCCCGCATCCCCGCATTCCCGACTTTGTAGGGGCCCGAGTTTGATCCCTGGACAGGGAACTAAGATCCCACGTGCCACAGCTAAAACCTGGCATAGCCAAGTAGATAAATATTCTTAAATTTTTTTTTAAGTAGAGCCAACAGGAGTCACTGATGGGTTGGCTGGCACAAAAAGAAGGAACAGCAAGGATTTAGCCTGAGCAGTTGGGGAAGTGGAGCCACGCTTTTCCCCATGTTGGGCAGACTGCAGATTAGAGGGCTATGGGCATGGAAATGAGAAATCTGGTTTTGTGTATTTTGTTCAAGTTTGAAGAGCCTGTTAAGCAGAAGATTCCTGAATCTGGAGTTCACGGAGAGGTGGAGGTAGGAGTTGACATTTTGGAGATTGCCATCAGCACATGGTGGGTGTTCAAAGCCAGGAAGCTGAGGTCAGTGTAGACAGAAGAAGAGTCAGAAGACTGGGCCGGGCTACAGGCGGCTGGAGGGCAGTGGGGTCCAACAGAGGACATGAGGACCAGCCATGAGCAGGGAGCCAGGATGTCTGGTCCTGGAAGCTGATGAGAGTGTTTCAGGAAGGAGGGGGTGAGCAGCGGTGTCCAAAGCTGCTGAGAGGTTGAACAAGCTAAGAGCCGGGAACCCGCTTCTGAATTTGGGGATGGACGTGGAGATCAGTGAGAACTTTAGCAAGAGATGTTTCAGTCATCTTTCAAGTGAGAAGGGGAGGAGAATGAGTGGTGCTGGCAGGCACAGACCACTCTTCTCAGGAATTTAGCTCTACTCGGGGGCAGGATGAGCTGGAGGGAGATATGAAGGAACAGTTGTTTTTCAAGTTGGGAGACAGTTTGCTCATGGGAACCATCCTGTAGGGTCAGTCACTATTCCTTTAGTCATTGGTGGTCTGTGTCCTGTTTGGATGACCCACTTGCCTAATGGAGAAAGGACCACGTTAATGGAAAGAACACCAACTTCACCCACATGCTGAGCTGGACAAGACTTTCACTTCCCACCACTTCCGGCTGTGTGATCTCTTGAGTGTGTTTCCTCACACACTCAAGGGCTATAATATGAGATTATAGCCCTTACCTCCTGGGATGGCTGAGAGTATCAATGAGGGAATATTCATAGCCTGGCATGACGCTTGGCACACAGGAGATACTCACCATTACAGAAAACGAATCAGCCTGATTGTGGTCTTCCAGGAGTTTTCACCTCAAGGCAGATGAACTTCACAGTTTCAAAGTATGCTAAACCATAGAGACAGCAGACTGTCTCAGTGTAGCTCATGAAAGGCCAGATGTTTTCAGCAGCAGCAGAACTGGAATAAGTGCCTATGGTTACGGTGGGTGAGTCCTCCCAGCAGCAGGAGGTGATAAGCAAGCTAAGATTGCTTGGCCTGTGTGTGTGACGCATACACACAAGCGGGTCAGCACCGGGGAAGGCTGCTTGAAATGAAGGGAGAGTAGCCACGGGAGCATAAGAGGGGACGGAGGCAACTCAGCAAACTCGGGGAAGATGTGGACACGGAAGACGTCTGTCTCAGCACTCAGGGCAACTGGCAGAGCTCTCAGCAGGGGTGCCAAAGAGAGCCAGTGCTCAGGACTGTTTGGGGAGGAGAAGAGGCACTGCCAGACACCCTCACCCTGGTTTAGTTGTTCAGTTGCTAAGTCATGTCTGACTCTTTGCAACCCCATGGACTGCAGCACGCCAGGCTCCCCTGTCCTTCACTATTTCCTGGAGCTCGCTCGAACGCATGTTCATTGAGTCAGTGATGCCATCCAACCATCTCATCCTCTGTCACCCCCTTCTCCTCCTGCCTTTGGTCTTTCCCAGAATCAGGGTCTTTTCAGTGAGTCAATTCTTTGCATCAGGTGGCCAAAGGATTGGAGCTTCAGTATCAGTTCTTCCAATGAGTATTCAGGGTTGATTTCCTTTAGGATTGACTGGTTTGATCTCCTTGCAGTCCAAGGGACTCTCAGGAGTCTTTCCCAGCACCACAGTTTAAAAGCATCAATTCCTCATTGCTCAGCTTTCTTCATGGTCTAACTCTCACATCCACACATGACTACTGGAAAAGCTATAGCTTTGACTAGATGGACCTTTGTCGGCAAAGTGCTGTCTCTGCTTTTTAATACACTGCCTAGGTTTGTCATAGCTTTTCTTTCAAGGAGAAAGCATCTTTTTAATTTCATGGCTACAGTTACTGTCCACAGTGATTTTGGAGCACAAGAAAATAAAGTCTGTCACTGTTTCCACTTTTCCCCCATCTATTTGCCCTGAGTTAGACGTGGGACACAGAAATGAGGCTGGTGGTAGGGCCAGCAGATCTCTTAGTCCTTGAGAGGGAGGCAAAGGAACGATGAGCCAAGTGCCGTGAAAGGAAATATACAGAGAACATGACGGATCCAGATCAGAGCACGTGACCCTGCTGGGGCGGGCACGACACTGGGGTGGCCGCCCTGCTGGGTCACACTGGGGTGGCCACGCTGTCAGCTGCACTGCTTTCTAGCTGTGCGCCTAGGGCAAGTCCTCTCCATTTTGAGCTTGGGATTCCACGGGAAAGTCAGACTCCAAGCTGGAGGGAGTTTGGCCAGCACCACCACCTGAGCCGCCAGCATTTCAGATGGTGGCTGCAGAGAATGTGAACTGAGTCAGACCCTCTTAACTGGCAGGGGGAAAGGACCGGGAGAGGTGCTCCCGTGTTCCACTGGGAGGGAGGCAGAAATGTCATCTCCACACCCATCAGTCAGTGGTCAGCACAGATCTACCTACTAAGCACCCACCCTGCCAGGCACTGCCAGGCAGAAAGGGGCAGTGGGTCTTCAGCCACGCAGGGCGAGAAGGCAGCCAACCTGCACCCAGGGTGAGAGGGCACAAGGGGCAGATCGCCCAGGGGGAACAGAGCATTCATTAGCCACAATTCTTCAGGCGTATTATGTTTTCCAAAGCACTTCTCACCCATTTTGACCCTTCTAAACTCCCTCATGACCCAGACAGATGAATGCTATTGTCTCTATTCTTCAGTTGAGGAACCAGGACCAGAGAAGCTAAGGGACTTGCCGAGCATCACACAGCTTTTCAGTGGCAGAGATAAAGCTAGTACCCCTAAGTTTCTTGTCATGTAAGTGAAAGCACTTTTTAAACAGTGAAGTGTGATACCCCAGGGAAGTTTCTAGTTAGCTCTTAATGGAGGCTGGGGTGGGTTCCTGAGCCTTGTTGCTCTCCCCACATGCCTGGGAGTTGCTGGACTGCAGGAGGCCATGGGGGTGGCAGAAGCCCTGGGTGGAGAAGCTGCACCTGGTTAGGGAACTCAACTCCAGAAGCAGGATCTGGATTCCAAAGGGATTTGGGACATGGGTGAGAGAAGGCCTTTGGGGTAGGAGGGAATGTTTTGGTAGAACAGACTCAAGACCACAAGTAACAGAAGGGATAAGAGTTTCCAAGGGAGATGTGAGCATCATTCTGGATCATAAAGTGGGTTTGGTCCAGTGTGGGGAGGGCTCAGGGTGAGGGGCCCAGCCAGGAGAAGCAAGTAGGTCCTGTGGGCAGCTGGGTGACCCTAAGCATCTCACTTCCTGTCTCTGATTCTCAGCTTTTCATTTGTCAGTGAGGGCCTTGTAGTTCCTGGCCTCCCGGACTGTGTGGCCTTGAGGATCCTAAGGCTCAGAGACCTGACTCAGGCGCTGCTCGGGACCAGAATGACTCCTGGATCCTCCTTACAGAGGAAGCCCTGCATAAGGCTGGGAGAGGGCTTCCCTGGTGGCTCAGCCGTGAAGAATCCACCTGCCTTGCAGCAGACACAGTAGACACAGGTTCCATCCCTGGGTCTGGAAGATTCCCCAGAGGAGGAAATGTCAACCCACTCCAGTATTCTTGCCTGGAAAATCCCATGGACAGAGAAGCTTGGAGGACTACAATCTATAGGGTCGCAAAGAGCTGGACATGGCTTAGCAACAACAAAGGCTGGGAGAAGCCCAGCCCAGCCAGGAGAGGGCAGTCAGTCCTTCGGGAATAACTGCTGAGTGGCAGCCCCATGCAGGTAGCCCACACTCTCTCAAACACTGGGCAGCTCTCTGGGTGATTCCATGACGCTAATTAGATTCCATGAATCTAATTCCATGATTTAGAGGTGAGGACACAGGCTCCACAGCCAGCCAGCTCAGGCCCGTTCCTCCTGGTGCTGCAAGAAAGGTGGGGTGTGGACTAGACAGATGTGATAGGAAAGCACCCTGACCCCGGCTGACCCCGGCTTCCTCGCTTGGGGTAGGTCACCTCCTTCAGGCTCGGTTCCTTATCCGTGAAGGGGCGCCCACCGTGAGGGGTTGAGAAGGCCTAGAAACCCTCGCCCGGAGTCTCCACTCTGGGCGCCGGCAGTCCCCTGCTCCTCGACGTCAGTCTCTCGCTGTCGGTGGTGGAGGGATCGGGATTAGGGACTGACTGTGCATGGCTCTAGGCCCGGCTAGCTGTGGGGGACTCGCCGGGGGCCCCAGGGCGGCCAGAGCCACGTGGCTGGGGACTTTGCAGCTCGGAGGACCATGGTGGGCGGTGAGGGGGTGGGGGGAACAGTCTCTGGAAGCACAGGCCCAGCAGCGCCCACCGCCCCCTTGAGGGCAGGCCCCTCCCCCAGCTGGCAGCCGCGGGGCCGCGGGCCATACCAGGGCCCACGCCCCGGCGGCCTCACAGGGCAGCATTGTCTCCAGCGCCTGGCACCCTCTCGTTTGCATAGCCACGTGAAGAATGCGAGGGAGCGGGCGGGGCTGGCCCTGCGGAGGGGTTCTGGGTGGAAGGTGCCTGGAGCCCAGGGTCGGCGGCTGGACCCTGCCTTCCCCAGCGCAGCAAGAGGAAAGGCCAGGCGGGTGGGACGCTTGGGTAGGAGGGAGTGCGGGGGCTAGCTGGGGGAGCCGGCGGGATCGGGAACAGGATTGTGACATTCCCCGGCACCCACGCCTGGCGAGCCGAGCCGAACTGAACGTGAGGGGATTGCTAATGAGGTCGAGGAGAGTTAAACATTCCCTTGCTCCAGAAGGCTGAGCTGGGAATGGAGAGAGGAGGGGAGGAGGGCCTCTCGGAGGGGGCAACCTGAACCCCAGGAATGTGCAGAGGCCACTGCTCCCCACCAGGCTGTTCTGGAGCTGGGGGCCAGGGCCTGGTGCCTCAGGCCCCAGCAGGAGTGTTAAGCCAGCCAGCAAAGGGATTAGCAGCCTGAGCAGTCTGCCCTCCTTCAGGCTGATGCCAAAGGTTGGTGATATCTCCCACCTCCCTGCCAGGCTCCTGGCTGGCTGGCGGCCAGCTCTGTCCCAGCCTTCGTGGGTCTCTCTTCTGCCCCCCACCTCAGATCACAAACAGACCCTGTTTGAGTGAGTCTGACCCTCCCCTGTTTTGATACACATGGTCCCAGGGACCCAGGACCTCTCTCCCCAACATCCCCTCCCCAGCCCAGTCTCTCCATAGCTGACCTCAGAACCTGCTCCAAAAAGTTCTCCTTGATGTCTAACCCTAGTCTTACCTCCTGCAAATTGGAATTCCATTCTCTTTCCGTCCTACAGGCAGGGGACAGAAAACCCCAAGGGTCAGATCAGCTGCGCGATGGCAACATCCATCATCTCAGGGCTGATGCTTGGGGTAGGAATGAGAAATTTAGGGCACTTGTATCAGCTTCTAAAGGGGTTCCCCTAGAGGAAAGGCCCTGAGAGCCAGCCCGGGTCACTCCTCCCAGCCCCTCCTTTCTCTATCCCTGGGGAGGGGAACCCACCTTGGCCACGCCCCACCCCACCCCCACCCCCAGGGGGCTGAGCAGGAGGAGCTTTGCTGGGGACCTTGCCCTGGCTTAGGCGGCTACTGTGGGCGGGCCCCTGGCCTTTCCAGCCTGGGCCTCCCCCTGCATTCTAGAGCCTGGATCCGCTGCCTTTGCTGCTGCCACTGCAGGGC
>SJYT01078690.1:332076-346120 GCA_006410635.1 Cephalophus harveyi
TTGGGATTTCAGTTCAGGACCTCGGCCCCCCCAGGGATCCTGGCCCAGCCCTGAGCCCCGGAACCCCCAGTCCCCTCCCTTGGCCATGGCCAACTCCGGCCTTCAGCTCCTGGGCTACTTCCTGGCTATGGGTGGCTGGGTGGGCATCATCGCCAGCACAGCCCTGCCTCAGTGGAAGCAGTCCTCCTACGCGGGCGACGCTATCATCACCGCCGTGGGCCTCTACGAAGGGCTCTGGATGTCCTGCGCCTCCCAGAGCACTGGTCAGGTGCAGTGCAAGCTTTACGACTCGCTGCTCGCCCTGGAAGGTAGGCCTCATGCCCGCTGGGATGGAAGGCGGGAAGTGGGGGTGGGGGGCCCAGAGCAGGCTTTCCCACAATCTGCCATCTGCCCTGGGCTGCACTCGCCAGCCCCTGCCCCCATGCACTCGTGCAGAACCAGGTCAGCCTGTCCCCTGTCCAGGAACAGGGGCTCTAGGTTCTGGCAACTGTGGGTCCATATCCCAGCTCTGCCGCTGTAACCTTGAAGGAGTCTCTGACCCTCTCTGTCCTCATCTGGAAAGGGGAGGACTAGGACTCTGGCAGGACTCTGGGAGGGTCAGAGGAGATGACTGCCAGCACTCAGAGGGGCTCAGTCAAGACCCTTCCCTCTGTTTCTCCCCACACTCTGTGCAGACACACTGTGTGCACATATCTGCTGGTCAGTCCTGCCACGTAGACAAGTATGCGGGCACTTGGGTGCACCTACACACACACACACACCCCGATTCAATGGACATGAACTTGAGCAAACTCCAGGAGATGGTAAGGGACAGAGAAGCCTGGCATGCTGCAGTCCATGGAGTCTCAAAGAGTCAGGCATGACTAATACACACACACGAGCATATGCATGTACATGCACGTCCACACACAGGCACTCGAGTAGGCAGGTAGTTCTCCTCCTCCTGAGGTGTGGGGCTGAGTCTGACAAGTTGGCTCATAAACAGGCACCACTTTAGCTCTACCCTGGCTTGGAGCCCACCCACCGCCCTCTGCCCAGGGCCCCACAGGCCCGAGCCAGGCTACTGTCACATGGCCCCTCCCACTGCAGACCAGACAGGTCATCTGGCCTCCATCAGGGACCCAGATCCCCTGAGCTGCCCCTGGGCCCGGGACTGACCCCAGCAGCAGGCATCCAGCTACCATGGGTGACTCAAGGGGCAGAGGGCAAGGTGACCAGTCAGATCCCTCAGCTCCTCCTTCTGCCGGATCTGAAAGACCCCAGGAGAAGCTGCCTCCCAGCCCCACTGCCTGCGAGGGCTGTGCCAGGCCCCAAAGGGAGTCGCCTGGCCAGAAAGCAGCGGATGGGAGAACTCATGCCCCCAGCCCCTCACCACACACTATCCAAAGGACCCCGCAAGCGAGAGTGATGGTGGACATCACTGGTGTGGCTCAGCTCCGCAACCCTGCTCTCACACCCTCCCCACCCCCGCAAGTAGCACCTCCCGCTTCAGCTCCAGGCCCTCATCCTGGGCTCCTGCCACCCCCGGCTCAGTCCCTCCCGCTCCCCCCAGGCCACATCCAGTCCGCACGAGCCCTGATGGTGGTGGCTGTGCTCCTGGGCTTCGTGGGCATGGTCCTCAGCGTCATCGGCATGAAGTGCACCCGGGTCGGAGAAAGCAGCCCCACTGCCAAGGGCCGTGTCGCCATCGCTGGGGGTGCCCTCTTCCTCCTGGCGGGTAAGTGCCCAGCTCCTCCTCCCCCACCGTCTTGACCGGAGCAAGTAGCCCCATGCTGGGTGGCCATCTGGGGGCCAGAGCAGAGCTGAGACCTCCCTCCCCTGTCCTTAGGCCTCTGCACGTTGACGGCCGTCTCATGGTATGCCACCCTGGTGACCCAAGAGTTCTTCAACCCCAGCACACCGGTCAATGCCAGGTGAGTGCCAGGGCCTGGCTTGAGCCAGGGGACAGGCTGGGCCTCTCGCTCCACCTTCTCTGAGGCCACTGGCCTTTGTCCAGCAGGGCGCCTGGAAGGGAAACAAGGGACAGGCCCCAGGAGCTGTCGCTGAGAAGTTCTTTGGCGTGGGGGGCAGACAGCATGTGGCTGGGCCCTCCCATGGGGCGGGAGGCCTATGGAAGCCACCCCAAGGGGTAATGCCCTGGCTCTTGATTTAAATCCCAGCTCCACACAGGCTGTCTGTCTGACTGGCAAGTTCCTTAATCTTTCTGTGCCTGATTTCCTGCCCTGGAACATGCAGCTAGGAACATGCAGGACCGGGGACACAGCTCAGTGTGGTTGGGAGGGTTCTGTGAGACGGTGCAGGTAAGGGGCCTGGCACAGTGCCTGGGTTGTTATTTCTCTAGGGGGCAAAATGACTTTGAGCCAAAGAGATGAGGTTGGAAAAGTCTTAAGGGCAGATGGCAGAGGCCCTTGCAGCCATAGGAAGCTTTCTTTTCCCCCTCTTGGGGTGGAAGGCAGGACAATCCCTCTGGCTGTGGTGTGAGAATGATGGGGAATGGGCAAGGCCAGTAAGGTTCTGTTGTAGAGGTCTGGAGCAGAGGGCTTAGGGCTGAAGGGGCAGAGATATTTAGAGGCTAAAATGGTCAGGACTTGTAAGGTCAAGGTGTGGGGCCAAATAAGGGGCTCTGTGAAGGGACTGGCTCCTCCCCTTACCTCTCAGCTCTGCCAGGAGCAGAGAATGGGACAGTCTCAACCCCAGATATCCCAACAGACCTTAAGACCTGGGGTGGAGGATGAGGAGAGATGGCTGGGTCATTGCGGTCTGGAAGGCTCCCTGGAGGAGGCAGCAATATGGAGAGGGGAGGAAAAGGAGACTTCAGGAGTGAGGTTCATTCCCCGAGGCTGGCAGCTGTAACCACGAAAACCTGCCGAGCAAGAGGTAGCGCAGCTCAGAGATGCCAGGCTGACACAGCCTGTCCCTTCAGCACTCCTCAAGGTTGCTCGAATTGCAGGCCCTGTGCTGGGCCCTGGGGACATGGACAAATCCGATGCTGTCTGCCCTCAAGGTGCTCCCCGGGGGGCCAGACAAGCAAGAAACTGATTAGGCAGCATGTGAGAGTCAGTGCCCGGTGGCGAGCAAAGAGGGGTCAGGGAAAGCTGCCGGAGGAGGGGGCATCTGCGCCAGGTCCTGGAGGCAGAGGGGATGCAGGTAGTGGGACACTCCAGCAGGGGGCGCCTCGGAACCAAAGGTGGGGAGACCTGGGCGCTGCAAAGGGGACACGTCCCACCTAGCCTAGGGGTGGAGAGGCTGGAGTGCCAGATGGAGCAGGCGGAGAGTCTGGCCTTCTCCAGAGGGCAGTGAGAGCCCAGTGGCGAGTTCTGTGGGCCAGACCATGACCAAGAGAGGTGGCTGGACTGCCCCGTTCCTCCCCTCCCTGACGGCCTGGCGGGCACCCCCCACCCACACACACCCCCTTGCACTGCCCAGAGGAGGAAAGAGGCCCGAGGTTGCACAGAGTAGAACAGCCTGGACCTGGGTCACTCTGGGTCAGTGGTGTTGATGTGCTGGAACAGGGGCTGAAGAAAGGATGTGCGTTCATCCCAACTTCCCCAGATGTGGGTTCACCCCAGCTTCCCCAGAGAGCCCGAGGAGGCTCGTGAGGCCCCAGCCTCCGCTCCCCACGCCCTTCCTCCCCTCCGCTCTGCCAGGTGGAGGCTGGGACCCCCCCCGGGGGAGGTTGGGGCAGGGCGGGGGTTGGCACAGTCACACCTGATGGTGTCCTCCACCCCTCACAGGTACGAGTTCGGCCCAGCCCTGTTTGTGGGCTGGGCGGCCGCCGGCCTGGCCCTGCTAGGTGGCTCTTTCCTCTGCTGCACGTGTCCGGAGCCCGAACGAGCCAACAACAGCCCACAGCCCTACCGGCCAGGCCCCTCCACGGCTGCCCGAGAGTACGTCTGAGCCTGCCCAGCACCCGCCGGCCCGTGCAGCACCCTGGGTGGGGCCAGGAGGGCTCAGGGGGTCCCCCAGGTCGGTTAGGGCTCTGAGCAGCTTGTCCCCAACCTAGGCACCCAGTCTGGGTTCTGAGACTCAGACCTAGACATTCAGAGAGATGCGGGAGGCAGGCCTCAGCCCTCCTGTGCCGCTGGGGCCAGGGGCAGGTACAAGCAGGGACCTGTCCACACCCCAGCCGGCTGCAGTTCCTTTCATGGCCACTTATTTACCCATCCACCGGTTGAGGGAGTGACTACTCTGTGCTGGGCCTGGAGGACGCAGCAATAAAGATGCCCTGGGGGTGGCCAGAGCCCATTGTCCCCCTGGCCCACGGGGCTTCTCACAACCCCAGGAAGGAAGTAGCGCCAGGATGACACTTGTCCCCGATTACACACAAGGAAGTGGGTTCAGAGACACCAGGAGGCGTGGCCCTGCTGCCTCTGAATTCAGGTCTTCCAGTCTTCCTGGAGCTGTGTGGACACTCACACAGATGGCTGAGCCAGGCCATGTCACCCCTGCCCCAGAAATGGGCTCCCGCTGCAGGGCTGCTGTGAATTGCACTTGCCAGTCCCTGGGTCTGGGCCTGAACCCCACAGCCCCTGCCCCAGCTCCACTGCCCTCTGCTCACCCCACTAACTAGCTCTCCTCTCTTTTGACTTTCAGACCAGTTGTTAAATTGTCCGCCTCCACCAAGGGCCCCCTGGGTGTGTAATGTCCAGGTCCCCAGCCTGGCTCTGCCCTGCCTTGCCACACCTAGACTATGTGCTTGATATTTTTTTGGAAAGAAAAGTGAACATCCAGCTCCGAGTGTGGTGTCATTTGATCCGTCTCTGGTATGGCAGAGCTGGACCCTGGGCTTCTTGGGCACAAAGACGGGGAGGCAGGTCCAGTAAGGGTTACACAGCACATGCCAGCTGGTCAGGTCCTCCCTGACTGTCCTTGGGCTGGCACCAGCCCCTCCTTGGTCAGAGATGCAGCCCTGCTGCTCTGGCTGTCCTGGAGCCCTCCGGGGAAAGAGGGTGATCCCAGGGAGGCCCTCTCACTTGGTGCTGGGGGTCAGAGCCAGGGGAAAGCACACCGAGGAGGGGTTGGCTGCCTGGAGAAGCGCTTGAGGGAAGGGCGTTAGGGCCTTGCAGGAGTGGCGGAAGCTCTCCTCCCAGCCCAGTGCTGCCGCCTCTCCCACAGCCAACCCCCTCTTCCTCTCCAGTCTGCTGAGACCCCAGTGTTCCTGCCCTGGAACCAGAGTAGGGAGGGGCAGCCAGAGGCTGCTTGAGACAGTGGCTGGAGCTGTGGCCTCACGCAGGGCTGCGGGCAGAGCTGGGAGGGCTTTGGGTCTTGAAGTACAGTTATTACCTCCTTAGTCCAGAAGCAAGTGTGTGCGTGGGCTTCGTTGCTCAGTCGTGTCCCACTCTTTGCTACCCTTTGGAGTGTAGGCCGCCAGGCTCCTCTGTCATAGGATTTTTCAGGCAAGAATACTGGAGTGGGTTGCCATTTCCTTTTCCAATAGAAGCAAGAGACGTCCTCAAAGGAATGTAGGGAAAATGAGCCCCTGCCCTCATGCTCAGGTGTTGCCCACCCCAGACGTCCTCCCGGGACCCTGGGTCTCTCTCTGGCCTCTGCCCTCTGTCTCTCCCAACCGGAAGGAGCTGACCACAGCTCTCGGAAAGAGCTGTCCCTTGCCTTCCCCTGCCCTCCTCAGCCAGTTCTCTCCTGGCTTCCTCCACCACCCGTCCAGTGACATCTCCTACCCAGTCAAGATCCCAAAGACGCAGCTCAACCGTCTCCTCCCGACATGCCTCTGAGAGGTGCAGTAAGACGAGATGACCGTCCAGCTCCAGGAGAAGCGGGGGAGAAGCAGACAGCAGAGCTGCTGGGGGATCGTCCACGGGCGGCCTGGCCTGGCAGCGGCTGCGCGTACATGGGGGAGCCTGAGGGGCTAGAAGGGGTGGGTGGCTGCGCCTAAATGGGTTCACCAGGGCCCTGCCTCTCGAACGAGGTGAGAGGTGAATGAGAGCTACGGCAGAGTCTCCCTGGGTGCCTGACACTGTAACGTAGGGGTTCTTGGCTCTGCTCGCACATTCAAGCCACCTGGGGAGCTGAGGTCCAGCCCTCCCCGCCGCCTCCAGGCATCCCACCCTAATGGCCTTGAGGTGGCCATGTGGTGGACCTGGGCACCAAAGGTCAGCACACTGAGGGCACTTCTGTGAGGCCTCAGAGCTTCTGTGAAGCTCGGCACTGTGACAGCCACATTTCTTGCCCCTCTGAGGCAGTCTCGAAAGGCAGAAAGGAAGCCCCTCTCCCTCTGCCTTTCCTGAGACCAGGCTGTTCCGTGAGAACACCACACCCTCCCGGTAAATAAATAAACCCCTTTCCACTGAAACGGTTTTGAGTTTGACTTCTGTCACACACAGCCATGTATTGTCTCTTGTGGTTCAGGGACCACCAGAGGCTTGGCACCCACTCCAGTACTCTTGCCTGGAAAATCCCATGGACGGAGGAGCCTGGAAGGCTGCAATCCATGGGGTCGCTGAGGGTCGGACACAACTGAGCTCACTTTCCCTTTTCCCTTTCCTGCATTGGAGAAGGCAATGGCACCCCACTCCAGTGTTCTTGCCTGGAGAATCCCAGGGACGGGGGAGCCTGGTGTGCTGCCGTCTATGGGGTCGCAGAGTCGGACACGGCTGAAGCAACTTAGCCGCAGGAAAATGTTGGGATAGAGAGTGCTGGCTGCTTCAGGGATAGGCTGTGAGGGAGACAAGCACCAGCCCGGCGGGTGGCCCTACAGCCGGGCAGGGGCAAAATTCCATGTGACCCTTTGTGAAGGGAAGTCTTTTGTGCCCCTAGCTGAAGACCCGACAGGTGGAGAATCAGACGACCGCTCACCACCCAGTGGGTCCTGGCAGTGGGAGGGTGCCTGGCAAGAGTTCAGAGTGTGTAGCTAGAAGAGTTTGGGAAGCCTGATCCTCCCAGGCCTCTTCTCTTTCAAATGTTTACATCAGAGTCACCTTGTCTGCCAACCTGTGACAGGGTCAACTGTCCAGGCCTCCTGCTTCCTATCCCAGCCGCAAGGCTAGAGGACTGAGAGGAGACCCAGGAAGGTTGTGCTGTTATTTTACTAGCAGACTTCTTTCAAGGATGAAATTAAGTGTTAGTTGCTCAGTTGTGTCTGACTCTTTACAAGCCCATGGACTGAAGCCCTCCAGGCTCTTCTGTCCATGGAATTCTCCAGCCAAGAATTACTGGAGTGGGTTGCCATTCCCTTTTCCAGGGGATCTTCCTGACTTAGGGATCAAACCCAGGTCTCCTGCATTGCAGGCAGATTCTTGACCGTCTGAGCCATCACAGAAGCTAAGAATGAAATTGGCAGGCCATAAAAGATGGTTTGGGGAGGGATATATCTGTGCCCTCAGCCTCGAAGGAAATCCGGAGTACCATGGTAACAGATGATCAGCTAAGGGATGTGAACCAGGTGCTGGAGTATCTGACCAGACACTCATCTATTGCCTGCATCTGAGAGTATAGTTAGGAACTGAGTATTAGATGATGTCAAGGAATTATGGTTAATTTTGTGTTATATATTATTCATTTTATCTGATAATGACACTGTTTATCATTTTTAAGCCTTGTCTGTCAGATGTGCACACTGAAACAATGTAATGGTTGGATTTTCTTTAAAAATACTCTAGGAATAGAAAAGTCAGAGGCAAGGAAAATTTATAAAATAAGATTGGTAAATGCCAGTGGTACTTAGGGGTTCACTCTGTTCTTCTCTGTGCATTTGAAAATGAAAAAAAAAATCAAAAGGTTAAAAATACATCTTTAAATTTTGCTGGTTTGTAATTTTATATACTTTCCATTGGAATAAAGGTGATGAAGACTCTTGTCACTCAAAGCAGAGTCTTCCGGCCACAAGCATCACATCACCCCAAACCTTGTGAGACGTGCAGAATTTCAGGCTCCACTCCAGACTAGGAGAAACAGATTCAGCATTTTCAGATGTCTGGGTGATTCTGGAGCATTTTGGAAAGGCAGGTGTAGGCTAGTGAGAGCTGTGTGTTGCTTCTCCTTTTCTGGATGAGAATTTCAACTGAACTACCATTGAAAAACTGGATATAATGAAAATGGTTCAATTTAAGATTTCGTCTAGAGTTGGGAAGATTGTGGGGAACACAACTAACCCTGATCCAGGCAAAACTGGACATGAAGAACGGACAGCACCCAAAGAAGTGCTTCCTGACCATCTCTCCTCCGAGAGCACGTGAAACTAATACTTAGTTCAATTTATGAGAATATTGCAGGCAGTTTTAATCTGGATACTATATAGTCTTGTTAAAAACAAACTAGAAATGTGGAGGAAACAATCACTTTGCAGAACAGCAGAAATTACCATTACGTTGTAAATCACCTGTGAGTGAGTCAAAGTTGCTCAGTCGTGTCCGACTCTTTGCGACCCCGCTGACTATACAGTCTATGGAATTCTCCAGGCCAGAATACAGGAGTGGGTATTATTAGTTCCTTCTCCAGGGTACTGTACTTCAACTGTACTTCAGTAAAATTTTTTTAAAAAGAAAAAAATTGTTAAGGAAAGTGTAGACAACTCTTGAGAGCATCAAAGGGCTGACACAACGCTGTGGAGTCACAGAGTCAAAACCTGAAGCATGCCCGCTCCCCCTCTGTGTTGGTGGCCCGTGTGGTTGCCACAAAGCTGAAGAGTCCTTGGCTGGCGGGTTTGGAGATTGGTTACATATAAGGGGATTGNGTAGACAACTCTTGAGAGCATCAAAGGGCTGACACAACGCTGTGGAGTCACAGAGTCAAAACCTGAAGCATGGCCGCTCTCCCTCTGTGTTGGTGGCCCGTGTGGTTGCCACAAAGCTGAAGAGTCCTTGGCTGGCGGGTTTGGAGATTGGTTACATATAAGGGGATTGAACAAATAAGTAAATTTGTCGTTGTTTAGTCGCTCATTCATATCTGACTTGTGACCCCATGGCCCGTAGCCTGCCAAGCTCCTGTGTCCACGGGATTTCCCAAGCAAGAGTACTGGAGTGGGTTGCCATTTCCTTCTCCAGGGGATCTTCCCGACCCAGGGACCGAACCCTCATCCCCTGCATTGCGGGAGGATTCTTTACCACTGAGTCACCTGGGAAGCCCAAATAAGTATATACACCAGAGGTAACTGGAGCCAGTCTTCTTACTGTCAGAGAATGGATTTACAGAGTTTGAAAGGGGGAAGACTAGAATAAATCCAACTCCAATCTTGGATTGGAGTTGGAAGTATGCAGATGAACATACAGCTTTTAATATATGTAGATAAATGTAGAAATAGATACAGCTGTATACATACACAGAGCCTTCTGTAACCACAGACATGGAACTGGAAATATGGAGAGCCCACTGTACTACGGTAATTTATATAAAGGACTTGAGCATTCAGGGATTTTAGTATGGTTGCGGTTGGCAGGGGAGGGCGTGGACAGGTGTGGTTCTGGAACCAATCCCGCATGAGTACCAAGGGCTGACTCTACATCCCCTAGACGGGCCAAGAAGCAATGACCCCAAGGGCAAGCTCATATCTTGATTTCTGAATACCACGCAGAACCCCAGGGAGATTCAAGGAAAGTACAAAATAAGCTTGGAGCATCTTGTTCCAGAAAGTAAGGATGTGCTCAAGGAATGATGGAGATGAGTCTAAGGGATTCAGAAGCCAGATTAAAGGGTTCCCTCTGATTTTATCTGGAACAATTTGATCATCAAAATACATAGTGACAGTAATGGATTTTAACTCTGTGAATAAAAATAAGAATCCACTTGTTCCTAGAGATATGAATAATAAGTGGGGGAAAAGGAAAAGCTTTACAGTAAAATGGCAATACGTGTAATTTATTAACTAAGAAATACAAAATACTTAATTTTGGAATGATAAGCACAGTGGATATATCTTAATCAAGGGATAAGAGTTAATGCCACCAGTAATGAAACAAGACAAATACAGGTGACTCCCAAGATAGAGATGGAAGCTTTGAACTCACCTATGATGAAAACAGAATCTTTCACCTTCATTTTTGAAAGACGTTTTTGCTGAGTATAGAAATCTAGGTTGACGCCTTCATCCTTTTTCAGCGCTTTGTCGCTGTCACGCTAGCGTTTGCTAGTGTTTTCTAGCCTACATAGTTTTTAAATTAAAAGTCTGCTGTTGTTCATTCTGTCATTCCTTTGTTTCTCTCTGGCTGTTTGTCATATTTTCTCCGTCTTTGGTTTTCTTAAATCTGACTATGATGTGCCTAGATGTATTTTTTCCTTTGTGTTCATTTTGCTTCACGTTTTCTGAGCTTCCTGGATCTGTGATGTATTAACTTTCATTGACTTTGGGAAATTCGCAGCCATTATTTTTTCAAATGTTTCTTCTGCTACATTTTCCCATCTTCAGCAGCTACTTCCGTCACATGCTGGATATCGCGTCACAGCTCTTCAATGGTCTGTCCTCCCCATGTGTTGGTTTGTATAACTTCTACGGACGTATCTTTAAGATCAGGACGCTTTCCTTTGCTGTGTCATCATTTGATGAGCACATCTAAGCAGTTCTTCACTTCTACTGACACCTTGTGCTTAGTTTGAGACACGGAATCCAGAGTTTTTCTTAGTGTTCCTGAGCCTTGGCATTCAACAATTCCTGCATGCTGGCACCAAAGGAAATCTCTCTCCATGCTCTTGTTCCTTCCCCAGAAACAGCTTGCCATTGCTCGCTTTATGACACAAGGCTCATGCTGGTGGCAGAGGTGTTCTCAGTTCTGCTCCAGCCTTCGTCATAAGCTTGGAGCATCTTGTTCCAGAAAGTAAGAATGTGGGCCCTGTGCACCTGAGCATCTGACCCCTGCCTTGTGATGACAGTGGGTCTTGGGTGGGAGTTTCCTGCCCTCCCATCAGGAAGCAGATTTCTGTTTTGTATCAATTCAGGATCTTAGTAGCGAGTTTCCTATTTTTCTCTAGTGTCAGGCAGCTTTTGCTTCTACCCCAGCTCAGAGGTAGGCAACCTTGATTTAGGACTTATCATTCCTTTTGTATCTCCTAATATTTCAAATAGGATCATTATCTTTTGCTTGTTAATGCCCATCTGCTGCTTGTGAGTGTTCTTCGTTATTATCTCTAAATGTCTTTTTTTTTTTCCACCTTCATATCCTACTGTGTATGGAATCCTAGGTTGGCAATTATTTTCTTTCAGGTCACTGAAGATATTTTTCTACTCTGAGACTGTCATTTTACTATTTTCTGGCATCCATTGTTTCTGTTGAGAAATACCAGCTTAAATGTCACTTCTCTGAAAGTAATCTTTTTTTCTCCCTGGCTCTTTGTAATATATTCTTTTACCATTAAAAAAAAAATTGTGGTATCATTTTTGATGTGTTTAGATGTGGATTTCTTTTTATTTAACCTCTTTGGGATTCTTGACTCTTTTGGTGTCTGCCCCTCTCCCCACCCCAGTCATTTCTGATTGTGTCTTAGTCATTATCTCTTGAATTTTCTCCTTTTTTTCTTTCTTCTGTGGCTACAATTACAGACTGGTTGATTTCTTACTATATTCTCTATCTTTTCTCTATTTTCCACATTGTTTATTCTCTGTATTTCATTAGAAATGATTTCCTTCAACTATCTCTCATTTAATTTTTATTTTTTGACTGCACTGCATAGCTTGTGGGATTTTCATTCTCTGACCAGGACTGAACCCAGGCCCTCAAAAGCGTGAGGGTGAGGAGGCTTTCACTCCATGTGGAAGTGTGGAGTCCTAATCACTAGACCACCAGGGAATTCCCTTTTTATCTTCAGCTTTTAAGTAGCTTCTGAACCTATTGATTTCTTTGGTGTATTATATTTTTATAGTCTCAGATTTCCATCTGGTTAATTTTTTAAAATCTGCTGTCAATTTATACAGTTTCTGGTTCCCTCCTTTATTAGTTTGCCAGGGTTGCTATAACAGAATAACGTATGTCGGTGGCTTAGACAACAGAAATTTATTTCCCCACATTCTTGCAGGCTGAAAGTTCAAGGTGTAGGTGTAGGCAGAGTTAGTTTCTCTCTGAACACTCAGTCTTTAGATTGTAGAAGCCTGTCCTCTTCTGGTGCCTTCATGGTCCTTCCTTGTGCCTATGTCTTAATCTCTTCTTATAAGGACACCAGCTACGTTGGATTAAGCCTCACATCCATAATCTCATTTAACTATCTCTTTAAAGACTCTATGTTCAAATAGAGTCACATTGGAAAGTACTGGGGGTTAGGATTTAAATATATGAATTTGGATTGGAGAGAGTCACAATTCAGCCCATAACACGTCCTAAAATTTTCAAGTGTCTTTTATCTAATGAAGCAGTAAACATAGTTGCTTTACATTCTGTGTCTAGTATTTTTGGCCTCTGGGCTCCCTGTGGGCTTTTTCCACCGTCTGCTGCTTCTACCTTCTACTAGTCCTTGTTCATGATGACTTGTCTCCTGTAGACCTAATCATCTTTGAATGTATGCTTGATTTGGCATTTGTAAAATATCTCTAGAAATAATTCAAAGCCTCAGGATTATATTATTTTCCACAAATATTTTACTTGCTTTAGCTGGGTGCCTGGGGTAGGGGGGAATGGAACCAGCAATTCAGGATCATCTTTATTGAAGTCTAGGGCTTGAGATCTCTGGGCCCCTATATGACTCCAAGTCAGGTGGCAATCTATGTGAGGGTTGGTTAATTTACTACCATGGTAACCATTCAAAGTCCTCAACTCAAAGCATGGGGTAATACACAAGGGTTCACATGCTCAGTGGGCCCTCTAGCAGTTGCAACTGCCTCTTCCAGGCCAGCAAACTTAAGCTTCCAGATAAGCACCCAGGTTCTGCTGTCTTGTCTAGATTTTCAAATATATCCGGGGAAAGGAAGCCCTGAAAATCACTTACTTTTCTACACTTTCATCCTCTCCCGGACCTAGCCTAGTAGTTTGTATTTTAATCTCTTAAAGCTTAAAAAATTATGTATTTTGCCTACTGTTTTTTTTTTTGGTAGAAATTTTGCTTTATTTCAGTTGCCAGCAACTAGGGTGGCTCAGAGGTTAAAGCGTCTGCCTGGAATGCGGGAGACCCAGGTTCGATCCCTGGGTCAGGAAGATCCCCCGGAGAAGGAAATGGCAACCCACTCCAGTACTCTTGCCTGGAGAATCCCATGGAGGGAGGAGCCTGGTAGGCTACAGTCCATGGGGGTCACAGAGTCGGACACGACTGAGCGACTTCACTTCACTTCACAGGATGGGGGTGTGGAGGTTGACTAGAGAATATAGTCAGGCTCCTCTGTCCATGGGATTCTCCAGGCAATAAAACTGGAGTCAGCTGCCATTTCCTTCGACAGGGGATCTTCCTGACCCAGAGGTCGAACCTATGTCTCAAGTCTCCTGCATTGTCAGGCGGGTTCTTTACCACTAGCATTACTTCTGTTTATATGCTGTTTTTTCATCTTTAGTCCTGTATCTTCAAACATTTGTTCTAAAAGCTCTGTCTAGTAGATCTGTTACCAGGTCTTTCTTAGGGATAGTTTCTGTTGGTTTTCTTTCCTTTGATTGAGCCATATTTTAGATATTATTTAGATACCCCTCGTCCAAGGTAGGAAGCAGCGGCTGTGCTTTGCTGAAGCAGCCGTGAAGAGATACCCCACACCCAAGGTAAGAGAAACCCAAGTAAGATGGTAGGTGTTGCAAGAGGGCATCAGAGGGCAGACATACTGAAACAATACTCACAGAAAACTAGTCAATCTAATCACACTAGGACCACAGCCTTGTCTAACTCAATGAAACCAAGCCATGCCTGCAGGGCAACCCAAGACGGGCGGGTCATGGTGGAGAGGGCTGACAGAACGTGGTCCACTGGAGAAGGGAATGGCAAGCCACTTCAGTATTCTTGCCTTGAGGACCCCATGAACAGTATGAGAAGGCAAAATGATAGGATACCAAAAGAGGAACTCCCCAGGCCATTAGGTGCCCAATATGCTACTGGAGATCAGTGGAGAAATAAGTCCAGAAAGAATGAAGGGATGGAGCCAAAGCGAAAACAATACCCAGTTGTGCATGTGACTGGTGATAGAAGCAAGATC
>SJYT01078692.1:4161-27514 GCA_006410635.1 Cephalophus harveyi
AGCTTCTTCAGCATTACTGGTTGGGGCATAGACTTGGATTACTGTGATATTGAATGGTTTGCCTTGGAAATGAACAGAGATCATTCTGTCATTTTTTAGATTGCATCCAAGTACTGCATTTCAGACTGTTTTGTTGACCATGATGGCTACTCCACTTCTTCTGAGGGATTCCTGCCCGCAGGAGTAGATATAATGGTCATCTGAGTTAAATTCACCCATTCCAGTCCATTTTAGTTCGCTGATTCCTAGAATGTCAACATTCACTCTTGCCATCTCTTGTTTGACCACTTCCAATTTGCTTTGACTCATGGACCTGACATTCCAGGTTCCTATGCAATATTGCTCTCTACAGCAATGGACTTTGCTTCTATCACTAGTCACATCCACAGTTGGGTATTGTTTTTGCTTTGGCTCCATCCCTTCATTCTTTCTGGAGTTATTTCTCCACTGGTCTCCAGTAGCATATTGGGCACCTACTGACCTAGGGAGTTCCTCTTTCAGTATCCTATCATTTTGCCTTTGCATAAACATGCATATAAATATATGTGAGTACAGATGATCATGTTTTAATTCATCAGTTCCCCACAGTTAGTACTATCCTATACACATTCTTCTGCAATTTACCTTGTATTTTTTTATATCAGTGCATAAATACCTCCTTGTGATCATTTTTAAAAACCTCAAGTATTCTATTGTATGGGTGTATCATAGTTGACTTCATGTGCTTATTTTCAATTTAATTGTCTCTTCCGCAGTACTTGCATGCTTCCATAATTTATCAGGTTCAAAATAAGGAAGTGTATTTTGTAGTCCTTTGGGGATTATGGTCTCAGAAAAGTTTTATAGAGCAACTGATGTCTTCTGAATGTTTTCAGTGAAAAGCCATGAATCGGTCAAGACATTTACCAGATACCTACAGGGATAATGCTGCCAGCCCGGAGCAGGCCATTTTCACTGATGGTGGAATGATCTAGAAGCATACAAGCACTGTGAATACTCTTTCCAGACAGACACTCTCTGTGACTCCAGGAGAGATGTGTGGGCTGTGGGGCGGGGCGGCACTCACCTGTGTCTCACCCAGGTGTCACACTCGCTGGCTCGCTCTGTGTAGTTCTCCGGCAGGAAGCCCCGGCAGCCCGTCCGCTGTGAGATCCCAATCACCCAGCCCTCGCTGGCTTCCTCCTGCTGGGTGGGGTCCACAAAGATGTAGTCCCCGGGGCTGAGTGTCAACTCATCCACGTTCTGAGGTTTGTACTGGAACAGGACCCGCAGGGTCTGGAAAGGAGACAGGAGTCTTCAGGTATTGAGTAAGGACAGGTTCTGTGTCTCCAGGACACACCCAAGCCTTTGGCTCATGACAGTGGAGTGTGACCAAAGGATGCAGAGACTTCTTTGGAGAGATTTAGAAATGGGTGTTCGTATCTACCTGTCGTGTCTCTGTCTCTCTCGTCTATATACCAAGCTATCTGTATTTGTGCTCATTCAGTCATGTCCCACTCTCTGTGACCCTGTGGATGGTAGCTTGCCAGGCTCCTCTTTTCATGGGATTCTCCAGGCAAGAATGCTAAAGTGGGTAGCCATTTCCTTCTCCGGGGGAATCTTCCTGACCCAGGGATCAAACCTGAATCTCCTGCATTGGCAGGCAATTCTTTACCATTAGTGCCACCCATCTATCATCTATCTAACATCTATCAATCATCTATCTATCATCTATATTTCTGTATCTATTATCTATCTATCCATCATCTACTAACATCTACCTACTTGTCTGCTGCTACTGCTAAGTCACTTCAGTTGTGTCCAACTCTGTGCAACCCCATAGACAGCAGCCTACTAGGCTCCCTCGTCCCTGGGATTCTCCAGGCAAGAACACTGGAGTGGGTTGCCATTTCCTTCTCCAATGCATGAAAGTGAACAGTGAAAGTGAAGTCACTCAGTCATGTCTGACTCCTAGTGACCCCATGGACTGCAGCCTACCAGGCTCCTCCGTCCATGGGATTTGCCAGGCAAGAGTACTGGAGTGGGGTGCCATTGCCTACCTGTCTATCCTCTATCAATTATCTATCTATACCTATCTATTTATCTGTCTACCTACTTACCTATCTATCTCTGTTTACTTATTTCTTATATGAAAAATCTCAAAGCATAACCAGATGTCACATTTGCCCCCACTGGAGTGGGATCATTTACAGCTTCTCCCATGTAAAGGAACACAGTGGATTCATACTTGTTCCATGGGTCTTAAAAGGAGTATAACAAAACCTTCTAAACCAATCAGTTCCACAGGGAGGAAGTCCTGGACTGAGGCGTCACTAAATCACCGAGGCATCATTTAAACAAATTAATAAGCAACATAATGCATTCATAAATCTTTGCAACAGCCCATTTTTAATACCAGTCCCACAGGGAGGGAGTCCTGGACTGAGGCTTCACTCAAGTCACTATTTAAACAAATTAATAGCCAACATAATGTATTCATAAATCTTTGCAACAGTCCACTTTTAATACCAGAAATGTTCCTTTTTTCCCTTCCAAATTTCTGGATGTCTGCAACTCATAAACAAAAGAATGTTAATTTCAAAACGTAGGCAACAAAATGATTTTCAAGAAGGGATTCAAATTCTTCCTTCTACTGAGATACCTCCAGCCAAGGGCTCTTGGGGTCAGGGCTGTGTCAGGCAGGCAGCAGCTCACCGGATCCCAGGCTGGGGGCCCAGTCCAGCCTCCCGCCTGGGCTTACCCACCTGGTAGTGTACGAAGCGCATGTCCCGGGAGTAGAGCGCGGCTGTCCACTGGCAGCTGTGGCCGGGGTTGATGGCTCTGGCCAGCTGCTCCAGCGTCCTCTGGTGGTGAGGGTAGAACTTGTGGGCCAGGGTGAGATGCAGCTGCTTGGTGCAAGGCTTCACTGTGCAGTCTGTGGAAGGAGGCACACGGGCACCTTGACCCAGATGGCCGCACTGCACGCCCAGGGCTCACCTTGACCCAGATGGCCGCACTGCACGCCCAGGGCGATTACGCGACCAGGGTGGCGGTGCAAATGCGTTTAGACAGGTTTTTCCTATCTCTGCCCATCCCCACCCCCGCCCCCTATACCAGCGCTTTCCCGATGAGGTGAGGACTCGGCTCACATGGGCCGCTGCATGGAGGTCAGTTTGTGACGGAGATGGCTGGGAGCATGCACATCTGACCAGGAAGCAGGTGAGTGGAGAGAGTAGAGATACAGGTTTAGGGGGACATGCTTGGGGGGGGGGGGCTGTCTATCAGTTTGCAAGCTAGTTGCTCCACCAATTGATTCAGATCTCCCTCGTCCCCTGGGATGCACACGCTACTCTGTGGCCTTCTGTTCAGTTGCCGAGTCTCTGGAAGAAAACACCCCAGCACCTCTAATATCCGGCTGGCTTTGTGAAGCAGGAAGACTTTGGAGTGGCCAGGCCCTGCCCTTTTTGAGTGACCTCTGTACCCTGGGCCCCAGCTCTCCTGGTCCTCATTCCAGGGCCCTCAGGTCAGTGGGCGGTGGTGTCCCCGAAGCAGCCACGATCTGATTTCAGCCAGGCCACAAAGCGGTTCTGTTCTGGGGAGGCGGTGATCAGTGGAACCGCACAGACTCAGGAAGCAGATAGACCTGACTTTAGACCCACCTGCCCCATTTGGCAGGTGACCTTGGGGAGCGTCTTGGTCTGACTCAGCTTCAGTTTCAACAGCGACAACCTGAGGGTGAGGCTGGCCTGGGAAACCAGGCTCTTAACTGTAAGGTCCCCCAGAGACTTGCAGTAGGTATGAGTTGCATGCATGCCCGTACGCTCAGTTGCTTCAGTTGTGTTGACTGTGTGCGCCCTATGGACTATAGCCTGCCAGGCTCCTCTCTCCCTGGGATTCTCCAGGCAAGAATACTGGACTGGGTTGCCATGCCCTCCTCCAGGGGATCTTCCCAACCCAGGGATCGAACCTGTGTCTCTTACGACATTGGCAGGTGGGTTCCTCACCACTAGTGCCTCCTGGGAAGCCCAGATACTAGTTACCCACAGGCCACACTGAGCGGCACACAGGGACCTGTCCTCAACCGAGCAACGTCAATGACGCACTTCCTGGAGCCCAGACTTGGCGGCCCCGCCAACGTCTTTATCCGCTGTCTGAGCCTTTGGTAGCAAAAGAGAAACCGCTGAGGTCTCCATGCGCAAGTTGCGGTGGTTGAGGCCCCTGAAATAAGAGAGTGTGTGGGCGGCAGGGAAATTCCTTTTCTCAGGTGTTCCAGCTGTGGTGGGGAGGGCTGTCTTGCCGGGGATGAGTCAGCATGGCCTGGGAAGAGCCAGGCATGGTAGTCATCCGAGAGATCACTGAGTCACTGGCCTTCTGAATGAGCACGTGTGTATCTTCTCTCCATGGCCCATGCTCCTGAGGACTGTGCGCTGGGCAGAGACACACATGCCGGCAAGGCCCCCCGGAGCTATGAGTGACCCTTCCCGACCCAACAGGGTCAGGCCCGGGGCAGTGGCCATGGAGAGCAGGGCAGAACCAGCTCAGGGTTGGGTGATGGACAGGGGGTCAAAACCAGCCTTCGCAGGACGTGGGGCCGGTCAGCAGGAGACCCAGGTGGAGCAGGAGAGGGCTGGACTCCACGGCCAGCTGTAACACTCACTGAGTGCTTGGAGACTTTGTTGGTTTCCTGGGCTGATGTCACAAATGACCACACACTGGGTGGCTTAAAACAATGGAGATTTGTTCTGATGGTTCTGGAGCTGGAAATCCAAAACCAAGGTGTCGAGGGCCAGCCCCCTGAAGGCTCCCGGGGAGGGTCCCTCCTAGTTTCCTCCAGCTCCGTGGCTCGTTGCCGTGCCTGGCCTCTCCTCTGTGTCCCTGTGTTTTCTCGTCTCACAAGGACACTGGTCACTGGACTTAGGGCCTGTCCTACACTAGTGTGACCTCAACTGCTTACAGCTACAAGGACCCTATTTCCAAAGAAAGTCCTTTTCGGAGGTTTTGGGAGGTGTGAATTCTAGAGGACACTTTTCAACTCACGATAGTGACCTCAGGTGGGTCACAGCCCTTCACAGCCCTTGGTCACCCCACTTTTAAAATGAGTGGGGATTGAGAGTCACTTTTGGTTGGGAGCTGGGGGTTGTGAAAGTAAGTGAGGCACTGGTTCTGTGTGAAGGCTAGCAGCTGACACATTGCATCCTGACAAGAGCCACGTCATCCTTTTAGAGACAAGGGGACTCCAGAGTCGTCGTCTGAACTCAGGTTTACATAAAGGAGACCGCTCCTCGCAAATGGCAGCTCGCTCCAGCATTCTTGTCTAGAAAATCCCATGGACACCAAAGCCGGGTGGGCTACAGTCCATGGGGCTGCAAAGGGTCAGACATGACTGAGCAACTGAGCACTCCTCAAGACGTGGCTGAGTTTATAACTATCTAGAACATGTGATCCCAGACTTGCCAAGCCAGCCTCCAGGTGGAAATCTGGGATCGATGAAACTACTCATGTGGCCAGGATCGAAGTTCATACCCGTCTTGGGGGCAGGGGGGGTCCTCCCATCAGGCCGCCAAGGTCCCTCTGAGTCTCAGACACGGCAGACGCAGCAGTGCTGAGCACCTCTGTGTCCAGGACCGCGAGGACGCTCCCAGACAGGCTGCACTGTTTGAGGGCTGGGCCCAGTCATTCGAAAAGAAAGATGACTCAAGGGTCAGAAGACACGATTCAGGGTCACATCACCAGCCAGGAATGAAGGGAAATTCACACCTGAGGTCAAGTCCAGAATGCTTCCCACTAAACCCCAGCTGGAGCCCCAGTCCCCACACCAGGGCTGCTGGTTGAGAAAAGGGAATTTGGCTGATTCTCAGTGAGTCTAGGTAATGCACCTAGACTCCATCCCCCTACCAAGAGGCCAAGGAGACTAGACTATGCTCATACCTAAAAAATTTAAAGAAATCAACTAGGACTTGTGTTTTACACACAGCGCTGGCCCCTTGAGGACAGGTGTCCCATATGGGATGTGGGGCTGGGAGAGGCATGCCAGCCTACAATCCCCATCTTCTCGTGGCTGCACAATGACCCCCCGGGGCCGTTTCCCAGCAGCTGAGTGTTTTGAAAAACTACATCAATGCAACAAGGCTATTCTCACTTAGAGAAGAGCCCTCTGCTTGCTCGGAGTCTTTCTATTTGCTCACTTTTCTTAAAAATTAAAATTTTTTGGCATATCAGTTCAGTTCAGTTCAGTTGCTCCATCATGTCCAGCTCTTTGCGACTCCAAGGACTGCAGCATGCCAGGCTTCCCTGTCTTTCACCATCTCCCGAAGTTTGCTCAAACTCATGTCCATTGAGTCGGTGATGCCACCAACCATCTCATTCTCTGTCGTCCCCTTCTCCTCCTGCCCTCAATCTTTCCCAGCATCAGGGTCTTTTCCAATGAGTCAGTTCTTCACATCAGGTGGCCAAAGTTATTGGAGTTTCAGCTTCAGCATCAGTCCTTCCAATGAATACTCGGGACTGATTTCCTTTAGGATGGACTGGTTGGAAAGTCCAAAGTCAGTCAGTTATGCATATACATGTATCCATTCTTTTCCGGTTCTTTTCCCATATAGGTCATTATGGAGTATTGAGTAGAGTTCCCCGTGCTACACTTGTTTAGTCGCTCAGTCGTGTCCAACGCTTATAGTGACTCCATGGACTTTAGCACATCAGGCTCCTCCACCCATGGGATTTCCCAGGCAAGAACACTGGAGTGGGTTGCCTTTTCTACCTCCAGGGAATCTTCCCAACCTTGGGATTGAGCCTGCATCTCCTGCCCTGGCAGATAGATCCTTAACCACTGAGTCACATGGGAAGTCCCATACTACACAGCAGGTTCTTACTAGCTATCTATTTTATATGGAGCAGTGCACATATGTCAGTCCCCATTACCCAGTTCATCCCTCCCCCTTCTTATAACCATAAGCTTGGTTTCTGCATCCGTGACTCTATTTCTCTTTTGTAAATATGGTCATTTGTGCCTCTTTTTTTTTTTTTTTTTTAATTCTACAGATCAGGGATATCATATGGTATTTGTCTTTCTCTGTCTAACTTACTTTACTCAGGTTTCTGAAGGACATTCTGAGATTTCATGGAGGTTCTAGGTAATTGTTAAGCCTCAGGTTAAGGCTAAGTCATAGTCATTGGCCGTAAAGGGCCAGGTGGGGCGGAAGTGGCCTGGTGATGGTGCAGGCACCCCCGTGTCCCGCCACCAGACTAGCCCGCAGGCTGACCATCTCTGCACTGGGGAGCAGCCTCACACCTGCTGCCCTGGGCTCCACCAAGCATCCGAGTGTGGCGAGCCCAGCCCCAGGCACAAAGGGACTCCCTTCTGTAAACCAGGTCTCTGCGTGCACCACCGCCCAGGGTTGCCTACCTGCCAAGATGGAGGCTTCTGTGGCGAACATCACAGCAAATTCCCGGATGATGTCTGCGGGGCTGTCGTTCACAAAGAAGCCCAGGTAGCTGACGGAAGAATGGAGAACCAGAGGCATGGCCGAGGGGAATGCGTGCAGAGTCCTGTCCCCGGCTCTCTTCAGTGCCTCGTATAGATACTCCACCTTCTGGTCCTCGCACTGAGGGACAGAGACAGGGCGGTCACCTGTTGCCTTAACTGATGAGAACCAGGCAGAGCCTGAGAACCGTGGGAACCTCCTTTCTGCTCACGACACTGTAACACAATTTACCTGGTCCCGCTGTTTGGGATGATGGGTCTGGTCCCCAGTTCCTTAGGCAATTCAGGTCAAGCTCTTATTGGAATGGAATAGCCTCTAAGTGCCCAGGCAGGAAACCCTGGGTCCCTTGAACTTTGTCCTTCACTCCATCTCGAGTTGACCCAACACCCCCCATATTGCATCCTGAGCCCCTGTCCCTCTCCCATGGAGCACAGCTATGCTCAGCACTGCATTATTGGCTTCTGGGGGTTCCTGCAGGCTCCACTGAGGCAGTCCTGGGGTGCACTGCTCAGAACGTAACCTACTGAGGAGGGTTGTAGCCTATTCCTTGGCTGCTGGCCTTCAGACTGCGCAGCAGGCCTCGTACTTGGCCAGTGATCGAACCGTCCTTGTCTACGAGGGTCTCCTCTGATGTGGTCTTGGCTTATAAGCTCCACATCAATCCCCACTGTCACCCACACACCCACTCTCTGGCCACACAGCTCCTGGCTCAGTGAGGAAGACTCCATGAGGCCATGGGGGACCCCAGTGAACCCCAACGCAGCGACCCCCATGGGGAGCTGGCTGATCCCTCTTCTCCCCAGCAGCAGCTCCCCCTAGGTTTCTCATAGATCCCCTTGCTCTTTGAGCTGTGAACCTTATCATTGTTGTTAATGCACCCACAGCTCCCCACTAACCAGGAGCTCACTAAATTCACCCCTGCCATATCTTTGCAGCCCTCGCAGGCCTGGAAGGCATGGGATACACCCAAAGGGCACTCAACTCATAACCACCATGTGGATAAGCATCTCTTCACATGTATTTCTTGGCCTCAGGCATGTAACCTTGGAGCATGGAGCCACATTATGCACAGAGCTGTAGTTGACGCCACCATTTGGTGGCTGTATGTTCTTAGAATCAGACAAAGAGTGAATTCCTGTTACACTCTTCTGCTGGAAAAGGACCCTCAGCCTCTAGGGCAGGGTGGGGGAAAGTGGGGTGGCTCCCTTGGGAGAAGGGAACTGTGTGTGTGATGTGTGTATGTGTGTGTGTGCCCACGCCTCGGTGGGCTGTGAGAAGGAGCTGGAGCCCCAGGTCAGCTTTCTGGTGGTCATGACCAGGCACATCCATTTCTAAGGTCATGTTCAGAGCTGGCTTGGCTGCCACTCCTTTCCCTGATGAGCTCCCAGGACAAGCCATAAAGAAACCCAATAGCTGGCATCACAAATGCCAGCGATGTCCAAGCAGGGTGACCAACTCACCCAGCTTACCTGGGACTCTCCTGGATTCAACACCTGGGAATCCCTCCCCACCTCATGGCAAATGAGGGTGTTTATCAGGGGCTCCGGGAGGCACTGCTTCTCCTGGGCATCTTCTGGAAACCGTCCTGCACAGGTTTGCAGCCCCCTTTCTGTGCAGTGCAGAGGAGCCTGGAACAAAGGTCTCCTCGGGCCGCAGTGGGACGCTGAGAGTTTGCTGGCAGCAGGGCCAGGGTGGTGCGGGGTGCGCCCTCTCTGCGTGCTTCCGGTCAGGAGCCCCAGTGCTGTCTTTCCCTCCCCTCATTCTCGTGCCTCCCTCTTGTCTTTGAGCAGTCCAGGTCCTTCTCACCTTCCCAGGACGCCTGTAGAACTGCCTCTCTGACCTCTTCTGAGTCAGAGAGCTGGTCCCCAGGGCAGGAAGACGTCCTGCGTCTGTGGCTGGCCAGTCTGTTCATTAATTGAGCCATCACAGGTTTGTGAAGCCCCCACTCAGCCTGAGCCACTTGCTAGTCTCTGTGGGCACAATAGTGAGCGAAGCCTCCTCCCTCCCTTGAGGGTTTCAGTCCAGTGAGGGATGCCAAGTTGCGTCAGACACACTGCCGCGCAACAGGGAAAGAGCCACTAGATAGAGAACAAAGGGATGGTGGGAGCACAGAGTGCGCAACGCTTCCAGCTGGGGAGCTGTTGCTGTTTAATCATTGACTCTTTTACAACCCCGTGGACAGTAGCCCATCTGGCTCTTCTGTCCATGGGATTTTCTGGGCAAGAATACTGGAATGGGTTTCTATTTCCTTCTCCAGGGAATTTTCCCGACCCAGGGATCAAACCTGCGTTTCCTACATTGCAGGTGGATTCTTTACCACTGAACCATCAAAGAAGCCTGCCTGGGGAGGTGGGGAAGACTTAAAAAGGGAGAGGATAAATGAGTTGGGTTCTGAAGGATGAATAGGAGTTGACCAGATGAAGATGAGGAAGTAAAGGCTATCTCACGCAAACATCACTGTTGTGGACCATTCTATGAAAATAAACCCCTTAGTTTTGCACCATCACCACCTAGTTATCGCTGGAAATGACTCAGCTGCTATGTTAAGGAGAATTAAATGTGCCTTGGGCCAACTCACCGTGAAGAAGTCACAGAGCGTTATATGAGGGAAGACCTCGTGGGCTCTGTTCTTGGCACACTGCCGCCTGCTCTCTCTCCAGAACTCTTGAAGCTTGTCCAGCAGGGGACCCGTGGGGCAGAGGAACAGGGCGTACTCCTGGGGGATGGGGTCGTCCAGAGAAGGGTCATTGCAATGGCGGTGTAGCCTGCAAGAGAGGAAGGGACCCTGTCATCTGGCACTGTGGCCAAATGAGTCTTTCCCCAGGGAAGGCAGAGGGCAGTGCCGACGATGACTCAGAACAGCCGGGCGTGTGTAGAGCACCAGGGTGTCCGTGCCCAGGCAGAACTCACCGAGCACAGGGCTGAGTGTGATCGCAGAGGAGCTGGGCATCCACCCAGGTCTCTGCTGTGCTATGTCACTTCAGTCGTGTCTGACTTTGCAACCTCAAGGACAGTAGCCCGCCAAGTTCCTCTGTCCATGGGATTCTCCAGGCAAGAATACTGGAGTGGGTTGCCCTTTCCTTCTGCAGTGGGTCTTCCCTACCCAGGGACAGAAGCTGTGTTTCTTATGTCTCCTGCATTGGCAGGCAGGTTCTTTACCACTAGCGCCACCTGGGAAACCAGGTCTCAGACCCTGGCTAGTCTGAGTCCCAGGCTAACAACCAAGACAAGGTGAGAAGGTGACCAAAATTCTCAAAACCTGGTTTTCTAATGGTCGCTCTGAGTCAGGTGTCTCCTTAGGGTTGAAGTTTTCTGGGAAAAACCTGCATTTTAATTTTATCTCAATCTTCAAATTAAGTATAAACATCAAAGCCCCAAAGACCTAGACAGAACTTAGGTAGCTAGTCTATTTTCTTTAAGTTCAGAAAGCTATTTATTTTTCTTTGGCTGCTGCAAGCTTTAGTTAGGGCATGCGGGATCTTTCGATGCAGTGTGTAGGCGTCAGTATTTGTGGCACGTGGGCTGAGTTGCTTCTAGGCATGTGTGATCTTAGTTCATCCACTCCATTGCAAGGTGGATTCTTAACCACTGGACCACCAGGGAAGTCCCAGAAAGTTGTTTAAAATACTATGAAAGATGACATACAGCCCCCAAGTCAGGTTCATTCTCACCAATAATAAAAAATGAATAAAATTGAGGCAACCATTAGATACCACTTTTCTCACTTGTAAAATTACCAGAATGCGTTTCAGAGGATAAAAGCTATGCTTCATTTTGTCAAAGGTGCCCAGAGACTGAAGAATGAATTTCTACAACCTTTACATAAAGCAATTTGTCAAGATGTATCAAGAGCCTTAAAATACCCCTTCCATTTGAACTAATAAATCCTTTCCAGAAATTTATTCAAGGCAAAAAGTGTAGATAACTCTGCATGTATAAAATATTTATTATACCATTATTTATAACAGGAAAGAAGGCAAAAACTAGAAAAGTGATAATAACTTTATCATGTAGTCACTGGAAATGACAGATTCAAATAATTTTTGATGGCTCAGAGGAGTGCTTGTGATATAACATTAAATTTAGAAATCAGGGTACAACCACTGGAGAAGACATGAGATACACACAAATACCTTCTTCTTAACAATAAAGAAATACCCAGGAGGAAGCTTCGCTCCCTTTATCAGAGCTCACTTACCAGCTCTAGGAGAGGAAATCTCAACTCTCAATCTGCTTTGTTTCCTCATTTAGGTAACAGGTGCATAGATAGCACTTGTGTGTATTATTTAAATCAAAAGCTATTGTTCAAATTATACTACAACTTGCATTTTTTACTCAGCAATATGTTTTTGTAATCTCTCCCTGTTGATACACATACATCTGGTTAAGTGTGTCAGAGTGAACCTTCTAAGGGCTATATAACAGTCCATACTTCATCCATCCATGCCACTGATGGACATTTAAATTGTTTTCTTCTTTTAAGACTTCATAGTACTGTGATTAAGATCTTTTCGCATTCTTTATTTTATTTTATTTTTGGCTGTTCTCCAGGGCATGTGGGTTCCTAGTTCCCTGACTAGGGATGGAACTTGCAACGACTACATTGGAAGCAGAATCTTAACCACTGGACCAACCACCAGGGAAGTCCCCTGCACATTCTTTTTAGGCTCTTTGTGTTTCTCCAAGGAATGTACTAAGACATGAGCTTCCAGGCAGCATCTACCCACATTTTCAGTGTTGATATTCGCCCCAAATTGCAACCAGGAAAGTGAGAGAGAGACCACCTTCCCCTCATCCTCACCACCGCTTGAAGCTGCCTTTTGTTGTTAACGGCATCCTAACTTGCACCCCCCTGATTGCCAGTGAGGTTGGGCCACTCTTGCAGAGTCCAGGGGACCCACAGTCTCCCTGATCCTTGGCAGGCCTGCTGGTGTGTCTGGCTGAGTCACCACCAGCAGGGACCCACCACGACTCTCACAGCAGTACGTTTACTTTTTAATTCCAATTTGGCCACTGACTTTAAAATAAACTCAAAATAGATTAAAGATCTAAATGTAAGACCAGAAACTGTAAAACTCCTAGAGGAAAACATAGGCAAAACACTCTCGGACGCAAATCATAGCAGGATCCTCTATGACCCACCTCCCAGAGTAATGGAAATAAAAGCAAAAATAAACAAATGGGACCTAATTAAACTTAAAAACTTTTGTACAATGAAGGAAACTATAAGCAAGGTGAAAAGACAGCCTTCAGAATGGGAGAAAATAATAACAAGTGAAGCAACTGACAAAGAATTAATCTCAAAAATATACAAGCAACTCCTGCAGCTCAATTCCAGAAAAATAAACGACCCAATCAAAAAATGGGCCAAAGAACTAAACAGACAATTCTCCAAAGCAGACATACAGATGGCTAACAAACACATGAAAAGATGCTCAACATCACTCATTATCAGAGAAATGCAAATCAAAACCACAATGAGGTACCATCTCGCGCTGGTCAGAATGGCTGCTGTCCAAAAGTCTACAAGCAATAAATGCTGGAGAGGGTGTGGAGAAAAGGGAACCCTCTTACACTGTTGGTGGGAATGCAAACTAGTACATCCACTATGGAGAACAGTGTGGAGATTCCTTAAAAAACTGGAAATAGAACTGCCATACAACCCAGCAATCCCACTGCTGGGCATATACACCGAGGAAACCAGAGTTGAAAGAGACACGTGTACCCCAATGTTCATCACAGCACTGTTTATAATAGCCAGGACATGGAAGCAACCTAGATGTTCATCAGCAGATGAATGGATAAGAAAGCTGTGGTACATGTACCCAATGGAATATTACTCAGCCATTAAAAGAATGCATTTGAATCAGTTCTAATGAGGTGGATGAAACTGGAGCCTATTATACAGATTGAAGTTAGAGAGAAAAACATCAATATGGTATATTAACACATATATATGGAATTTAGAAAGATGGTAACAATGACCCTATATGCGAGACAGCAAAAGAGACACAGATGTAAAGAACAGACTTTTGGACTCTGTGGGAGAAGGCAAAGGTGGGATGATCTGAGAGAATAGCATTGAAACATGTATATTATCAAATGTGAAACAGATCGCCAGTCCAGGTTCAATGCATGAGACAAGGTGCTCAGAGCTGGTGCACTGGGATGACCCAGAGGGATGGGATGGGGAGGGAGGTGGGAGGAAGGGTCAGGATGGGGAACACATGTACACCCACAGCTGATTCATGTCAATGTATGGCAAAAACCACCACAGTATTGTAAAGTAATTACCCTCCAATTAAAATAAATTAAAAAAATAGAAAAGAAATAGGCAATTCAAATAAAATAAAATAAAGTCAGCCTAGTCCAGAGGGTCCTGGGTGTTTCCTTTTTTCCTCTACAGGGGTTGCATTTTTACCCTTGGCCTAGAGTTTTTGGAGGAGGAGGGGGTTCCCGCTGAGGACACGCTGAGCCCCCAGTGTTCGCCATCCTGCTCTGGGAACGGCCCCCCAGCCAGTGGGACCTGGGGCTTCTGTTTGCTTTTCTGCAGCTATTCCAGGGTGGAGCTCAAGGGGACTTCCCACCGCGGGACAGAATGATGGCATCAGGCACATGCGGGCGGGCCCAAGTTTTAGAGAACAGGGCGTCCTCTTTGATTCCTGGGGCAGGAGAGCAAGGCTAGTAGCAGTGGGCGGCTGGCAAAGCCGCAGAGCTGGGGGCTGGCAGGGCCGCCTGGAACCCAGAGCTCCCCTGCACCCGGCACCCTTGAGGTGCAATGTGCCAAGGCCTGGGGGCTCTCACCACCACCTGCCAGTTCTCGCTCCGTCAGAAGTGTAGAGAGTGACGACCTCGATTTCACATCAGCAAAAATGTCTCTTTCTTGTTTATTCAACGACAGACCACATGAATGTTTCTCTTCATTGATAGTCACATTGGGGTCATATCAGAATTTTAAGAAATCTTAAGAAAGCGTTGTTCAGAGTTTTCTCTCTTTCGTTTTCCGTTCTAGCTGGGGGCTTTTTACTGCTTTCCCTGGGCACTGCGGGCTGCATGGAGGTGCCCGCCCACCCAGGGGGTCCTGGGGGCCTCCCAGCTCCCCTAAAACCTGCAGGCCCCCCACTCACCAGTTTGATGCCTCCTCTGCCGTCTTCCTTCCAGTGGCTGCCAGTGCCTTGAGCCTGTGGGAGGCAGAGGGCAAGGAGCTCTCAGAATGCTAACTTTCATTCTTTGGAAAAGGTCAGGGTTGGAGGGGTGTCTCCACAACACACCAGACCTTCCGGAGGGACCCCAGGGGGCTGGATGGGGAGACCTCAGAGCGTGATGCAGTGCCCAGACCTCCACCCTCTGCGCGGCATCACCGTGGTTTTGAGAGACTGCTTGCATCTCTCCACTCCCACCCATGATTTCCTTTCCCGGGCCCCCACCCCCCGCCCCTGGCGTGGAGACCAAGGGTTCATGTCCTGAGGTTCACACATGCCTGAATCCCACCTCCCTGACCCTCCCCCATGCACTCTCAGATCGTCGAGGCAGCCATGCAGGGCCACGTCCCTGGCTTGGACACGTGCCTCCCTGACCGCATGCCCTAGGGGAAATGGCACAGGGTCTTTCAGGCGTGGTTCAGGTGTTCTTCCTCCAGGAAGCCCTCCCTAAAGTGCTCAAGAAAGGTGCGTGTGCAGCTCTCCTGTGCTTCCCCACCACACACATGGTCACCTTGCCCCTCATCTCAATGGACTCATGTCCACCTGCCTGTCCAACCATATGTGAGCTCTCTGGGCTTAACCGTGTGTTACTCATCCTCGAAACTGGGATGTATGTACAGTGAATTGAATTTAACCGAAGGGGCCCAAACTAGACAGAATGGAGTTTGATGAAGGTAATTCATCCTCAAATTTAGCCTGGATATCGCCGGGAACCTGAGATGGCCACTGCCCAGTGGGGCTATTTCAGAGGATGCTGGTGGGGCTGAGGCCACCTGAGGAGGTTAGCAGGAGACTTACTGGGGTGCTCCCACCCCAGGGAGACATTTAAAACATGTTTCTCCAACTCCAACACATAGCTAATGTTTAAACTGGAAGGAATTGGGTTTATTTTGGTCACGCCTTGTGGCATATGAGATCTTAGCTACCCAACCAGGAACTGAACCCACACCCCTTGCATTGAAAGTATGGTGCCTTCACCACTGGATCATCAGGAAAATCCTTAAATTGGAAGGAATTTTAAGTATGTGTCTAACGGCAACTTCAGTCACATAATAAAGAGTGAATTTTACAGGCACTGGGACTGGGGTTCCAGCCCTGCCCCTCCACTACCTTCCCTTTCTTGCCTCTGTGTCCTGTCTGCACCTGATGGATGGTGCCCAGGATGGCGTCCAGCCTACGGCAGGCACCCGCACATGCCTGATCCTGTTCCTGTCTCACAGACTCCTGGTTTACCATGAACGCCACGTGACGACAAAGTCCTGATTTGGGTTGGGGAGAAAAGGGGTCCAGCCTCAGTCATTCTGCGCAGTTGGGCAGGGGTTTGTTATCTGTTTAAGGTGAGATTGCCCCCTCCCACATCCACAGTCACCTAAGGATGTATTTCCCACGTGAATATGGGCACGAAAAGGACCAGATCTAAGAACAACGTGAAAGCTGCCACAGCTGTCAGGCTCAAAGCTCATCATTCTGGGGGGATCCTTCCCTGGAGGAGGGCATGGCAACCCACTCCAGTATTCTTACCTGGAGAATTCCATGGACAGAGGAGCCTGGCAGGCTGTAGTCCATGGTGTTGCAAAAGAGTTGACATGACTTAGCGACTAACACCTTCATCTTCCCTCTCGGGGGGGATACTCAGGGTGGAGTCGTCTCTGTGTGGCCCTTCTCCTGAGATCACATCCTCCCTGCCTGGGGGCTTCCTTAACCACTTCAGTTCATTATCACACAGTCAAGAACCCTTACCCACAAGGAGTTTCTCTGCACATTTAGAAGCAACATTCCTGTGTATTTCAACAGATCCCAGCATCAGAGACCACCCCGGACCAACTTAGGGGCTTTCAAAAGTCTCAAAAGCCATCTGTGATTATCCAAACTGCCCATAGAGAGGGTACAGCCAGGCATCTCCAAACCCTGGTTCCAATTTCACAAACCTCAGGATCCCACCATCACCAGACAGCAAAGTTTGTCTTTAAAAGGCAAAGCGCGTGTCGTTTATAAAAGGAGAAAAGGCCTCATTTTGAGATGAATCCCGGGCCTGCAGGGTGCACCCCTTGACAGGAAGTCAGGGCTCTGAGCCGCCCACAATTCTGTGGCCACAGCAGGGTCAGCCTGGGGTCCGGGGAGCCGGGCCAGGCCGGGCAGTACTCACGCGGTGTGCGCTGGGAAGCCCATGCCCAGGAGGGGGTCCAGGAGGGAGGGGGTGCTGCGGCCCTTGAGTTTGTTGAAGACCTTGGCATAGAGCTGGGTCTCGCCCGCTGCCATCGCTTCCTGCTGCAGACTGAGGCGAGCAGATAAAGCTGAGAGGCTGAGGCTGAGAAGAAAACCTCAAGCCCTTTCTGATCTTTCTGACAAAGCTAATATCCTGTTTGCATGAGATACTGCTTTTCAGAGTTCTCTTTGCAAAGTATGGATACAGGGTCCACCAAGCCCCTTCCACAGTGGGGTTTGGGGTCAGGAGGTCATGGGATCGGCCTTGGTTCTGCCTTGGGCTGCAGTTGGGAGGAGTCTGCCTGGCATGGGTGGGAAGGGAGGCTGGGGGAGGGGAATTCGGGGTGGGGTTCTTTACTGGGTCCCACGGGCGGCAGAACCCTGAGCCACCTGGATCTTAGTTTCCCTATCTGTAGAAGACATTAAACTACACTGTATCTGTTGTCCCTCATAGTTCTGAAATTTTTGGCTCTTTTAGTTGTTCATTGATTTATTTTCTTTCCCGTAAAAACTCTATAAAGTTTAACACGCGTGCAGAAAAGCTGAGGAATCCTACGCATAGAGCTCCTTGCGTTTTCATAGTGAACTGACACCCCCTAATCCTCCAGGACCAGCAGCAAAACAGAGGTCCTCGACCTGGGACTTCTTCCCAGGCCCCCATTCCCAGGGACCACTGGCGTTGTTGGGAGACATTCTGATTGTCACAACCAGAGGAGGGGGTGATTGCTAACTGTGCCTAGTGTGGGGAGGCCAGGAATGCTGCAGCATACACGGCAGCAAAGAAGGTTCCAGCTTAAGACGTTAGCAGTGCCAGAGCTGAGATCCTCTGTTCTAAACATCAGCAGAACCTTGGAAGCCCCTGAGCCCCAGAGCCCCACCCCCAGCCTCCTAGTTTCCTCCTCCCTTTCCCGTAGCTGTGGCTCTCACTGGTATATTAATTTTGCTCATCTTTGAACCTGACATAAACAGAACCGTATAGTATGTTCTCTTCTATGTCTGTTCCTTTTGCCCCTAATCACGAGCATGACATTTATCCTTGTTGAGAGCAACCATATTTCGCTGTACCGCTGTATATTTCGCTGTATTGTGTTCCAGCAGATAAATGCACCATGCTTGATTTCTCTAGTTCTCAGCTGATGTACATTTGGGTGCCTTTCAATTTTGCTGCTTCAGACATTCTTGGTATATTTCTTTGAGTACCCGACGCACGCATTTCTGTTAGGCACCTGTCTCAGGGTGGGATTGTGCGATCACAGGACAGGTTCATCCTTCATCAGACACTGCCAAGCAATTTCACTCAGCAGTCGTACCAGCTCGCCCCCTCAGCAGCAGTGGATTGAAGTTCCTGCCCACACTTGATGTTATCAGTCTTGCAGCCAATCTGGGGGTGTGTCGTGGTATCTCACTGTGGTTCTATATTTGCATTTCCCCAAAGGGCGATGACACTGAGCACCTTCAGACGAGTTATTGGCCATTTGGAGTTCCTCTTAGGGGAAGGGCCTCTTCGAGCTGTCCGCCATTTTTAAATTGAGTTGTTTGGGCTTTCTTATCTATTTGTGGAAACTCTGGAGACGAATCTTTTGTTGGATGGCTTTATTTTTATTTTATTTTTAATTAATTTTTAGTGTTTTATCATTTTTAAAATGTTTTTTATTGGAGTAAAATCGTTTCTGTGGTACAGAAAAGTGAATCATCTGTACCTATACGCATATCCCCTCTTTTTTGGATTTCCTTCCCATTTAGGGCAACACAGAGCACTGAGTGGAGTTCTCTGTGCTCCACAGGAGTTTCTCATTAGTTATCTATTTTATACATAGCGGTGTTAATATGTATAAAGCATCTACTTCTGCTTCATTGACTATGCTAAAGTCTTTGATTCTGTGGATCACAACAAATGGTGGAAAACTCTTAGAGAGATAGCAATACTGGACCACCTTACCTGTCTTCCAAAAAACCTATATGCAAGTCAAGAAGCAACAGTTAGAACTGGACGTGGAACAACAGACTGGTTCCAAATTGGAAAGGAGTACATCAAGGCTGTATATTATCACCCTGCTTATTTAACTTATATGCAGAGTACATCACGTGAAATGCTGGGCTGGATGAAGCACAAACTGGAATCAAGATTGCCAGATGTAACCTCAGATATGTAGATGATACCACCCTTATGGCAGAAAGTGAAAAGGAACTAAAAAGCCTCTTGATGAAGGCGAAAGAGGAGAGTGAAAACGCTGGCTTAAAACTCAACATTCAAAAATGAAGATCATGACGTCTGGTCCCATCACTTCATGGCAAATAGATGGGGAAACAATGGAAACAGTGACAGACTTTATTTTCTTGGGCTCCAAATTCACTGCAGATGGTGACTACAGCCAAGAAATTAAAAAGACGCTTGTTCCTTGGAAGAAAAGCTATGACCAACTAGACAGCATATTAAAAAGCAGAAATATTACTTTGCCAACAAAGAGGTGTCTAGTCAAAGCTATGGATTTTCCAGTAGTCATGTGTGGAGTGAGAGTTGGACCATAAAGAAGGCTGAGCGCTAAAGAATTGATGCTTTTGGACTGTGGTTTTAGAGAAGTCTCTTGAGAGTCCCTTGGACTGCAAGATCAAACCAGTCCATCCTAAAGGAAATCAGTCCTGAATATTCATTGGAAGGACTGATGCTGAACCAGAAGCTCCAATACTTTGGCCACCTGATGTGAAGAACCAACTCATTAGAAAAGACCCTGATGCTGGGAAAGATTGAAGGCTGGAGGAGAAGGGGATAACAGAGGATGAGATTGTTGGATGGTATCACTGACTCAGTGGACATGAATTTGAGCAAACTTCAGGAGATGGTGAAGGACAGGGAAGCCTGACGTGCTGCAGTCCATGGGGTCACAAAGAGTCAGATATGACTGAGCAACTGAACTGAACTGAATAACTTTTTCTGGGCTTCCAGCTCAGTGGGTAAAGACTCCTCCTGCAATGAGGGAGAAGCAGAAGACCTACGTTCGGTCTCTGGGTCGGTAAGATCCCTTGGTTGAGAGCATGGCTACTCATTCCAGTATTCTTGCCTGGAGAATCCCCACGGACAGAGAAGTCTCAAAGAGCTGGACACGAGTGAAGCAACTGAGCACATGCAATAACTTCTTCCAAGCTGTGGTTTGCTTTTTAAAAATCTCTTAGTAATGTCTTTGGGTGGAACAACATTTGATTAATTTAGCAATCTTTTCTCTCATTGTTAGGATTTTCTACATCCTGTTGAAGAAATCACTGTTAATACAATATGGATGTAGACAGTCTCCTATGTTTTTTTCTTGGCACTTTACCAAGTTTACAATTCACATTAAGCTCTATTATCCATTTGAATTAATTTTATATATGGTGGGAGGTAGAGGAAAGTTCATTTATTTCCCCAGGTTTTTGTTCACGGAAAGGACTATCCTTTGCCCAGTGAATTGCAGTAGAATCTTTACTGTAAGTCAGTTGATTGACTACGTATCAGCCTGTTTCTGACTCTATTATGCTTTATTATTTGATTGTTCAATTTTGTGTCTACAATACACTATTTTAATTACTGTAGTCCTGAGCCCTCTGATTTTGTCTCCTCCTTCAAGGTTGTCTTGTTCCTCGACAACCTTTGATTTTTCATTTAAATTAAAAGTCAAGTTGCTGTAGTGAACCATTGGAAGGTGGAGAAAGACTCTCATATGTTGCCAAACTGGTTCTCAACAAAGGGGCCAATGTAATTCATAAAGTGTTAGTCACTCAGTCGTGTCCAAAGCTTTGTGACCCCATGGACTGTAGCCTGCCAGGCTCCTCTGTCCATGGGATTCTCCAGGCAAGAATGCTGGAGTGGCCTGCCATTCCCTTCTCCAGGGGATCTTCCTGACCCAAGGATCGAACCTGGGTCTCCCGCACTGGCAGGCCAATTTTTTACAGTCTAAGCCTCCAGGGAAGCCAATGTAATTCACAGGGGAAAAGATAATGCTTTCAACAAATAGTGCTGTTAATTGCATATCAATATGGAGAAAGTATGACTCTCAACACTGTCTTCACATCGTGTCCCCAAATTAACTCAAAATGTGTGATGGACCTAAATGTAAAAGCTAAAACTGTGGAACTTCTGAAAGAAAAAAGAAATCTTTCCTATGTTGGAGATTGCCAAGTTTTCTTAGTACATAAAAAGCATGAATCATACAAGCAGAAAATTGATAAATTTGGCTTCAAAATTGAAAACATTTACTCTTTAAAAGACATCGTAAGGAAAATAAAAAGGCCACGCACAGACAGAGATAGGATATCATCATATACACACCTGACAAAGACTTAAATCCAGAATATAATATATAATATCATATAATATAATTGTATATGTATCCACTGTGGGTATAGTAGTGTTAGTCATTCAGTCATGTCCCACTCTTTATATATATGTATAGTTTTCTCAATAATAAGAAAACAAGCAATCCAGTTTAAAAATAGGCAAAAGATCTAAATGAACACTTAACAAAAGAACACACAGAAATGGCTACTGAGGACGTGAAAGCTATTCAACATCATTAGTCATCAGGGAAATGTAAATTAAAACCACAGTGTGACGCCGGATACACTTACGGTGCTGTGCTTAGTCGCTCAGTCATGTCTGACTCTTTGCATCCCTATAGACTGTAGTCCGCCAGGCTCCTATGTCCATGGGGGTTCTCCAGGCAAGAATACTGGAGTGGGTTGCCATGCCCTCCTCCAAGGGATCTTCCCAACACAGGGGCTGAACCCAGGTCTCCCACACTGCAGGCAGATTCTTTACAGTCTGAGCCACCAGGGAAGCCCAAATACACCTACTAGGAGAGCTAAATTTGAAAAGACAGACAGTACCAAGTATTGGCAAGGCTGTGGAATAACTGGAACTCTTGTAGTGGGAATGCAAAATTGCCCAACATTTTGACATTTGAGTTTCTTATAGTTAAACGTACATTTGCTATATGACCAAGTCATTCCTAGCAATCTTCCAGGGAGAAATAAAGATGTATGTCCACATTAAAACTTTACATAGACCTCCATGATGGTTTTATTCCCAGAAGACCCAAACTGGAAAAAATTCAAATGTCCATGAACTGGTGAATGGATACACAAATTATGGTATATTCAATCAATGGGATAATATTTATCTATAATAAGGAACACACTGTAGATTCATGCAATATCATGGGTGAATTTAAAAGAACATTATGTTGGCTAAAAAAGCCAGAGACAAAATCACGCTATATGATTTTATTTAAATGAAATCCTAAAAATGATAAAACTAATCTACAGAAACAGAAAGCAGATTAAGTGGTTGACCGAAACTAGTGTATCCAGGGGCTTTGCAGGGTAATGGAAATGTTCTATTTCCTGATTTGGTGTGACTATACAGGCACATGGATCTGAACGAAACACTTAGAATGACTGAACTAACGCTTAGGATGAATGCATTCTATAGTATGTAAGCTAAACCTCAATAAAACTGATTTTAAAAAAGGAAAGACAAGGAATCCAAAGAACAATAAAAAGCAGTATGCCAATTTCCATCAAAAAAATAAAAAACAAATCCTGCTGCGATTTTGAGATTGATTTTGCTGACTCTGTAGATCAATTTCAACAATACTGAGTCTTTCATTCCATAAATATGGTATGTCTCTCTATTTAATTTCTCTTCGTAGTTTTCAGGGCTTTGTACTTCTGTCATTAAGTTCATTCCTCCATGTTGCTTGTTTTTGGTACTATTGTTTAAAAATAATTTCTACTTACATTTGATTGTTGCCTGTGTATAAAAACATGATTGATTTTTATGTACTGACATCACATCCAGTAATCTGACAGAGGTCACTTATTAATTTTAGTATTTGTAGAGTCTCTTGAATTTTCTTTTTCTTTTTTTTACCAGTGGAGGGAATGATTTATTTTTCTTTGTACACAATTATGTAATCCTCAAATAAGGACAGTTTCCCCCTCACTTTTTAATATTTATAAAATTCATTTATTTAATATTTATCAACTTTATTTCCTTTTCTTGCCATATTGTGGAGCAAAGACCTCCATAAAAGTGGCTTTTTGGTAGGCAGTCATTATCAAATAAAAGAAATTCCTTTTCACTCCTGGTTTACTGAAGTGGGTTAAAATGTCATTAATAGATATTAAATTTTAATTTATGATTTTTCCGCATCTGTTGAGGTGATCATATTGCTGTCTCTTATACACATCTAGATGTGTATAAGAGACAGGCCCAGACCTCCACCCTCTGCGCGGCATCACCGTGGTTTTGAGAGACTGCTTGCATCTCTCCACTCCCACCCATGATTTCCTTTCCCGGGCCCCCACCCCCCGCCCCTGGCGTGGAGACCAAGGGTTCATGTCCTGAGGTTCACACATGCCTGAATCCCACCTCCCTGACCCTCCCCCATGCACTCTCAGATCGTCGAGGCAGCCATGCAGGGCCACGTCCCTGGCTTGGACACGTGCCTC
>SJYT01078692.1:27584-69012 GCA_006410635.1 Cephalophus harveyi
CCATTATATGTTAAGGTAAATATCATATTTTGGTGACTGAAAACTATATTTTACAAAACAAAAATTACTGATAAGATTGGCATGTTTTATATTTTTGCAAATCTCTTTAATATCCAACTTAACATTAGAAAACACTTGAATTCTCACTTCTGCTTCTGCATTCAAATTAGCATCAATATTTGTGGCTTTGGTTGAAGTATATGAAGAAAATCTGGCCTCAGAGAGTTTGATACCAATGGACTCTTAAATGTTAAAATGATCTTATTTTAAAAAATAAAATAAAAAAAGATAAAACCTCCTTAGCCATAGTATGTTACTCTTTGTATATAATGGTGTGTGCATGCTCAGATGTGTCGACTCTTTGCGGCTCCATGGACTAGCCCGCCAGGCTCCTCTTACCATGGGGTTCTTCCAGCAAGAATACTGGAGTGGCTTGCCATTCCCTCCAGGGGATCTTCCTGACCCAGGGATCAAATCTGGTTCTCTTATGTCTCCTATATGGGCACTCAGGTTCTCTAACACTAGCACCACCTGGATGGCAAGAATCAATTTGCTAATGCTTTGCTTAAAATGTTTGCATCAGTAATTGTAAATTAGCTTGGCCAGTTGTTTTCTTGTAATTTCCTTGTCAGGTTTTGTCAGTAGAGTGATCAACTCATTCTGATTGACCTGTGAATTTCTTGGTCTTAGCATGGAAAGTTCCCATCCTTGGAAACCCCCGTGGTCCCAGGAAGATGAGGGGTCAGTTGGTCACCCTAAGTGTCAGTGTTATTCTGCTCTCATAAATGAGTTGGTAGGTGCTATCTCTTTTCAAGTTCTTGAGTTTTTGTAAGGTTGATATAGTTTCTTTCTTAAATATTTGAAAAAATTTATCAGCAAAGTCATCAGAGCCTGGAATTTTCTTTTGGGTGAAGTGGCTCAGATGGTAAAGTATCTGCCTGCAATGCAGGAGACCTGAGTTCAATCCCTGGGTGGGGAAGATCTCCAGTATTCTTGTCTGGAGAATCTCCATGGACAGAGGAGCTTGGCAGGCTGCTGTCCATGGGGTTGCAAGGAGTGGAACACACTGAGTGACTAGCGCATTCACTTTCACTTTAAACTGAAGATTTAATTTTTTTAAGTGGTATAGGACTAGTCTTCTTCTGTTTACTCATAGTGTTTTACAAGGAATTTGACCATCTTATGTGAGCTGCCCAAGTTCCAGGCACTTCCAATTGTATATAATTTCCATGTCCAGATTGTTGATCTTAAAAAAATACAAGTCAGTTATTTTACCAGCGAAAATAGGTTCATTTAAGAATAACAAACAATTGCAATTTTGGACAAGCAAATCAAAGTAAAAATCATGGATGAGTCCAGTAAATAAAGCAGAGGAACATTCAGTTCAGTTCAGTTCAGTCGTTCAGTCGTGTCCGACTCTTTGCGACTCCATGAATCGCAGCATGCCAGGCCTCCCTGTCCATCACCAACTCCCGAAGTTTACCCAAACTCATGTCCATCGAGTTGGTGATGCCACCCAGCCATCTCATCCTCTGTTGTCCCCTTCTCCTCCTGCCCCCAATCCCTCCCAGCACCAGAGTCTTTTCCAATGAGTCAACTCTTAGCATGAGGTGGCCAAAGTACTGGAGTTTCAGCTTTAGCATCATTCCTTCCAAAGAACATCCAGGGCTGATCTCCTTTAGAATGGACTGGTTGGATCTCCTTGCAGTCCAAGGGACTCTCAAGAGTCTTCTCCAACACCACAGTTCAAAAGCATCAATTCTTCGGCACTCAGCTTTCTTCACAGTCCAACTCTCACATCCATACAGGACCACTGAAAAAACCATAGCCTTGACTAGACGGACCTTAGTTGGCAAAGTAATGTCTCTGCTTTTGAATATGCTATCTAGGTTGGTCATAACTTTTCTTCCAAGGAGTAAGCGTCTTTTAATTTTATGGCTGCAATCACCATCTGCAGTGACATTACTTTATAGCTAAAAAAGAGGAGGTTGGGAGGGCTTATTTTGAAATAAGTCCTTTGGAGAAAAGTGAGTGCACCGTAATGATGATTTCTCATTGGCTGAGTTGGTCAATTCTTTGAAGAAGATGCAGTGTGCCTCTTTTCCTGCTGGGGCCTCATTACTGGTAATTCTTTCCTCTTGATGATTCTTCTGTTGGGGTCTCTGTTATTGACAGTTCGTTCTGTAATTGGCATTTCTACCTATATGTCTGCGAGAGCACTCCCTTCTGGCCTACCAATTCCATTTTAGTGAGGTTTCCCTCTATTAATTTTCACATTTTGCAATACTGATTCTATTATTCTTAGATAGTTGATTGTTATTGATGCACTGTAAATTATATCTTTTTGAAATTTAATGTTCTGATTCTGTTGCTCAGAGATCAAAATACTATTGGTTTCACATTCAGTTCAGTCGCTCAGTCGTGTCCGACTCTTTGCGACCCCGTGAATCGCTGCATGCCAGGCCTCCCTGTCCATCTACCAATTCCCGGAGTTCACTCAGACTCGCGTCCATTGAGTCAGTGATGCCATTCAGCCATCTCATCCTCTGTCGTCCCCTTCTTTTCCTGCCCCCAATCCCTCCCATTATTTTATATTTAAATTATATTCACCAGTCTTGCTTGACTAATTTGTTAATTCTAATAGTTTATCTTTAGAATTTTAAAGATATTCTACGTGCAAAATAATTTTTCTATCAATCAATAATAGCTTTATTTCTTTTTATTAACCAGTACATATTTTCTTTTAAAAATTCTCCATCCCTTGCTTACTTCTTTCCTTTTCTCTTTCCTTCCTTCAATTATTCCTTTCTTTTTTCTTCTCTTCTTTCATCTTTTTTCTTTTTTCCTTATTCTTTCTTCCTCCTCCTTCCCCCTCCCCTCCTTCTTCTGCTTTTATTGCCCTGGCTCGGACATCAAATATTGAATACATATGATATATATCTATGTAGTGAATCTCCTTATATTGTTCTCCACCTCCGGGGAAAAGGCTTTCATATTTCATCTCTAAGTGTGAAATGTAAGAATTATATTTTAAAGTATTATCTTCTTCCCTTGAGGACATCAAAAGATGAAATCATTTCAAAATCAAATGAATTGCAAATCTTACATTTGAACATCTGAAAAGAGACAAAGCTTGCTACCCAAAGGGAAAAAGGCAGCTTTGGACTCTGAAATACAGCTTCTACTCAAACATATTTTTCTCTTCTAAAGGTGAACCACTTTTAGAGCCATAATGATTATAACACTAAAATATATATTTATCTTTTTTATATTTTAAAAAACTTACTTCCGTATACCAGGAAATGTCTTATCGAGGTTAACTCACTTTTCTTAGAATGAAAAGCTATCTTCAAAGGCCAACAGTGAGAAGACTGATGCTTCCTGACTGAGACAGTCTCTACTGTGACTGACCCCTCCCTTCACTCACCAAAGGAATCAAGGTGAAAACAGACCACACCTGTAACTCCAGCTGTCTGCAAGGGGTCCCCACAGCTTCACAGAGCCTGGGGGGCGCCCTCGGGGGAGGATGGCCCTTCTCACACCTTCAAACCAAGACCTCTGAAGACATCGGCTTGGTGAATACCAGATGCCAGCCCCAGGTATGCTGATTTCTATTTTCCTAACATTTATCTTGAGCTTGATGGAACTGAACTGTAAGTTACCTTTCTGAAAGGCGACTTCATGGTGGTAGAAGTTCAGCTACCTCCATGGGCTCTTTTCCTAATACCCCCTTGGTGAATTGTCTCAATCTTTGACCTCATCTGACACACGTGCCAACTTGTGAACACATGTTAACATGACCTTGGGATTGCTTTTGCTTCCTGCATGTCTATTCAGTATTGTTCATCCACCTTCGTTTATAATCAGCTCGTATACATGGAGCCCCATCATACACTCATCATTGTGCTGGACGCCCAAAAGAACATTCTGGACTCTGTCCTCCAAGGATTGAGCTGCACTTGGGAGCAGCTGGGCAAAAGCAAAGAAAGGATGAATTTCTAAGCTTCCTGTCATTGTCTTTAAGAGCAAATATTCCTTCAAGGAGGCTTCCCTGGTGGCTCAGATGGTGAAGAATCTGCCTGCAATGCAGGAGACCCGGGTTTGGTCCCAGGGTCGGGAAGATCCCCTGGTGAAGGGAATGCAACTCACTCCAGTATTCTTGCCTGGAGAATTCCATGGACAGAAGAGCCTAGAGGGCTACAGTCCATGGGGTTGCACAGAGTCAGACACGATTGCCCAACACTTTCACTTTCCATTTCATTCCTCCAGGGACTGGAGATGATAGTTAAGAAAGAATGAAAGTGAGCCACATCTATCAGCCTGTGCTTTAAAGCCTGAGAACTGCAACTTTTGAGCCCACATGCCACAACTCCTGAAGCCCAAGCCGCTGCAACAGGAACCCCACACACCGCGATGAAGAATAGTCTCCACTCGCCACACCTGCATGGCAACGAAGACCCAGTACAGCCACAAATAAATGCATAAACAAATAAAAATGATATCAAATCCAGCCCTGATCTCCACCTGCACCACCAGCGCCTGATCATAGCTGCAGGGACCCAGGTTTTCAGTAGCCTCCTCCTGCCTCTCCACACTCACCCCTGACCCCACACACATGGGTAGATCCCCACCTGACCCCGCTCAGCTCCTCCAGCCTGTCCCTCACACAGATGCCAAACCAGAGTCCTTCCAGGGGCCCAGGTCCTTACCTGCCTGTTAGTCTCTCCAGGCACAGAGGATTCCCTGAGTTTCTCCAGCACCACTAGCTCACTCCCTCCACTGGGCCCTTGACATTGATGTTCCCCTGCTTGGAGATCCCCTCTTTGCTGGGATCTGAGACCGTTACTGCAGTGCTTGCTCCTGGACAAACATCTCTTCAAGCAACAAAATACAAAGAAAGTATAAGGGACTAAAAACAACTGCAGGCATGCACAATGGGGACAAATTCTGGACAATATACAAAAAATACAAGACCAAAACAAAACCACCCAACTGCCACTTCTGAAGAGCTGGGAGCCAAAGCAAGGTACTGCCCGTGCCCCCTGCCTTCAACATGACCCAAGGGCTGGGCAAACCACCTAAGCCACCCTTCTGGCCCGACCACTGGACCCACTCCCATCTTCAACCTGTGTAAGGAACCAGCTCAGGCCTCCTCGAGGAGCAATCAAGGGAAACTCTTCCTTGTTTTTGCTCCTTCCTGGGGCCGTAGGAGCTCTGATAAAGCCTTGCCTGAATTTCTCATCTGGCCTGTTATCTATTTCTATTTATTAAGGAGGTCAAGAATCCTGGTCGGTATCAAGCTCATAAGACCCACTTCATCACGTCATCAAGGGCTCTGCTAAAACATCACTTCTTCCTGGAGGCCTTCCTCCACCACCCTGTCCCACGATTCTCTAAGCCTCTCCCAGCCTCATCTCTTCCCAATATTTGTCTTCACCTGAAGCTTTGACCCCTTTGCCATCTGCTCTGCGTCTAGATGGCTGGCCCATGGCAGATGGCCCGTGAATCAATGAATGCCTGATTTCCATCTAGCTCACATTCTCCCCAGCCTTCCAGAGGGGCTCCTAGTCCCCGGCCCACAGCAGCAGGGCTCTGTGGTTACACAGAGTTGAGCTGTATTGTGTGCGGGAGCCTCTTGGGAGGCAGAGGCCCCTGCACAACGGAGCCAGAAAGTGTCTGCACAGTGCTGACCGCGGGTCCCTTGTCTTTTGTCTGCAGAGTGGCTGCAAGTCTAAACCTAGGCTCAGGCATGCGGGGGGCTAGAAGCACCCACCAAAGCGTCTCCCTGCCCCCTGGGTGAGCTTGCTCAGTATCGGGCAGAATCTCTCAGTTCTTCTAAATAAAATGGGTGCCTGTGACCCAAAGCCTCTCGGATGAAAAGTGTCTGAAAGGTTGCTCACTTACTAATTAAAGGCGAGCCACACTTTCCCCTCCTGGTCTCTGCAGTCAACCCCCAGTGGCTACCTGATAGTCGCCGCCAGGTAGGGTTACACAGAGGCCCGCGATCTTGCCATTTGCTGCGATGATTGAGTCGACAAGGCTGAGTGACTCGGTGGAAATATTTCCCAGTTGAACTAAGCTGTTGGCGGCCTGCTTACCATCACGCTTGCATTTATAATGAAAAAGGAAGCTATTTCTGTTTTGAAGGATGGCGGCTCCAGAAATGGTGAGTGAAGTTGGTGGGTGGAGAGAAGATGATTCTAAAAGTTGACTTCTCAACATTTCTCAGTGGAAACCTCCCAGCCATGGCCTGTTGGGTAGGGACTTCCTTACCTAGGTTCCCTGTTTCAGAAAGCATTTTGCTGTTCATTCTTATGCTTGTTGTAAAGTTGCGCTGTGGAATTTGCCATAAGCTGATGGCAAGCAGCATGTATCAGCAAGCAACAAAGTAAAAAATGTTGAGTGTGAATTGATTAGTTTCCTAAGATACAGTTTGAAGCTTCTCTTGCAGTGAAAATGAAATAAACGTTTTTAACATGTAACTCTTGCTTAGATTTTCTCATAACTTCTAGAAATGTCATGAAGACAGAGTTTAAGTGGCTTGATAGTTCCCTTTTGAGTTTCAAATGTTACAAGTAAACAGAAAATAACAATGGGTGATCTACATATCTATATTTATATGACTGTTGGAATGTTCTAGGTTTTAGCTCTTTGCAGAAGCAGTTCCTGGGGAACTCATGCCTGGGTCCTGGGAGAGTAAGCTGGGATTTCGTTGGGAACATTAGGCCCCTTCCTTGCCCCCTCCATCCTTCTTTGAGTTACTGGAAATGACTTTCAAAGGTTTCTCACCTGTTCAACATCGTGACAAGTGGAATTCTCTTGCAGGGAACAGAGCCCCAGGGTAGCTTTGGTGCAAGCCTGTGGTCAGTGCCCAGCCACTCCGCCCTCTGCGAGGGAAGGAGGGGACTGGGCACCCAGAGGCCAAAGATACTCCCATCCTTAATTAGGTCAAGCCTGTGTGAGCCAGGAAAGGGTTGTGTTTATGGGAAGCTCCAAATACCGGGGATGATCGTCCCTTCCCTGGAGCTGTCTGCGTTTTAGGGACACGGACATAATGTAAGTATCAAAACTTATGATTACGGTACGTGTTATCACCTGTGCAGGCAAAAGGTCAAATTTATGGGGGACGAAAGAGAGGAGGAAAGTATTTGAAAGTAATTTATCTTCTGAAAAATAATAGCACACTGACTTCTAAATGATAAACCGGCATATCTCTAATGACGTGCTATTCAGTTGAGCTGAAAATTGGTTGAGCAAACTGGGAAAATCATGTTTGGAAGAATTACGTTCATAGTTTTTCGCTCTCTCTCGACGTTTCTCTGTTATCTGCTGGGGCTCAGGAAAAAAAAAAAAAAAGATGTGTCCTCCCTGGACAAATAGTTTTGATTTATCGGGGACCAAGTGCGTTTTATGTGGATTGTCAGATTTCAAAGATTTCTCTCGACAAAGATTCTTTTGATGCGAATACTCTAAATAGAGAAGCAAGCACTCTCTGCTCTTTCCCGAGAAGGAGGTGGAGGTGGAGGTGGAGTTGGAGCCCGGCCTCCGAGGTCCTGAAATAGTCACGATGGGGGAGAACGACCCGCCTGCCGCTGAAGCCCCCTTCTCCTTCAGATCACTTTTCGGCCTTGACGATTTGAAAATAAGTCCTGTTGCACCAGGTAAGCGGGACCAGGTGTGATGTCTGCCCCCACCTTACCCCCCAGATACAGATGATCCATGTGGCTGAAGGTCCCCTGTAGAAATATCTCCCCAGGAGTCCTCACATCCACAGGCCACTTCCTCAGGTTTGCAGAATCCCAGCGGGAAGGGGCATTAAAAAGGCCATCACTTTGTTCAGGCCTCTTTGAACAACTCCCTGGAGACAAGTGGTATTTTTCTGGATGGAAGTTTTCAGAAATTGAGGCTCCAATTTCTCCTGGAGAGTTAGGGGTCAGATCCTGGCCAGGAAATCTCTGAGCTCTCCAGGAAGTCCTGACAATCAGTGGTCACTAGCCCCTCCAGAAAACTTAAAATAAGCTGGATCCCCTGAAGGTATCGGATGCCTAGATTAAAATTCAACAGCAGGTGACGGAGTTGCTTCTAGCAACTAAAGGAAGGGAAGTTGGTTTTGTAAGTGGGTCGTAAACGCTTGGACAAATGGCAGGCTCCTTAATACCTGGTTAGGATCCTTTTGGCAAGAACCTATCAGAACTTGTCACGGGAAGCTGCGGCTCCTGGTCCCGGCTGTGGTCAGGAAGACCGAACTGGGGACTGAGTAGAGCGACATGTGCGGGCTCTGCTGAGGTTCCAGACAGCACGGTGTGGGGGGCTGTCACACGATTCCTTTTAAACCACTTGGACAACTGACGTAAACAAATGCGAGGTGGGAGAAGAGGTGTGACGTAAGGCAAAAGACACACAATTTACAAACACTTTTCAAAAATTAGCATTGGTGCAAATGAAAGAAAAAAGTGCCCTGCAATCAGCTGACCACCAACCTTTAGCTGGGTTTTATATCTTCTTTATTTTCTCTGTGTCCTTGTCTGTAAGTACATGTTCATCTACAGTGCAGAGAGAGACATGTATTGTTCCATGTATTTTCTTGGTTTTATAAACACGCCGCCCCTGTTTTTAAATAAAATTACAACTTTGCATCAGGTAGATGTATAATCTACATGGCCATTTGGCATCATTTGACATATAATTGTTGCTAATACTTTATAATATATATATCATATGAATACCAATAGCAGTATACATATTCTTTTCTGCTAATTTTTGAAAATTTCTCCATGACTAATTCCTAGTTTCAGGAAAGAGTAAAAACTTTTAAAAACTTTTATTTTTAAATAAGTCAGTGCATTGTTCATGATAGAAATTTTGGAAATATAGTTAATCAAAAAGATTTTTTGAAATGACCCACAATTTTATACTCTTACTCAGAGATAATGCTATAGTATTTTATAGGTTTTCTTGCCTTTTTCCTATCCTATCAACATATCTGCATTTCCCTTTGAAATAGACATATAAAGGGAGAACACAGAGACATTTTGGGTTTGGTTCCAGACCACTTAATTCACCAATTAAGCGAATATTGTAATTGAGTCACATTAATTTTTTGATTTCCACATACATGTAAAAGTCAAACTTATTCTATACTGTAGTCTATTCGGTGTGCAATAGCATTATGTATAAAAACAATATACATGATACCTAGTTAAAACTTGAGTTTTAGCTTAATTAAACAGTTAACTTATTTCTAAGTAATGTTAGCCATTATCTGATTACACAGTGTTCAATTCATGAAGCCTTCAGTTTATGAAAACTGCAATATCGGCTGGCAAAGAGTGATAAAATGAGGGCTGCCTATACAATCTGTACAATTTTGAAGCTTTTTTGAAACTTAAAAATATCATGTTCATCTTTCCATGGCATTAAGTAATTAATAGCCTTTTAGGGTTGTCAAACAATGGCTCCTGGGCCAAATCTGGCCCATCGTCTGTTTTTATAAATTAAGGTTTATTGGAACACAGACATCCATTTATTCACATTTTGTCTGGCTTCTCTCACGTATAGCTATAGAGTTGAGTAATGGTGAGAGGGACCGATATGGCCCATAAAGTTGAAAACATTTATATCGGGTCCTTCACAAAAACGTTTGCCGAGTCCTCTTCTTTATCATTTTATGCATTTCTATACCATTTGCTATTTCACCAGTTACTTTTTTGGGGGCACCATGGGGTCGCTCAGGGTCGGACATGACTGAGTGACTTCACTTTCACTTTTCACTTTCATGCATTGGAGAAGGAAATGGCAACCCACTCCAGTGTTCTTGCCTGGGGAATCCCAGGGACGGGGGAGCCTGGTGGGCTGCTGTCTATGGGGTCACACAGAGTCAGACACGACTGAAGTGACTTAGCAGCAGCAGCAGGCTATTTTCATGTGTCCATGGATCAATATTATCAAGGTCATTCCTTTAAGTGTACTTGTTTGTAGAGATTTGTGTACATCTCTGATGACTTTTTAGAATAAATTCCTAGAAGTGAAATTAATAGGTCAAATATTCTATCCATTTTTAAGCTTTTTAATGTGAAGTGAAAGTCACTTAGTTGTGTCTGACTCTTTGTGACCCCATGAACTATACAGTCCATGGAATTTTCCAGGCCAGAATACTGGAGTGGGTAGCCTTTCCCTTCTCCAGGGATCTTCCCAATCCAGGGATCAAACGCAGTCTGGCCATGTTGCAGGTGGATTCTTTACCAGCTGAGCCACCAGGGAAGCCCAAGAATACTGGAGTGGGTAGCCTATTCCTTCTCCAGTGGGGTCTTGTGCATTGCAGGCAGATTCTTTACCAATACATATTTCCAGTTTGACTTTCAAAAAGTTTACACAAATTATACTCCTGTTGACTGTTAAGTGGAGACCTATTTCTTTTCACTTGGACTTCAGTAGGAGTAATACTACTACTAATACTACTACTACTACTACATTGCAAAGTTGATACGCAATTATGTCTAATATGCTTTTTTTTTCTGTTTCTGAAGAGATTGAAGGTTCTTTTGTGCTTGTTTATCATTTGCATTCCTTCTTTGGAGAGATACTATGCCTTTTGCTTTTTATTCCAAGCTTGCCCTCAAAGACAGCTCAAGGAGGAGGGGGTGGGGCCAGGACGGGGCCACAGGGCATGTGGCTGAGAAGCTGTAAAGGGGCAAATAGGAGCTGAAGGGTTCTAGCTGAAGGAGAATCTTTGGATCTACAGGTGGGGACAATCTTTGGATCTACAGGGGCTTCCCTGATAGCTCAGTTGGTAAAGAATCCACCTGCAATGCAGGAGACCCTGGGTCGATTCCTGGGTTGGGAAGATCTGCTGGAGAAGGGAAAAAGCTTCCCACTCCAGTAATCTGGCCTCAAGAACTAGTCCATGGGATCACAAAGAGTCAGACAGCACTGAGCAACTTTCACTTTCTTTGGGGCTCCCCGATAGCTTAGTTGGTAAAGAATCCACCTGCAATGCAGGAGACCCTGGTTTGATTCCTGGGTTTGGAAGATCCCCTGGGGAAGAGAGGCTACCCACCCCAGTATTCTTGGGCTTCCCTTGTGGCTCATTTGGTAAAGAATCCACCTGCAATGTGGCCAACCTGGGTTCGATCCCTGGATTGGGAAGATCCCTGGAGAAGGGAAAGGCTACCCACTCCAGTATTCTGGCCTGGAGAATTCCATGGACTGTATAGTCCATGGGGTCACAAAGAGTTGGACACGACTGAAGATCTTGCACTTGAATCTACAGTTAGGGCTTACTTCCTAAATCTCCTTCTTAGCTACAGAACAGTTAGAAGGATGAGTGGCCATTCAGGGCTCCCGCTGAGTTATAAGTGAGACTGGAGAGTGGGCATCTCAGTGGGGAGACTGACTGGTTTGGGACAGGATTCCTGGGGCAGGGAAGGTAGAAGGAAGGAGTCTGCTTTGCTGACAGTGAATTGGTCATCCTGGAAAGAACTGGTCTCTGACCCTGAGATAAAACCACCTTCATTATCCTGAAACAATCCATCCGTCCATCCATCTGCCCATCCCTCCTTCCCTTTAATCTACTAACATTTATTGAGGACTGCAGTGTGGCCACTGCTGTTCTGGGTAGAGTGCAGCCTGGAACAAGCCACCTGCTCCTCCATCCAAGGCTAAACAAGGGCCGTGTCAAGGGTCCCTCCACCCTGCTCTGTACCCTTGGCACTGAGCCTAGTGGGCTTCTCTTGTCCCCTCATTCTTCTCTCCCCCCACCCGCCCCGTGCCCTTTTCTTTTCTCCTTTCCTGTTATTTCCTCACCCCTCCTCATTTCTGTTTCCCAATTCTCTTCTGTTTTGGGCAACTTGGAATGCTATTGATCATTTTACAACCACAGTCTTTATTACCAGTGGGGGCTTCCCCGGGTGGCTCAGATGGTAAAGAATCTGCAATGCAGGAGACGTGAGTTTGATCCCTGGGTTGGGAAGATCCCTTGGAGAAGGGAATGGCTACCCACTCCAATATTCTTGCCTGGAGAATCCCATGGACAGAGGAGCCTGATGGGCTATAGTCCATGAGGTCACAGATAGTTGGACAGGACTGAGCAACAAACACTTTCACTTTCTTCACTTCAAGAGTGAAGTGAAGTTTCACTGTGTTTCCAAGCTGAGTTTCCAAGCACAGGCAGGGAGACTCTCCAAGAGATGGTCTGAAATGAAGGCCGTCGGTGTCTGCACCCATGACTGGTGGAGAATGACCTGCATGCCATCTGGTGACCCTTTCAAAAGTCCTTCTCAGCTCTTCCTCTCCTGAGAGCACCCTGTTTGGATTTTACATGTTGCCCTCTTCTGTAGGAAAACATCCCTGGAAGTGGGGTCCTACCTCCCCTCTGTATTCGTTTCCTAGGGCCACCAACACCACAGACTCCATGGCTTAAAACAGCAGAAATCTATCACCTCCTCATCTGGAGGTTAGAAGTCTGAAACCAAGGTGATGACAGGGCGTTGCTCCCCCCAACACCTGCAGGGGAATCCTTCCTTGCCTCCTAGATTATGATAATCATGCCTTCCTTGGCTTATGGATGAGTCACCCCAGTCTCTGCTTTCATCTTCACATGGCGTTCTGCCCGTGTCTTTTCACATTATCCTCCCTCTTCGTGTATTGGTCTGTGTCTGAATTTCCCTGTTTATAAGAATGCCAATCATTTTCGATTAAAGCCCATATTGATGACCTTGTTTTAATTTGATCATCTCTGTAAAGACTGTATTTCCAAATAAGATGATATTCTGAGTTATGAGGGTTTGAACATAAACACGTCAACATGTCAGGGGGACACAGTTAAACCCATCACATCAGCCCCAAATGGAGGATGAATAGAACTGGGTTGGAGTCAGGGAGTGTAGGGCTCAAATTTTAGAGAATGTGCCCCTGGTAGGCGGTCACTTCTCTGAGTCAGCTTTCTTTGGCTGGAACATTCTCTGCATTGAGGACAGGTGGAGGAATAGCTAAATTTTGTTTTCTTTCATTCAAAGTTGTGGTTCCATGGCCTTTTGCTCTTCCCTCCCCACTTTTTGGTTTCTAGATGCTGACGCAGTGGCTGCCCAGATCCTGTCTCTGCTGCCACTGAAGTTCTTTCCCATCATCGTCATTGGGATAATCGCAGTGATATTAGCGCTGGCCATCGGTTTGGGCAGTGAGTACCATCCATTATCTAGTAGCTTCTCAAATGCTTGTTAAGCATCTAGACTCTCACAAGGTCCCCTTTCCTCCCAAGGCCACTGCACAGCCTTAATTACTGAGGCAAACACTCTCTGGGTTTGCTGATTTGAGCTTTATTTGCCTGCAGGACTCTGGAGGGCCCCAGGCAGAGCCTTTGGCCGTGCTGGAGGCTTTGTCACTAAGGAGCCTGCCTTGATAGATGTGTCCAAAGGCAGCTGATGAAACTGAACCCGCAGGCAGGAGGGGGTGGGAGCCGGCGGAGGAGACAAGGAGGCCATTCATGCCAGGCCAAGCCAGGTTTCAAATAAGGTACAAGCGGCTTTTGAGAAAGTGAGTCATTTGAATGGTCTCTGATAGGGAACAACTTCTCATTTACTCCTCAAATAAGGAGCTCTCAGATCAGTTTAACTCTCCACGTGCTCGCCATTGGGGTCCACAGTTCCCTCATTTCTCACCCAGGGTCAGAGATGACACGAAGTAGACTGGAGACCAGGGTCCTCACTCAGGGCTTCTTGCTCAACTGGCTCAGCCAGTCAGCCACAGCCACGCACTTTCTCTGTTGACCTTGAGTCTCCAGAGTCTAAATTCATCTTGAGTTGTGGCCTGAGGCCACTTAGGGAGACACATAGGGTGCAGCTGCCCCACCCTCTGGAATCCAGAAGAGAAACTGGGCTGAGGGGAACAGGTTGCTGGCAGGGCTGCAGTTTCAATGCAGCTTTTATGACTCTGGAGCAAGTTCAAGGCTGCGTGGCAGGCGCATGGCTGTCCGTGGGGTGCACTGAAGCAGCCCTTCCTTGACACCCCCTCTCCTTTCCTCAGTCCACTTTGACTGCTCCGGGAAGTACAAGTGCCGGTCGTCTTTCAAGTGTATTGAACTGACGGCTCGATGTGACGGGGTGTCAGACTGCAGAGACGGAGAGGATGAGTACCGATGTGGTAAAGTCATGCCTTTTCACTGCAGAAGCAGGAGGACTTCAGTAAAATTCTGCCTTGACCTTCCTCATCTGTGAAATGGGTCCAAGGCAATGCCATTCTCAAGACCTGGGACCCAACTGGCATTCACCCCAGGAGAGTCTGGGCTGGGTGTTAAGGGAGGGCCTTTCGTGGACCTTAAATTAAACCGGGGGGACTCCATAAGCAATGGGAAGAGACTCAGGTCCAGATGATAAGACCTGTGGCTGCCCTGTGGGGGTGGCATGCTGGTCAGGGGAAGGTCAGACTCAGCACAGGAGGGTCTGGGCTGGCTTCAGAGAAACTCTGCCGGGTCTCAGGGCCCTTCAGGACACTAACGACCTGTCTTCCTGTGTGCCGGCCAGTCCGTGTGAGCGGCCAGAACGCCGTGCTCCAGGTGTTCACGGCTGCCACCTGGAGGACCGTGTGCGCCGAGGACTGGAAGGGTCACCACGCGACTGTCGCCTGCGCCCAGCTGGGGTTTCCGAGGTAATTCAGAGCGTCCAGCGGTAGGCAGGACGCAAGCAGTGGTCACGACGTGGGCAGACAGCTGCTGTTTATTGGGGCACCCACAGGGCGCCTCAACATCCTCATGGCAACCTCACGATGTCTGACATCACTGGCGCGTGCGCAAACCAAGGTCTTACCACACTAAGGGACATGGCGTGTTTGGGGGCATCTCAGGCCAGGACCCTGGCTGCAAGCATTCAGTAAAGAGCTTCAGAGCTGGAGACCAGACCCCCGGTTCCTCTGACCACAGTTGCAGGGAAGCTTCCAGCCACCACCCTGCTTGGTCCCACTTCCCAAGGAACCCCAGGGAGTCAAGTTTGAGAAGTCAGTAATTTAATGAAAGTCTAATCATTTAAAACAGTTGTTTAGCACTAAATAGAAAAAAGAACGCTTGCAGTAAAATCTCTGCATTTCAGCTCTGTGTTGCCCATGTGACTTTTCGCACTGGGGCGACATATTTTGGCCCTGATGCAGTCCCTCTCCTCTCCTGGCTTCTTCCTTTAGACTCCAAGCAGCTGCCCAGGACATCTCTCTTGCTCCCCTTTGCTCTGGATTCTCAGGATTAAAAGCATGAGGGCTCTGAGTGCTCACACTACCCACAGAACGTGAGCATCCCTGTTTTTACCCAAGGGAATGGGCATCAAAACCTCAGTTCTCTGAATCCAGGGACCGTGGACTTGCAAAATGTGAAGTATGGTATTCTTAGCTCCTTCCTCCAAAACCGGTGAAACCTGCCCTCCAGCCTGTATCCCTGAGACCCGCCTCCTCTTCTCCAGCAATGACCAGAATTCAGGAATCAGCTGCACTTCTAGGCTGATGACAATAGCAAATCACTCCCACAATTGCCCTCAGAAATGACATAGGCTCGATTCCTCATAGACTTGGAGGAAGCTTGCACACCACACACACACATACATACACATTGCAAACACACCATGCAGTTCTTACTCACACACTACACGCACACACGCACACACACTGCAGACACACCATACTCACACACTACACACCATACATATACCACATCATGCAACACCATATCTCAGACACACACACACACACACTCGCACCAATTACACAGACACACACACAAGCCCCACCACCATGGCTCACAGCTGAAAGCTTCCCTTGGACATTTCTGCTCCCTGGTATGTGGTTTCTTGGCTTCACTAGGGGGCGTCCCTTCCTCTTTCCTTCTGCCTCCCCTGCCTCTCCCTCTTGGAATACTTCCCCTTCTGGGATCCTTGACCTCCTCTCCATCAAGCAGAAGGGCCCAGTGACCCCCCTCCCTGGCTCCAACACTTCCCGGCAGCCCTCATTCCTTTGCTCACCCCTCCCATCTGCCAGGATGGTCATTTCTGCTCCCTCAAAGGGTCAGTCCAGTGGATGCCAGTTTCTGGGCTGGCACCTCAACAGTGTCCGTTTTTCTTCCCTCCAAACTTGCTCTTTGCTTCCCTATCTCTTGCTCCAGTTCTAAGATTTATTCTGTATCCATTCTTGTTTATTCTACATCTCTACTGAAAGCCCTCCTTTGATCCCTGTGCACTACAGCATCCCGTGTCAGAGGTCTGTGGTAAAAAGAAAAGATGGACTGACAGCTCAGACTGCCTGGGTCCAAATCCCAGGGCACGTGCAGCCTGGTCATGTGGCTGCTGCTGCTGCTAAGTCACGTCAGTCGTGTCCGACTCTGTGCGACCCCATAGACGGCAGCCCACCAGGCTCCCTGGGCCTCAGAATTAAGGCAAATAATAGCACCCGCTTTAGAGGGTCGCTGTGAGGTTCAAGTGGCTTAGTGCTTCAAAGCCAGCCTGGACCACAGGGGTACCCTGTAAGCCCGTGGGCATGGCTATTGTTACCACTGAGACTGGCGATTTGTGGGATTCCGTGGCAGCCTTTGGGATCCCTTTGCACCATCCCTACTGCCCCGCCCATAGCCCAGCCCACCTACACTGGGACCTCCATCTTGGTGGCGACTGGCCCTTTCACCTGGCACCTGCTGTATCAGCGCGTTGAGCAACGCCTGGGGAGGCTGGGAGGGTCAGTGCCACGGCCTTGATTACATTTTCCTCCAAACCCAACCCGACTGCACTTTGTATCCCATGCCTGCCGCCTGCCCTGCCCCTCTGCATTTACAGTGACCTGGTGAAATCCTGTGTGATAAGTTGGTGAGTTCGAGGGTGAAGCAAGTCAGCAACTTTGTCTTTTGCTTGTTCCGTGTCCTGCTATGTCATAACTGTTCCAACACCTGATCTGAAGAAAATCATGTCCTCTTCATCATTCTCCATTGGCCCTTCAAACACTGACTTGTCCTGGAGCCCCACAGAGCGCTCTGTCTACTGCTCATCTCTCTGTAACAGGAGCCCCACCAGCTCTGGGCAGCCTGGGAAAATCTTTCATTCCTCCCTGGGTTTCTCAGCATCCCCATTTTGGTGCCCACCTGAAAACACCCCACTGAGTTCCATGTTCTGTCCTCTCTGGGACTTGCTTTAGATAGTATCAAGGCGGGGGTCCACCTAGCTACATCAGGAAGTGGTCATCTGTCCCATGTGCTTTGAGTCAGGGGTGGGTGAATGGGCTTCAGGGAGGGGGCTGTCCCAGACTCTTCCAGGTCTGAAATGCCCTGCTAGGTTGGCAGAAGGAAGCCACTGATGCTTTGGGAGCACACCAGGACCTTCCCTCTCCCCTACACAGTGTGATACCTCTGACACCATGACTTGAGCCCAGGTTGATTTGGGGCACAGAGTGAATTTCTCAGGTCTGGTCTTCATTTCCAATGTGCTTGCAGCTACGTAAGTTCAGACAGCCTCAGAGTGGACGCGCTTGAAGAGCAGTTTCGAGAGGACTTCGTGTCCATCAATCACCTCTTGCCAGATGACAAAGTGACTGCTTTACACCACTCGGTGTACGTGAGGTTAGTGACCAGGTGGTGCTGGGCCCACTCTGTCTAGTCATGCCCTGAGTCTGAGCATGAGGTTGTGTTCTCAAGTGCAAGTGGAGGGCTTGGCCCGTTTGGTTAGATAGGGTGGACACACCAGGCTGGAGTACAGGAACTTAACCCCAAACCAGGCAGATACAGCCCAGCAGAGAAACGGAGGAAGGATGATGAAGTGGTCACCTGATGCCGATAAGTGCGGTACTGGCTGGGCATATAGTGGGCGCTGCAGATGTGTTTGGGGAAAAGAAGGGCGGGAAGGAAGGAGGGGAAAATATTAGAAAGAAAGGAATTAAGAGAGAAACTTAACTTTCTTTATTTACAAAGTACTTTATTTTATTTTATTTTTTTAAATTTTATTTTTACTTTAACACCATTTGTATTAAATGTTTCCCCAAATAACTTGTCAGTCAGTTGCTCAGTTGTGTCTGACTCCTTGCGACCCCATGGACTGCAGCCTGCCAGGTTCCTCTGTCCATGGGATTCCTCAGGCTAGAATACTGGGGAGGGTAGCCATTTCTTTCTCCAGGAGGTCTTCTAAGGAAGGTGAAATGAGGTATCCATAAATGACAGGTGCCTGAATCTTAGAGGGGTCACCTGCCTGATGCAAGGAGGTACCACAGGCTTTCTGAACCCACATTCCATACTCTTCCTGATTTCTTGGGCCAAACCCCAAGAGGAGTATACCCTTTGCTCCAGGAAACAATAGTCTTCAGCCTGCCCTTGTGGAGTTGACAGTCGCCCCCCTAAACCCACATGCAGTTTGCAGGGACAGTTCATTTCTTGGGTCCTAAAACCCTGGGCTGGTGACATTAGCTTTTTCTTGCATGATTGAATGACAGGACTGGGCTCTAGAGGCAGGAATTTACAGAGGGTTCGCAGGGTGGGTTTTCCTGTCTGACATGTGTGTGTCCCGGGCTGCAAGGACTTGGTGCCAGGGGAGCCTGTCATGCCATCCGATGGACATTCTGTGTCCTGCAGGGGCCAGTGAAGGACATCAAGGTAAAATGGGCAAGCAAATGATACCAGTATATGTTTATCTAATATAGCTCTTTATATGTCTCTTATCGTTAGCTATACAAAGCCTAGAAATACTCAACAGTGGTCACATATACACCATACTTCACTGTGGTCACTGGTTGTTAATGACTTGGTTGTTTTTTAATAGACTAAAAATTGAAATCTGTATTCAAGTGTGGGGGAATAGAGTTTATTTATTTATTTTTAGCCCAAGATTTAAGTTAAAAAAAAGTGTTTGGTTCCCAGGCCTCGGGTGTGTGAGTGCTGAGACGCTTCAGTGGTACCTGACTCTCTGAGGCCTGGGATGTTTCATTAAACACACTCTTTTTCCATTTTAGGGAGGGATGTACCTCGGGCCATGTGGTTACCTTGAAGTGCTCAGGTGAGAGAGGCAGGACTGCAGAGAGAAACAGATGGAAGCCCTGGCTCACAGGCTCCTGTCCCCTCTGCTTGGGCCACTCTGCCACCAGGCCCTTCCTCCTGGGTGCCAGGGGGGAGCTCTGTGACCCCACCTGCCGGGTCAGGGGAGGCAGCCTGGAGAGACTTCTCAGCAGCGGACAGGACCACAGTGCACAGAGTTCTGTGATTCCGTGGTGGTTGCAACAGCTTGACTCACAGTTCCCCTCCCCCCACTAGAAAGTGGGCGCAGCCTGCCCAGTTCAGCCCCTCAGCCCTAGCCTGGGCAGGAGCCCCTTGTTCCTGGCAAGGGGCTCTTGTTGCAGGAGCTGGAGCTGAAGAAGTCAGCCCCTGGATTCAGAGGCTCCCCCGCTCCTGGAGCGCTGTCACCATCCCGGGGACATGAGTGTCATGCAGAGATTGATGCCAGCTCCCAGCTCTTTGCTCTAATGGGCTGTGCCCACTGCACCCCACAGCACCCTGCCCATCCCCTATCTCAGGTGATCTGCCTCCCCCCTCTCCCGAGGCACCTGCCCCACCGCTCCCTCTCCCTCTGCAGCCTGCGGTCTGAGGACCGGCTCCAGCCCCCGCATCGTGGGTGGAAACACATCCTCGCTGGCGCAGTGGCCCTGGCAGGCCAGCCTGCAGTTCCAGGGCTACCACTTGTGCGGAGGGTCCGTCATCACCCCGCTGTGGGTTGTCACCGCTGCCCACTGTGTTTATGAGTGAGTTCTCCTGACCTCCTCGTGGGGGGCATCCTCATCTCCCACAGACCCCCGTCCAGTACAGGCTACATGGGGACAAGGCTGATTTGGGTGGTCAGCAGCAAGGCGGGTCAAGAAAGCATGAAAATGGATCATATTGTCACAAGGTAAGGTCCACAGACCCTCCTCACTGTGGATCCGGCTTCATCAGCTGGGAGAGATTGGTGACCCCAGGATCATTTTAAGGAACTTCAGCTCTTACAGAAAAAATAGAAAGAGGGGAAGGAAACTCTCAAGTATAGGAAACCCAGCAATGCAAATCCCCTAGACCTCCTTGTAGCTCGTTCCCATGGACCATGTAGTGACTGTGAGAGGGACAGTGCAGGGTGGGCAGGGGCTCCCCAGAGCAATCTCTGTTAGGGGGTTTGGCGTGGAAGAAAACCACAGAAAATACTTCCAAACACAGTAGCAAATGTCCGTGTTATTTCTACCTGCCTCTATTTCGATTTCTGATGGAGAATGGGCCATTATGGAAAGGTGAGCTCATTTCTCAAATGCCCAGAGGTGCAGAGATCAAGGCCTGTCTAGGGGACGCATGGGTGGATCTGCGCTTCTGCAGGGCTTCTGGGGGCATCTCCTGCCATCTCCTTAGCACTGGCTCTCGGGAGTCTTGTGATCTGTGGGTGAAAGTGCTTGGGGCTGTCTCATTTCAGTCTCTACCTCCCCAAGTCCTGGACCATCCAGGTGGGCCTTGTTTCCCTGCTAGACAGTCCAGCCCCCTCCCATCTGGTGGAAAAAATCATCTACCACAGCAAGTACAAGCCGAAGAGATTGGGCAATGACATCGCCCTCATGAAGCTGGCCGGGCCTGTCACTTTCAATGGTACGTCCGGGGATCTGTTATTTCCCTGCTATCATTTGTTTCAGGAGAATTCGAATTGCTCGTTGAAGCATGTTGATGAAGGCTGCCTTACAATTTCCACTGCTGCTGCTACTGCTAAGTTGCTTCAGTCGTGTCCGACTCTGTGTGACCCTATAGACGGGGGCCCACTGTCTCTGGGATTTTCCAGGCAAGAGTCCTGGAGTGGGTTGCCATTTCCTTCTCCAATGCATGAAAGTGAAAAGTGAAAGTGAAGTCGCTCAGTTGTACCCGACTCTTAGCGACCCCATGGACTGCAGCCTACCAGGCTCCTCCGTCCATGGGATTTTCCAGGCAAGAGTACTGGAGTGGGGTGCCATTGCCTTCTCCACTAGGTAATTCCAAAGTCTAGTCCTATGTCTAGATTCATTTCAGTGTTGATTGTTCTCAGCTGATTGTCTCTTTGCATTAAAGTTGTGATTTTCCTGGTTCTTGGTATGAGGAGAAATTTTCAGTCACATCCTGGACATCTGGGCCAGCGTGTTAGGAGACAGACATCTTCAGTTTTAACAGACGGTCACCCTGTTCAAGTTTACTCTGCAGATCTTGGTCTACTTTAGTGGGTTGTGGTTCTGATGACTATTTAACTTCAGAGTCTTTGTGGTTCTAGTTTGGTCAACTTGGTTTGCCTGGGGCCACTGAAGTCTCACCTGAGCTTCTTTCTTTCAGTTAGTGCCTCTTGGAGATTAAAGGGGTTTCCCCAGACCAGGCCACCTGGTACCTGTGGGTGGTAGAAGGGGGTCTTAGGTCCCTGGGGACAAACAGCTTTTCCTTGTTTGGTGCTTATTCTGATGAGGTGCTCTGCCAGGGCCACCCAGATGCCTGGTATCTTGACCTTGGCTGAGGAAGAGAAGCCCTCCCAGGCTGGCCAGCTGGCTGGGGTATGATCTTCTCTGTGGCCCTTTCTTTATAAGCTGGAAGATACTGGGCATCTCCAACTCCTGGAAATACTCAGAAATATTCTCTCACAACCAGCTGCTGAGTCTAGCAGCTCTGTTTACCCGTGGAAATGTCAAGTCCTAATGATTGGAGGTTTCAAAAACACCAGAAAAGTCACACAGGATGGAGTTCTCCAGCTGCTTGCCGTTATGACAGAGCACATGAGCCTCCGCCTAAGTCAGTAAAGCCCCCTTCTTCTTCCCAAGGACTAGAGCAGCTTGGAGATCCGGCAGAGTATAACAAACACGGCCCTTGCTGAGGCAGAAACCTGGCTCAGGACCAACGGCAGATTGGAGCTGGTAGAGTCATCAACGCATTTATCACACAGCACACGGAATTCTCTATGCGTCACACTCTGAGACAAATATTTCTAGAAAAACAAAGAGAAGTTGTAATGGTGGTGTTCCTTCGCAAATTATGATTAATGATCCTTGGTTATAAAAAAATGAGGTGTCAACACTTGCACTTTGATAAAACTGAAAATGAGTGCCTTGTCCTCTCTCCACCTTTGCAGTTTTGTCCTACCTGGGAAGCTTAGTTCATATCTCAGAATGTAGTCATGTGAAGGCCCCGTGACAGCTTCTGGGGCAGGGCTTATGTGATACAGCCCACATGGACAGGCAGGCTCATTGCCTCCAGATGTGTCAGGAGGGATGGGAAAATTCACAGAGCGATGTTCCATAAAGCAGTGTGCCCACAGTCTAGACCAGGAGTGGGCAGACTAGGGCCCATGGGTTGAATTAGACCTTCTGCCTCCTTTTAAATAAAGTTTTATTGGCACACAGCCCACCCTGTCCACCACTGCCTGTGGCTGCTTTCACGCTACAGTGGCAGAGATAAGGGTTGAAATGGAGGCCACATGGCTTACAAAGCCTAAAATATACACTATTTTCCTCTTTACAGAAAATATGTTGACCTCTGGTCTAGACTCACCCATGTTGCCATGGTCTACGGTTAGCCTGTGGTCTAAACTCACCCGTTGCCTTGGTCTAGGGTTGTTTTAGGGCTCTGGCTGGGGAGAGGTCCCCAATCTGAACAAATGACCAGGGACCTGGACTTGCTCTGGGAGACACCCCAACTGCCAGCCCTGAGAGGCAGACACCAAGTGGCGACTTTCTCAGATGGCAGCTTCCATGGCCTAAGCTCTCTTGTTTCCTCTCCAAACAGAGATGACCCAACCAGTCTGTTTGCCCAACTCTGAAGAGAACTTTCCTGATGGAAAATTGTGCTGGACATCAGGCTGGGGGGCCACAGAGGATGGAGGTCAGTGGTCTGAGATCAAGATTCTGCTTCCAGTGTGCCCAGAACCAAGAGGCCCCGGTGCCTGCTCCCCTCTGGTGTCCCAGTGTAACGGCCCCCTGACATGTCATGGTCGGGGGGAGCACAAACCTTCAGCTGGACGCTGAGACCTGAGAGGAGTGAGAGACGGGGTGTGCCCTGCGGTGAGCCCATAAGACGTGAAGGTCACAGTCTACAAACAGGTGGAGTTAGAGGGGGTCCATCCCTCTGGGTGAGGGGGGTGAGGCTGAACCTCCGCAGATATGTTGTTACTTTCTGGTTGCTGCTGCAACACATGACCCCAGACTTAGAGGTTTAATGCAACACTCGTGGCCCACCTCACAGTTATGGCCTTCGGAAGTTGTAAATCAGTGTGTCTGGGTGGGGGCTGCCATCCTCCCCGGGGCTCTGGGGGAAGATCTGTGCCCCTCTTTCCAGCCTCTGGGCCCCTGCGTCTCTTGCTCCTGCTCCTCCTCCCCCTTTGCAGCCAGCAGCTCTGTGTCCCCCAGTCTCTCTCTCCTCTCTGACCTCTGCTGCTTCCATCATCACATCTCCTTCTCTAGCCCTTTGAAGGACCCTTGGGATTACATTTAAGGTCCACCCACGCAGGTGTCCCCATCTCAAGGTCTCATCACATCCGCAAAGGCCCTTCTGCCATGGAAGGTGGCAGGGCCCCAGGTTCCGAGGGTTGGGGCCTGGAGGACACGTTTCTGCTGACCATGCCCAGGCTCTACCCCAAGGCTGTGTGGGGGACCTTCACGAGCCTCAGTTTCCTTATGTTACCTGGGTTCAGGGAACTAAATGAGCTGGTGGTGGTCGAGTGCTTGGTCCAGGAAGGGCTTTCAGGGAGGGGCGCCTGCTGGCTGTGGTTGCCCCATCCTCCCACACTGGTGACTTAGGGAAATGAGTGGCCCTGGGATGAAGCAGGATCTCCGCCTGCCCACTCACTAGGGGACAGAGCTCGAAGGCTGTCTACCTTCAGGCCGCCCCACCCCCAGGCAGTCATCTGAGCTCCCGGTGGGGCCCCCTCACCGCACAGAGCCCCCATCCCCTTGCTCTGACCCAGGTGACGCCTCCCCGGTCCTCAACCACGCGGCAGTGCCTCTCATCTCCAACAAGGTCTGCAACCACAGGGACGTGTACGGTGGCATCATCTCCCCCTCCATGCTGTGCGCTGGCTACCTGAAAGGCGGTGTGGACAGCTGCCAGGTAGGGGCACCCAGTGACGTCTGGGGGCCACGCCGTGGGCAAGGCGGCCCAGCCCTCAGGACAGACTACCGTCAGCGTGTCCCTATGACCGACTGAAAAGCAAATTTACAGGGTGTGGGAAGAAGTTTGCTCAAGATATCGGTCCCTTTCCTGTCTGGCCGGGCCCGTGTTTACTCAACGCTCCCCTCTGCCTGGGTGCTGGGCGGAGGTGACGAGGAGGGTCTCAGAGTTTCCAGGGGGTCCAAAAGGGCAGAGAGCAGGGGAAACCAGTGAATCTAGCCTGCACAGCCACAGTGGACGAGACTCCAACACTGCCTGGTTCAGCTGAAGCCCCTGGCTAGGCAGACCCTCCCTCTGAGAGCACCCGTCTGCTCTTCATGCTGCCTTGACTTGGTGGGTTCAGGACACTGAGCCCCGGCAGGGGGACAGCTGGAGGGGGGCCATCCCCGAAGGACGAGGACCCCACCCTCGGGAGGGCAAGTCAGTTCCAGAAGGGCAGTGGGGGAGGTGGTGGATGCAGCTCAGTCCACCTGCTGTATTTTGTGAGACGGTGAAGCAGGGTCCTGTCACCAGGACAGGGGACACAGGGTGGCAATGTCTGTTCCGTGCCCTTGCCCTCTGCTCTTTCCTTGCCATCCAGGGAGACAGTGGGGGTCCCCTGGTGTGTCAGGAGCGGAGGGTATGGAAGCTGGTGGGAGCCACCAGCTTTGGCATCGGCTGTGCCGAGGTGAACAAGCCCGGAGTCTACACACGCATCACTTCCTTCCTGGACTGGATTCACGAGCAGATGGAGGTGGGTTTGCAGCCCCCGCGACCCCTGCAGCTCATGTTGGTGCCTATCATTCTAGCTCTAGCATCCTTTCTGTGGGCCCCCAGTCCTGCTATCTGGAGCCAGAAGTGACTAATTCGTTATTCATTTGTTAAGCAGTGACTTTGTGCTCCTGGGTGTGACTAGGCATGGCTAACCCCACCAGCAAGGCCCTGGCAGGGTGGGCCTGGTGGGCTGGACACACACAGGGCGAGTGTGGCTGGGACGTGGAGGACCAGGTACTTCTGCCAACTGGGGAAAGAGGAGGGGCGACTGAGGACGAGCCCTAGGGGTGGAGACCAGTCAGGTGGGCACGTGCAGGCATGGAGACAGGTGGGAGAGGTCTGGACTGGAAGCCCTCAGTGCCCACTGGGGAGTTTGACTTTTGGGGAACCAGGGTGGGACGGAGCGTCTGGCATCAGGAGGGGCCTGAGTGGCTCTGTGCCTTGGGGGCCTCCCTGCAGTGGGGGTGGGAGGAGGGAGACGGGTCAGTGAGGTTGGCTTGGCAGGACCAGGGTGGGCTGGAAGAGCCCTGGAGATGGCGGGAGGAAGAACAGAGCATCCAGGGACAGAAAGTGCCCAGCTGACTCCAGGTCCGACCGCGATGGCTTAGTGAACACGGGGTGACACCCTCCCCAGGAGCAGGAACCTCAACAGCCTGCCCTTCTACCCTGTGGGCATGCAGCAGATGTTTACCTACTCGATCGCCAGGCTGAACCCCATGTCAGGCCTTGGACCACTTTTAAAGAACTTTGGTTTTTTGGTTTTGTTGGGGTTTTTTGTTGTCGTTGATTGAGGCAAAATATATGCATTGTGAAGCTGACCATCCTAACGCACAAATCTGGCAGCATTCAGCCCATTCAGGATGTTGTGTTGCTGCTGCCTGACCTGTACCCAGAGCATTTTCATTTCCCGGAAATGAGACTCCATGAAGGAGTCACTCCATGTTGCCAGATCTCATCCTCTGGCAGCCAGTAATCTACTTTCTGTCCTGGGGGATCAAGATCTTTAAAAATGCTCCCTGATAGCTCAGTTGGTAAAAAATTCGCCTGCAATGCAGGAGACCTTGGTTCAATTCCTGGGTCCAGAAAATCCCCTGGAGAAGGGAAAGGCTACCCACTCCAGTATTTTGACCTGGAGAATTCCATGGACTGTATAGTCCATGGGGTCTCAAACAGTCAGACATGACTGAGTGACCTTCACTTTCTTTTCATTTAAAGCAGCTGGCTAAGATGGGCACCAAACTGCTCAAGTGCCTTGATGTCAATTTCCACTCCTTCTTCCTTGAATATTTGCCTTAAATCAGGAGGGCAGGGCTGAGGCCCTGGGCCTGGGCCTGGTTAGAATTCCAGCCCTGCTGTTGCATAGCTGTGTGCTATCAGCCCACTGCAGGGCGAGGCAGCAGACAGGCTGCGGGGGAACCTGCTGGGTGCTGTGGCTGTTAGCTGGCTGCCTGGCCCATGCTGAGGGCCATGCGGTGCTCTTCAGCACAAAATTCAGCCCAAACCCATCACTCCCTCAGAAAACAGACATTTGAAAGCGCAGCCTCCTCACTGCAGTGGCTGCAGACAGCCGGTGAACAGGACTAAAGGGGTTGAGAGCCACGTGGGGGATGGGGGAGGAGGGACCTGTGGGTGGGAAGGGGGAGGGGCATGTGGGCTGAGAGCCAAGTGGACAGGGGTGGGGCGGAGGACTCTTCCCGTTCACCCAGGGAGCCTCAGAGGTGCACCCCCATGAGGGTGCTCGCAGGGTCAGAGGGTCTGCATGACGAGGCTTGTCGCAGCGCCAGGTTGAAGAAGCCCGGCTCAGTCCTGAGCTGGGTGGAGTGCAGGTCAGGCTCAGGGTTCCAAAATCACTGTGGGAGCTTCTGAGGGAGGTGCCCTCATATCTCAGCCTGTGTCCCCCGGCACTGCCCTGGCTGTTGAGCTCTGAGACCACCCCCATATTAGAGGTGATGGGACCCTCATAAGCCCCCACCCAGGCTAATGCGGGGCAAAGCCTGGGTCTGACCAGCTCCAAGAGCCCAGCCCCACACCCGCCGCACATCATGGTGACGAGTTCCACCCTGGGGTGCAGAGCACCTCTCTCAGCTGCTTGCTAGCACTGAGGGTCCCAGGACCCGTTCCAGAGGTTCTCATCAGGCAACTGGTGGTTCAGATGCAGGAGGCTCCAGGGCGTGCTGGGGGAAGTGGGATGGTTAGAAAGGGCTCCCCTTCCTCCCAGAACTGGAGGAGTAGGCTCTTCTGGGCAGCTGGATGGCCCTGCTGAGGCCTGGGGAGCATATCAACCAGGGCTGCCCCGGCCCCTGAAGGCCTCCGTGAGTCACGTCCCCTCAGATGTCTCAGGGGACAACCCAGAAGAGGCTTCCCTCCATGAGAGTTTTCCAGCAGGCCTGCCGTTTTAGTTGTTTCTTTTGAATGTCTATGGGAGGGCCTTCCAGTAGCTCACACACCTCGAGGGGAATCAGTCCATCTTTTTTCTCTGATGCTGAAGGTTACTGCATCATTTTTCATCCACTAGTTTTCTCTCCCTACTGGGAGCTCAAATCATTGTTACAACTCAGAGCAGGACACAGGAACACTGATGCTAAGAGCTGGAAACGGTGGAAAAGTCTCAGGTTGGAGATGGAGAAGGAGGGCAATGGCTGGTTGGAGGTGCACAGGGCAGGGAAACTATTTCACACTTACCTGGGGTCCACATGGAACAGAGACCAATTTTATCCCCATTAATTGTGAACTGCTGATGCCCTCCTCAGGGCAAAATGCTGGTACTCACTTGATCTTGGGCTTCCTCAGTGGCTCAAGCAGTAAAGAATCCTCTGCAATGCAGGAGACACAAGGAGATGTGTGTTCAACCTGTGGTTGGGGAAGATCCCCTGGAGGAGGAAATGGTAACCCACTGAGGCATTTTTGCCTGGGAAATCCCATGGACCTTGGCAGGCCACAGTTCATGGGGTCGAAAAGAGTCAGACACGACTGCACAAGCATTCACCTCAGGCTTTATCTTAATATTGGAGAGATGATTCGACATGATGAAAAAGATGATACGTACGTTTTCATTTCTAGAGGGACCTGAAAACTTGACAAGTTAGAGGCAAGTTACCGCCATGAGGTCCTGCCAAGATGGAGACATTCCCATCCTTCCATGGATTCTAACAGCAGAGCCGAATGAAGGAGCATCTTTTCATTCTTCCACATCTAGAACAATTTTCTTCTATCATCTCTGACAAGCCAGAGAGGCATCAGAACAAAACAATCCTGAACCTCCTTTCTGATCTTCCCAAGAACAAAAGCAGGAACACCTCCAAAGTGCTACCTTTCCCCACTTTTCCATCTGGCTTCCTCCCTTGGAAAGCCCCTCAGCAAAGATACGCAGCCAGGCCCTGCAGGAGGGCTGTCAGTTTGGACACAGCTGTCCACACATTTTATCCAGGTACCAGAACCAACCGATTTTTTGTACCAGGATCTCCTCTGACATGTGGGAACTTATTATAGGTGATTATAGTTTTGTAGTCTTTGGTCCTCGATGTATCATTGTCTCTTGCTTCCGAAGGACATAGACTGTCACAGCAAGTTCATCACTTGGAGTTTATTGAATTAATCTTGATTTCTCATGTAAGCTTAATTCAAGAGGCTCAATTCCTTTGATCTGTTGGAATGGATTTACTGGGAGATCAGAATCATCCCCTATTACATCAGAGTAGTCAGAAGCAGAGTAAGAAAAGAAAGGAATAAGTCAGGACCACCTAACCCGCACACAATGTTACTGAAGGCCAACTAGCCAGTCTCATGTCATTAATACACTAGGGCTTCTCTGCCTCTCCATATGGGCCTGTCAAATCTCCTGCACGGCTGCAGGTTAGAGGCCCCTCCTGGTACCCAGCCATCCTCTGAAGTCCCCATAACACACGCATAACAGAGGAAGATTCCTTGGTAAGTAATCATTGTCCAGTGGTGCTTTATCACAAGTGACTTTGTTAGAATATGAATCTCTTGCTTTGCCCTGAGGCAACAGTGGGAAAGATGGGTGAGTTCCAAGGAGATCAGAGATGGGTCCAGGTGCCTGGGGAAGGGCCAGCTCCAGGGAGCCTCCTGGGCCATGTGTTAGAAGAGGGTAGAGGAAGATATGAGGGGGAGCTCAGGCAAACTGCTAAGATGTACTTCACGGCATCAGAGTTCCTGCTCAGATCTCTCTGCATGTCAGAAAGCGACAAGACCGTTTTAATTTTGAGTGTTTCTGCCCATCTCTCTTTGAAAGCAATGTTAGCTCACAAAAGCATCTTGAGAAAGAACAACAAAGCTGGAGGTATCACTCTCCTGATATCAAATACGAAGTTTCAGTCCTCAAAACAGTATGGTACTGGCATGAAAACGTATACATCAATGGAAAAGAATAGAGAGCTCTGAAGTAAACCCACATTTATATGGGCTATTAATCTACAAAAAGGAGGCAAGAATATACAGTGAGGGAATGGACAATCTCTTCAGCTAATGCAAAAGAATGAAAGTGGCCTACTTTCACACCATACACAAAAACAAGCTCAACAGGGCTTAAAGACATAAATGTAACTGAAAATACAAAATTTGTAGAAGAAAACATAGGCAGTAAATTCTTTGAAATTAGTATCATTTTTTTAACATGTCTCCTCAGAAAAGCAAAAATAAATCTTACTAAAAAGCATTTTGCACAGCTAAGGAAAGCATCAATAAAATGATCTGCCTACTGAATAGGAGAAGGTTTTTGCAAATGATATAACAAATAGAGGTTTAATATCCAAAATATACAAAGAACTCATACAACTCAATAGCAAAAAAATGCAAACAATCCAATTTTAAAAATGGGCAGAGGATCTGAATAGACATTTTTTCCAAAGAAGACATACTGATGGTTGATAAACACATGAAAAGATGTTCAACATCAATAATCACCAGGAAAATGCAAATCAAAACCACAATGAGTTATCACCTCACTCTTGTCAGAAGGGCTATTATCAAAAAGAACACAAATAACAAATGTCAGTGAGAATGTGGAATCCTTGTGCACCATTGGTAGGAATGTAAGTTGGTGCAGCCACTATGAAAAACAGTCTGGAGGTTCCTCTAAAAACTAAAAATAGAGCTACTATTTGATCTAGCAATTCCACTTCTGGATATATGTCTGAAAAAAAAACACACTACTCAGAAAAGATACATGCACCCCAGTGTTCATAGCAGCTTTGTTTATAATAGCCAAGATATGGAAGTGTCCATCAGCAGGTGAATGGATAAAGAAGATGGGGCATACATATACAATGGAACATTATTCAGCCATAAAAGACCCCCAGACTCTTGCCATTTGTGACAAGGTGGACGGATCTTGAGAATATCATACTAAATGAAATAAATTAGAGAAAGACAAATACAAAAAAAATAAAGGAAATATTTCACTTACATGTGAAATCTAAAAAGCAAAGCAAATGAACAAGCAGAAAAAGACTATCAGATCTAGAGAACACTTGGGTGGTTGACGGAGAGGAAGGGGTTGAGGGCTGGGTGAAATGGGTGAAGGAGATTAAGGGGGACAAACTTCAGTTATAAAATAAATAAGCAACAGGGATGTAATATGCAACACTTATATATAGTCAAAAATACAGTAACAGGTTGATATGGGGACAAATGGTAACTAGACCTACCGCAGTGATTGTTTAGTAACCTAATAACATATTAAAATGCTGAATCACTATGTTGTACACCTGAAACTAACATAATATTGTACATCCGCTATACTTCAATAAAAAACAATGTTCTATAGGAAAAAAGAAAGAAATCGTCAAGTTCTTCATATTTCAATCTATAATAGCATCATGGCACTTGAGCATTTCTTGGTCTAAACCCATGTATCGCCCCTAAAATTTGTTGCTGTTGTTCAGTTGCTAAGCCATATCCGGCTCTTTGTGACCCCAAAGACTGCAGCATGTCAGGCTTCCCTGTCCGTCACTGTCTCCTGGAGTTTGTTCAGGTTCATGTCCATTGAGCTGGTGATACTACCCAACTCTCTCATCTTCTGCCACCACTACTGCCACCTGGGAAGCTCAGTGTCATTAAAATTACCCTGTTAGAAATTAAATAGTACTCCAATAAATAAAAAAATTAATAAAAGAGAGTAGTGGCAACTCAAGTACTGGGGATCCAAGTTGTGAAAAGATGAAAGATTTCATATGTGATCATCTTGATTGTGAAAACCTGACTTTGAGGTCACCAGAAAAGTACTTCAAGCCTATGGTGGTTTTTTTCTGCTATTTTGTTGGGAAATATTTGCTGGCTTACATCTTTCGAAAGGTCTTGGGTATCACTAAGGGCAGGCAGCTCCTTGGCCTGTCCTGGGTCCTGGCCCCATTCTAAGCCTGCTTCACGTGCTGACTTGTTTCATGGTTACACCAAGCCTATGGCACAGGGGTACTCAGTCCCACTCTGCAGGTGAGGAAAGCAAGCTGTGAAACAGACAATATTTTCCCAGGACCATACATGGGGCAGTGGCGCACATTATACTAGCAGGAAGTAAAGCATGCCTTGGCATCTAAGTCCAGAGGGACTTTGCACCACCAGCTTGAACCCATTTAAGACGTAGTTCCGTTCAGTTCAATTCAGTCGCTCAGTCATGTCCAACTCTTTGTGACCCCATGGACTGCAGCACACCAGGCTTCCCTGTCCATCATCACCTCCTGGAGCTTGCCCAAACTCGTGTCCGTCGAGTCGGTAATGCCATCCAACCAACTCATCCTCTGTCGCCCCTTCTCTTCCTGCCTTCAATCTTTCCCAGTATCAGGGTTTTTCCAATGAGTCAGTTCTTCGGTTTATCAGGTAGCCAAAGTATTGGGGTTGCAGCTTCAGTTGAGATGTAATAGTGATTCAGAATCATAACCAACTTCTCTGTTACCTAGAAATGTTTAGTCCCAGTGGAGATATTTGCTGGCTTGAGGTTTATGGGTGGGGCTGTTTGCCATCTTGTTCTTTTTTCCCGTGAAAAGAACTTAGCACTCACCTCATGCCTGACAGCCAGCCAGGGCAGGAGCCAGGAGAGAAGGTTGGGCTCTCCTAACCTGCAGCCCAACCGCAGCCAGAGGAACCCTTCATAGATGGGTGGGCTGTCTTCCCTGGTGACTCCGATCTGAAGAAGCAGCTGTGGGACATTCAGGTCCTGAGTGGATGAGGGAGCCACCTGACCCCAAATGTCCAGGACAGTACCCCCGAAATGATTCCTCTCTCTGTCTCCCTTTCTCCCTCTCTTTTATTACCTTGGTATTTAATATGGCCATGGCGGCACTGCCAATGCAGGTGATGCAAGAGACACAAGCTCCATCCCGGGGTCGGGAGGATCCCCTGGAGGAGGAAATGGCAACCCACTCCAGTATTCTTCCCTGGAGAATCCCATGGACAGAGGAGTCTGGCAGGCTACAGTCCACGGGGTTGCAAAGAGTCGGACACGACTGAGTGACTTGAGAGCACACTTGAGAATTGCAGAAAACCTAACGATACTATGCAAAGCTTGCAAACAGTATATAAAAGTGGTCAACAGCGTGAATGCTCTAGTTGGCCACAAAAACTGTCAGTTGCCTCCCTCTCCTAAATAGGAGGGCTTCTGCCAGGAGCCGGGGAAACTGCTGGAGCTGATCTCCTCCTCTCCTCTCCTGGAGAGGCCACCTGGATTATGCAGGAAGCTTTCAGGAAGGCCTAGCTGTGCTTTCCCCACCCTGCACCCTGGAGGGCCCAGGAGCCACCGCTGGTGGAAGAAGCTCAAGGTGTGGGTGCAGCTGTACTGGTCTCAGTGTCCAAAGGCTCCTCGGCAAGAATGTCTCCAAAGCACGACAGTGGGACTGGGGCACGTGTGTAGCAGCCAAGCGCTGGCTTAGTGGCAGATGCATTTTCCAAGGGCCCAGCCTCCAGCAGATGTGCTGGTGATGACCAAGAAGGATCAAGTTTCTGCTGTGAGATCTTAAACAACATTGGCTTCTACTCAATTAATTAACACAAATTTACGCATCTTTCCCTCATTGTGGGAAAGAAAGCCTGGCTGGCCTGCTGCGTCTCGGTGAGGTGGGACACAAGGTCCTCTGTGCCTGGCCCAGCCCTGCACCGAGAACCATGGGGCTGTCTGTCTGTCTGCCTGGGAGCAGCTTCTGGAGACTTGCTGCCTTCTGGTTCATGTGCCTCTTCTGGGTTCCTCAATGGTCTGAATTTTCCCCAAAGCTCATGGACTTGTAGAGAGAGGTCATTCTTCAGGGGTCCTGTAGCACTCCGTGTGTGTGTGTGTGCATACACACACACATAGATGGAAGCATATTTATACAGCAACAAACTCACTTGTTTCTGAGCCTGCCTCTCATCTGGGCTGAAGCTCTTGAGTTCAGGCTCTGTTTTCTTCACCTGCACATCTCAGCATCCAGCCCAGGACCCAGAAGCTGCTCGAGAACACCAGCGGAGGGCTGAGTGATACCATGAAATAAACGCGCCACCTCTACGGACTCCGCCTGAATGCCACTGTGTGATAAACCAGGACATACATGTGTGGAAGTAGGAGAAAATCAACCTAATCATTACATTCATAATTGAAAATTATGACTCTTTAGAAAACCATCCATATCTCTCCCCTTAAAGGAACACGGTAACCACCCGTTGTGTGAAGACTCAGTCTTCATAGATGTCTTCGCTTTATCCTGGAGTGCCATAGCATGATCATAAGTGTGCAAAAAATTATGACTCCAAGCCTAGTTCACAGAAAAACTATCAAGCAGCGAGAAATGGCAAAATAGAGGGTTTACTCTAAGGATGAAAATAAACCATATTGGTGCTCTTTAAAATCCATCCGCTGAGCTCCGATGTCACGTTTTTAGAGTTGGAGAAATGGACTTCAGATTTGTTTTTTCTATCAGGATCTTTTTACCATTTTTCCTCTTTCTTTCTATCTTAGCTGCAAACTAGAAGTGCCCACTGGCCCTCGCTTCCTTGCTGGGGTCAGAGCAGCGAGGGAGGATGGCAGGAAGAGCTGGGGTCTGCTGTGCTCCCCCTGGTGCGCCTTGCCCTCTGCTGACCCCCCTCCCTCGGGAGTGGCTGCAGACCCACCTCTGTGAGCACGATCCCCCCTGCTCTCTCCTCAGGCCCAGGGGGCGACCCGGGGGCAGGGGGCCCAGGTTGGCACACTATATGTAATGTGTAACATCACTGGTTCCCAGCGCAGTATCTGAAGTTAGTGCTCATTTCCCGCAGCCCCAGAGGACAAGGCCAGGAAAGGGAAGGGACAGAGCAGGGCGCTGTCCTGGGTCCAGACTCTGCTGGTTTATCACACCCGCCCTCAGAGAGCCTCCTGGAAAGGAAATCTGGGCGCTTCCTGGGCCTGGCCGCCAGGTGGGGCTCAGGGGAGTGCGGCCACTCTTCCACTCCTGATCACTGGGAAATTCCAGACTCTCTCCCAGACCCCGGAGAGGAGCCTGCCGGGCCTGTGACCATGGAGCCACATCTCACCTTCCTCCTGGCTTGTGATAGGGTGGCCAGGCCAGAGCTGCTTCCCACCCCAACCCCTGGGGTGCCCCTTGTCGGTCAGAGCCAGCCAGAAGGGATGCTGGAAGATGGCAGGGCCCAGGGGGAACTCTGGGGTCTGCACCCACTTCAACCAGGGCTTGAGGCAGGCCTTCGGCCATGAAGCCCCCCTAGCCCCCAGCTTCCCTGAGGCTGAGGGAAGAGATCCCCCGTGGGCCTTTGTGGGGGGTGCTGAGGGCCTTATCTATCGGTGCAGTCAAGTGCATGGGGCTGGGTGGAGCACTGCTGTTTCCGTTTACTTTCCCATGGCCAACCACACAGAGGGTTGGTGACAAAAATAACTGTGACAATGATTTTTTAGTTATGTTTGGTTTAATGAAGCCACAGAACCATGATTTCTGAAACATTCTTTTTAAAGGGTTTTTATTTAATGTGGTGAAAGTCGCTCAGTCATTTCCGACTCTTTGCGACCCCATGGACTATACAGTCCATGGAATTCTCCAGGCCAGAATACTGGAGTGGGTAGCCTTTCCCTTCTCCAGGGGATCTTCCCAACCCAGGGATCAAACCCAGGTCTCCCGCAGTGCAGGCAGATTCTTTACCAGCTGAGCCACCAGGGAAACCCTTTTTTAAAATGTGGAACATTTTAAGTCTTTATCGAATTTGTTACAATGTTGCTTCTGTTTGGGTTTTGATTTTTTGGCCAAGAGGCCTGTGGGAGCTTAGCTCTCCAACCAGGGATGGAACCAGCACTCCCTGCATTGGAAAGCAGAATCTTAATCACTGGACCTCCAGGGAAGTCCCTCCCAAAACGATTCTTATCAGGCTGATATTTTCTAACTGAAATCTTTATTGCGATCATTGCAGCATCACGTGCAGGCATGAGGAGTAAGGCAGACGGGGGTCTCTTGTGAATGTGGCCCCATTTTCCCTCCTGACATTTTACAAACCTATAGGACCGCATCTCAGGCAGGATGTGGACAGCGACAAAGTGCATTGACCATATTTGGATGTGTCCAGTCTTACTTATACTCCTGTGTGTGTGTTTGTATGTGATATGTGTTTTGTGTGGTATGTATAATATGGAATCCTACCCCAGTGCCACAGAGATGACCAAGGTCATCCCTGGAACTGACTGAGCCCCATTGTAACCACTGCTTACACCCCCTGATCCTAACAACCAGCTTCCTGATCAAATTAGGCAAAACTGCCCACCCTGGTAATCACCCTGTAACACCCTAACTGATCACCTAATGCCACCCTTCTAGCAGGAATTTTCTTTGTCTTGAGGCTATAAAAATTGGCTACTAATCCACAAAAGGGCTTGGCTCTGCCTGATCCAGCAGGCGGTCGACCTGCTGTGCTCGCAGCAGCCTCGTCATCTCTGCTCTTTGCTCTTAATAAACTTACTCCCTCGGGGTCTAGAAGTTCTTTTCAAACCCATGCTCAAATTGCCGCAACATGTGTGTGTGTGCATGTGGTGTGTCTGCTTATGTGTGTATGTATGTATGTATTTGTGGTTTGTGTATGTGTGTGCGGTGTGTCTGTGTGTGTGTATGTGTTTGCATGTGTGTGTATTTGTGGTTTGTATGTGTGGTGTGTCTGTTTATGTGTTTTTATGTGCATGTATGTGTATGTGGAGTATATGTGGTGGTGTGTGTATGCAGGCTGTGTCTGTGTCTGTGTCTGTGGTGTGTATCTGTGTGCCTGTGTGTGCTGTGTGTACTCAGCTCTGTTCACCTTGTTGAACCTGTGTAGGTCTGTGTACCCAACACCACAGTGCAGACACTGAACAGTTTCAAGGCTGCGAGGATCCCCCCTCTGCCCTTTTAAAAACCCTACCTACTAATAATTCCCTCACGAATCTACCACCCTCACCCCCAACCCCAGACCTATTCTCTAATCTCTGGCAACCACTAATCTGTTCTTCGTTTCCAAAATACAGTCATCTCCAAATGTCCCATAGAGGAAGCAGACAGTTTCCATTTCTCTCAGATCGATGCCCAGAAGTGCACTTGCTGGGGGATCCTCCAGTCACATAACTAGATTTTTAGAAAACTGCTGTCTTCTTTCTCAGAGCGACTCCAGCATTTGACAAGCCCAGACGTGCACAAGAGATCTGGTTTTCTGAAGCCTCGACAGTATTTGCTATTGTGCCTCTGTTTTATTGGAGATGTTCTGATAGGTGGGTGGCAGTATTTCAGCGTGGAGTTAACTTGAGTTTCCCAGAGGGCTGATGTTCAACACCTTTTCAGGTGATCGTTTGCCATCTGTGCATCCTCTTGGTGGAATGTCTGTTCCCATTTTGCTTGTTTGCTAATTGGATTGTTTCCCCACTGCTGAGTCTTGAGAGTTCTTTATACCTTCTAGATACAAGTCCTTTGTTTGATGTGTACCTTGCAAGTATTTCCGCTCGGTCTGCAGCTTGTCTTTTCATTCTCCTCTCACAAACATCCAGAGAGCAAAAGTTTTAAATTTGGGGAATGGGTTACACAGTCCATTTATCACAATTTTTATGTGTCTTGTTCGTGGTATGAAGTTAAACAGCTTCTTGCCTAGTTCTTGGTCCCAAAGATTTTCACTTATTTTCTTCCAGAAGATTTATAAGTTTATGTTTTGCATTCAATTCTATGCTGTATTTTGAGTAAATATTTTATATAAGATGTGGATTTAAGTCATAGTTCACTTTTCCCCCCCGTGGATGTCCATTTGCCCAGCACCATTTGTTGACAAGGTTGTCTTTCCTTCACTGAATTGCTTTTACTCCCTTGTCAAAAATCATTTGGGCATATTTCTGTGGGTCTATTTCTGGGTCCCCTGTCTTGTTCTATTCATCTATCCCCCTGTTTCGATTATAGCCGCTAAATACAAAGCCATATTATCAGGTAGAATGATTCATCTCACTGTGTTCTTTTTCAAGATTGTTTTAGTTATTCAAGAGCTTGTGCCTTTCCATATAAATTTTAAAGTAAGTTTCTCTATGTCTATAATGCCTTACTGGGATTTTGATAGGAATTGCATAAACCTATAGATTAATTTGGAGAGAATTGGCATCTTGATTATGGTAAGTCTTCCAAATATCTATTAGATTTTCTTTGATTTCTTTCATCAGAATGTTGTCATTTCTAGCATTCAGTTCTTCAATATGTTTTGTTAAACGTATACCTAAGTGTTCCTTTTTTTAAGTGGTTATAATAGTATCACATTAATTTTAGTTCATGCATGTTAACTGAGAGTTAGACCATAAAGAAGGCTGAGAGCTGAAGAATTGATGCTTTCTAATAGTGGCGCTGGAGAAGACTCTTGAGAGTATCTTGGACTGCAAGGAGATAAAACCAATCAATCCTAAAAGAAATCAACCCTTAATATTCATTGGAAGGACTGATGCTGAAGCTCCAATACTTTGGCCACTGATGCAAAAAGCTGGTTCATTGGAAAAGACTTTGAAGGCAGGGAAGATTGAGGGCAGGAGGAGAAGGGGATGACAGAGGACGAGATGGTTGGATGACATCACTGGCTCGATGGACATGAGTTTGAGCAAGCTCCAGGAGGTGGTGAAGGACAGGGAAACCTGGCATGCTGCCGTCCATGGGGTTTTCAAAGAGCTGGACACTGTTTAGTGATTGAACAACTGAGAGGTGTAGAAATACCTTTGATCTTTGCATATTGATCCTGAATCCTATGACTTCATTGAACTTTCTTATTATTTCTAAGAGTTTGTTTTTAGTTTCCTTGGGATTTTATACATATAATCATGCCATCTATGAATGGTTTTGCTTCTTCCCTTCTCATCTGTGTTCTTTTTATTTCTTTTTCTTCCCTTATTTCAGTGGCTAGAAGATCTGGGACATATTAAATAGTGATGAGAGCAGATAGCCTTGCTTTGCTACAGTCTTAGGGGGAAAGCATCAGGCTTTTTCAAGGTTGACCTCAGCTCTAGGTGTAGATTGCATTTTCCAAGCTGAGATAATACCCCACTATTTTGAACTTGCTGAAAGGTTTTGTTATGAATGGCTGTCAGACATTGTCAATTTTTTTTTCCATGTTAGTTGATATGATTACACGGTTTTTCTTCTTTACTTTGACATTGATTATTTCCTAACGTTGAACCAGCCTTGCATACCTGGAATAAATCCTATTTGGCCACAGTATATAGTGCTCTTTTTTATATTGTTGAATTAAGTTTGCTAGTATTTTGTTGGGGAATTTTGCATCTAAACTCAAAGGAGACATTGGTTTCTAGTTTCCTTCTGTGTGTGTGTTGTCATTGCGTGGTTTTGGTATCAGGGTGATCCTGGCCTCGTAAATGAGCTGGGAAATATTTATCCTTTTTCTATTTTCTGAAAGATTATGTAAGATTGCTGTTAATTATTCTTTTAAAACTGGGTGGAAACTTCTTTTTTCAGAGATTTGATATTATAAATTAGAATTCTTTGATGTTTATAGGGCTGTTCAGATTGTCTAGTCCATCTTAACTGAATTTTGGTTGTTCATGGTTTTTGAGGAATTAATCTATTTCTTCCATGTTGTCAAATATATAAGTGTAAAATTCTTCACAGAATCCCCTTATTATCCTTTAGATGTCTGCAAGGTCCGTAGTGATAGCCCTTGTTTCACTTCTGATGTTACTTGTGCCTTCTTGCTTTTAATTTTTGTCAGCTTTGCTATAAAGTGAAGTCGCTCAGTCGTGTCCGACTCTTTGCGACTTATTTTTTAACCTGTGAATCATTTAGAAATGTGGTCTCCATGTGTGTGACTCTGTGGTCGTGTCTGACTCTCTATGAACTCATGGACTGTAGCCCACCCGGCTCCTTGGTCCATGGGATTTTCCAGGCATGAATACTGGAGTGGGTTGCTATTTCCCTCTCCAGGGGATCTTCCCAACCCAGGGATAGAACCCGGGTCTCCTGCATTTAGGCAGACACTTTACCGTCTGAGCTACCAGGGAAGCTATGAAGTTTGTCAATTTTGCTTATTTTTCTGAAGAACTAGCTTCTGATCTCATTAGTTTTTTTCTATTGTTTTCCTATTTTTCGATTTATTTGATTTCTGCTCTTGTCTTTCTTGTTTTCTTTCTTCTCATTGCTTTGGATTTATTTGGCTCTTTTTTTTTTTTCTCTAATTTGTTGAGGTAGAAACAATTTTTTGGAAATTCCCTGGCAGGTCAGTGGTTAGGATTCTTCATGGCACTGCAAGGGGCATGGGTTCAATAGCTGGTTGGGGAACTAAGATCCTACAAGCTGCACGGTCAAAAAATGTTTTTAATATGTTAAAAAAGAAACTTAAATTTTTGATTTAAAAACTTTTCCCATTCTTATACATTAATAAGTCTATGCAATGAATTTCCCTCTCAGCTCTGCTTTAGCAGGTGGCGCTAGTGGTAAAGAACCCGCCTGTCAGTGCAGGAGACATAAGAGACACGGGTTCAAGCCCTGGGTCAGAAAGATCTCCTGGAGAAGGAAATGACAATCCCTCCAGTATTCTTGCCATGGAAAATTCCATGAACAGAGAAGCCTGGTGGACCACAGTCCATGGGGTTGCAAAGAGTTGGACACAACTGAGCAACTGAACATACACACATGAATTTTGATATATTGTGTTCACTTTCACTTAGCTCTACGTACTTTTAAATTTCTTTTGAAACTTTATTATTTTTTAACCAGTGAATTATTTAGAAATGTGGTCTCCCATGTGTGTTAGTCGCCTGGCCATGTCTGATTCTCTGTGAACTCATGGACTGTAGCCCACCAGGCTCCTTTGTCCATGGGATTTCCCAGGCAAGAATACTGGAGTGGGTTGCCATTTCCTCCTCCAAGAGAATCTTCCCAACCCAGGGATTGAACCTGCGCCTCCTAAGTATCCTGCATTGATAGGTGCCTTCTTTACCACTACAGCCACTTTGCTGCTGCTGCTGCTGCTAAGTCACTTCAGTTGTGTCTGACTCTGTGCAGTCCCATAGACGGCAGCCCACCAGACTCTGCTGTCCCTGGGATTCTCCAGGCAAGAACACTGGAATGGGTTGCCATTTCCTTCTCTACTTTAGAGATGATCAAATCTACATCCTTGGTCTAGTAAATGAATCTCTCCACACTGGTCAATTGTGACTGATCACTAAACCACGGGATAATTTTGGGCTTGTGAAATAGTGTCCCAGAAGCAGCTTCAGGGGCAGTAAGTGCCATCCTTGGGCAGCTCTGCTTAAGGGCAGTTTACATGTAGTTCTTCTGTGCTTTTCTTCGCTGTTGTTGTTCAGTTACTCAGTCATGTGCGACTCTTTGCATGGACTGCAGCACATCAGGCTTCCCAGCCCTTCTCCATCTCCTGGAGTTTGCGCAAACTCATGTCCACTGAATCAGTGATGCCATCCAAACATCTTATCTTCTGTCATCCCCTTCTGCTCCTGACTTCAACCTTTCCCAAGCACCAGGGTCTTTTCCAATCTCAGTTGACTCTTTGCATCAGGTGGCCAAAGTATTGGAGCTTCAGCTTCAGCATCAGTCCTTTCAAAGAATATTCAGCATTGATTTCCTTTAGGATTGACTGGTTTGATCTTCTTGCAGTCCAAAGACTCTCAAGAGACTTCTCCAACACCACAGTTCAAAAGCATCAATTCTTCGGCGCTCAGCCTTCTTTATGGTCCAACTCTCACATCCATACACAACTACTGGAAAAACCAGAGCTTTGACTATATGGACCTTTTTTGGCAAAGTAACATCTCTACTTTTTTTTTTTTTTTAATTTTATTTTTACTTTATTTTACTTTACAATACCGTATTGGTTTTGCCATACATTGACATGAATCCACCATGGGTGTATATTAGCTCCCAATCCTGAATCCCCCTCCCACCTCCCACCCTACATCATCTCTCTGGCTCATCCCCGTGCACCAGCCCCAAGCATCCTGTATCCTGTATCGAACATAGGCTTGTGCTTCATTCTTACATGATAGTATATACGTTTCAATGCCATTCTCCCAAATCATCCCACCCTCTCCCTCTCCCACAGGGTCCAAAAGTCCTTTCTATACATCTGTGTCTCTTTTGCTGTCTC
>SJYT01078692.1:70014-106595 GCA_006410635.1 Cephalophus harveyi
GTAGAAGGAAAGAAATCTTAAAAATTAGGGCAGAAATAAATGCAAAAGAAACAAAAGAGACCATAGCAAAAATCAACAAAGCCAAAAGCTGGTTCTTTGAAAGGATAAATAAAATTGACAAACCATTAGCCAGACTCATCAAGAAACAAAGGGAGAAAAATCAAATCAATAAAATTAGAAATGAAAATGGAGAGGTCACAAGAGACAACACAGAAATACAAAGGATCATAAGAGACTACTATCAGCAATTATATGCCAATATAATGGACAACGTGGAAGAAAAGGACAAATTCTTAGAAAAGTACAACTTTCCAAAACAGAATCAGGAAGAAATAGAAAATCTTTACAGACTCATCACAAGCATGGAAATTGAAACTGTAATCAGAAATCTTCCAACAAACAAAAGGCCAGGTCGAGATGGCTTCACAGCTGAATTCTACCAAAAATTTACAGAAGAGCTAACACCTATCCTACTCAAACTCTTCCAGAAAATTGCAGAGGAAGGTAAACTTCCAAACTCATTCTGTGAGGCCACCATCACCCTAAAAAAGGCCAGGTCGAGATGGCTTCACAGCTGAATTCTACCAAAAATTTACAGAAGAGCTAACACCTATCCTACTCAAACTCTTCCAGAAAATTGCAGAGGAAGGTAAACTTCCAAACTCATTCTGTGAGGCCACCATCACCCTAATACCAAAACCTAACAAAGATGCCACAAAAAAAGAAAACTACAGGCCAATATCACTGATGAACATAGATGAAAAAATCCTTAACAAAATTCTAGCAACCAGAATCCAACAACACATTAAAAATATCATACACCATGACCAAGTGGGTTTTATCCCAGGGATGCAAGGACTCTTCAATATCTGCAAATCAATCAGTGTAATTCACCACATTAACAAATTGAAAAATAAAGGCCATATGATTCTCTCAATAGAGGCAGAGAAAGCCTTTGACAAAATTCAACATCCATTTATGATAAAAACTCTCCAGAAAGCAGGAATAGCAGGAACATACCTCAACATAATGAAAGCTATATATGATGAACCCACAGCAAACATTATCCTCAATGGTGAAAAATTGAAAGCATTTCCCCTAAAGTCAGGAACAAGACAAGTGTGCCCACTTTCTCCACTACTATTCAACATAGTTCTGGAAGTTTTGGCCACAGCAATCAGAGCAGAAAAAGAAGTGAAAGGAATCCAAATTGGAGAAGAAGTAAAACTCTCACTGTTTGCAGATGACATGATCCTCTACATAGAAAACCCTACAGACTNTGACAAACCCACAGCAAACATTATCCTCAATGGTGAAAAATTGAAAGCATTTCCCCTAAAGTCAGGAACAAGACAAGGGTGCCCACTTTCACCGCTACTATTCAACGTAGTTCTGGAAGTTTTGGCCACAGCAATCAGGGCAGAAAAAGAAATAAAAGGAATCCAAATTGGAAAAGAAGAAGTAAAACTCTCACTGTTTGCAGATGACATGATCCTCTACATAGAAAATCCTAAAGACTCCACCAGAAAATTACTAGAGCTAATCAATGAATATAGTAAAGTTGCAGGATATAAAATCAACACACAGAAATCCCTTGCATTCCTATACACTAATAATGAGAAAGTAGAAAAAGAAATTAAGGAAACAATTCGATTCACCATTGCAATGAAAAGAATAAAATACTTAGGTATATATCTACCTAAAGAAACTAAAGACCTATATATGGAAAACTATAAAACACTGATGAAAGACATCTCTACTTTTTAATATGCTGCTAGGTTTGCTGAAGTGAAGACAGTTCTTCACCAGTCCCAGCCAGATGGCAAGTCCTCATGCCTGAAATAACAACCACACATCTTTGTCTGGGGTAGACAGGGATTGAAATCAACCAAAGGGTCATATCAAAGGGCTCCATCTGGGAGTCTGGGGAGTGGGATGCAGGAGGGAACAGGGTGGACCACAGGAGCAGTAGTCACTGGACTAGACCAGTCAGTGCTCTTGGTCAGGAGAGGAGCAAAACCAAGGCCCAAGGAGGCGAGACTCCAGCCAGGGCCTGCTGGCAGGAAAAAGAACAGAATCAGCATCACTCGGAGGGGCTGGCCCAGTGCTCACTGCGGGGACTAAGGTGCAGATCAGGGGGTGTATGTACTGTGCCTGCACTCACCCTAGGCTCCCTGGAACCAAGGGGAGGAAGCGGCAGATGAATCCGGATGCACTCGCTGGGAGGCACAGACCTGGCTGGTGCCGAGACGAGTGTGGAAGGTTTAACTGCTGCTTGGCAGAGTCAGGGAGGCTGGGAAGGGTGGCTTGGGGGTGGGGAATTAGGTACTGGGCTCCCTGACTTAGAGGCCATGGTTAGGACGTCGTTGGTTTTTGGAGCCTTGGTCATTGGAAGAGATTGCTGTGTCTTGAGACCACCTCCCTGAACAGGAAGCGTGGTGAGAGCTACTGCTGGGCTCAGAGGCTGTGGGGGGAGACCCAGGGGGCGAGGGGGCAGGGAGGGGAAGGGAATTGTGTAGAGGCCTCTGGGGTTTGCCAGGTGGGTCTAGGACTCCGGCGGCAGGCATGGGCAGCTTTGCACAGCGGGATTACTGAAATCTAAGAGATTACAGGCAGTTCACACCAACCCCAGAGTTGTGTTTTTTAGGGAAGGTGGGGGCCAGCAGGTCAGCGGGGCATGGACTGTGGGTAGCATCCCCAATGTCAAATACCTTCTCTTAGACTCACTCACTGACTCACTGATGAGTGGGGGAGACATGGAAACTCCCCTTCTTTCTCTCTTTTTGGGGAGGGCAAAATCATTACACTTTGTTTTTTAAATATAGCATTTTTTCAATCATAAAAGTTAATTATACTCATTGCAGAAACAGTTCAAAGACCAAGAAGGCAGAATCCAAGGAGAGCAATGGAACGCATCCTTTCACAGGGACGCCCGCTGGCACAGCTTCTATCTTCTCTTTTTTTCTACTGAGCTGTTGTAAAGCTTTGTGATCTCATTCTTTCTCATTTAACACCGCAAGATGAAAATTCTGTATATGATTACAAATTCCATGACGACTAATTTCCAAATTCAGGAAATCAACCCTGAATATTCATTGGAAGGACTGATGCTGAAGATGAGGCTCTGATACTTTGGCCACCTGTTGTGAACAGCTGACTCATCAGAAAAGACCCTGCTGCTAGGAAAGATTGAGGGCAAAAGGAGAAGGGAGTGACAGAGGATGAGACAGTTGGATGGCATCACCGACCCAATGGACGTGAATTTAAGCAAACACCAGGAGATCATAGAGGAAACAGGAGCCTGGGGTGCTGCAGTCATTGGGGTCACAAAGAGTCGGAAATGACTGAACACACCCCATAGTGATGGTTGCAAGATATTTTACCTTGCAGCTGTAACCAACACATGTTAGTGATTTCTCTATTGTGGTAATTTGGGTTGCTTATAATTTTTAATTATTACTAAGCTTTCCTTTTATGAACATCTTCATGCAAAATGATTTTTCTTAGGGGAAAAATCGATTTTTCTATGCATAGAATTCTTTCTTCAGGGTATCCCCAGAGTAGATTTATTGAGTCAGAGAGTGTATGCTTTCTCAGATTCTCAGTACAAAGCACCATGTTGATTTCCACAGAGGTGATGCTGTATTTCCACTTATTACGGATATAAGTATTCATTCCACCAAAATGTCATTCACCAGCATTGAATTTTCTAATTAAAAAAACAAAATCTGACCATTTGATTGGTTTGAATATTGTTATTGTTGCTTCAAATTATTTCTGTGATTGTTAATAACTTTTCTCACTTTTCCTGTAATTTTTGGGCATTTGCATTATTGTCTTCTAAAAATTGTGTGTTAATATTCTCTGTTTCTTTGACTGTGGGAGGATTCCAGGATTTAAACATCGTCTTGTGTAAGAGCTTTAAGTCTCATAAGTTTCTAAACCTTTGTCTCTCATATATACTATAAACATTTTACATTTTAAAATGTTTTATACCCAAAGTTCAAGACATCTTACATAGTCAAATTGGTCTCTACCTATGTTTTTATATACATTTAGATCATTTATCTTATTGTTATAAGGCTTCAGTTCAGTTCAGTTCAGTTTCTCAGTCATGTCCGACTCTTTGCGACCCCATGAATCGCAGCATGTCAGGCCTCCCTGTCCATCACCAACTCCCAGAGTTCATGCAGACTCACGTCCATCAAGTCACTGATGCCATCCAGCCATCTCATCCTCTGTCATCCTCTTCTCTTCTTGCCCCCAGTCCTTCCCAGCACCAGAGTCTTTTCCAATGAGTCAACTCTTCTCATGAGGTGGCCAAAGTGTTAGAGTTTCAGCTTTAGCATCATTGCTTCCAAAGAAATCCCAGGGCTGATCTCCTTCAGAATGGACTGGTTGGATCTCCTTGCAGTCCAAGGGACTCTCAAGAGTCTTCTCCAACACCACAGTTCAAAAGCATCAATTCTTCGGCGCTCAACTTTCTTCACAGTCCAACTCTTACATCCACACAGTCAAAGGCTTTGGCATAGTCAGTTAAGCAGAAATAGATGTTTTTCAGGAGCTCTCTTCCTTTTTCGATGATCCAGTGGATGTTGGCAATTTGATTTCTGGTTGCTCTGCCTTTTCTAAAACCAGCTTGAACATCAGGGAGTTCACGGTTCACGTATTGCTGAAGCCTGGCTTGGAAAATTTTGAGTATTACTTTACTAGCGTGTGAGATGAGTGCAATTGTGCGGTAGTTTGAGCATTCTTTGGCATTGCCTTTCTTTGGGATTGGAATGAAAACTGACCTTTTCCAGTCCTGTGGCCACTGCTGAGTTTTCCAACTTTACTGGCATATTGAGTACAGCACTTTCACAGCATCATCTCTCAGGATTTAAAATAGCTCAACTGGAATTCCATCACCTCCACTAACTTTGTTCATAGTTATGCTTTCTAAAGCCCACTTGACTTCCCATTCCAGGATGTCTGGCTCTAGGTGAGTGATCATACCATTGTGATTATCTTGGTCATGAAGATCTTTTTTGTTCAGTTCTTCTGTGTATTCTTGCCACCTCTTCTTAATATCTTCTGCTTCTGTTAGGTCCATATCATTTCTGTCCTTTATTGAGCCCATCTTTGCATGAAATGTTCCCTTGGTATCTCTAATTTTCTTGAAGAGATCTCTAGTCTTTCCCATTCTGTTGTTTTCCTCTATTTCTTTGCACTGATTGCCGAGGAAGGCTTTCTTATCTCTTCTTGCTATTCTTTGGAACTCTGCATTCAGATGCTTATATCTTTCCTTTTCTCCTTTGCTTTTCACTTCTCTTCTTTTCACAGGTATTTGTAAGGCCTCCCCAGACAGCCATTTTGCTTTTTTGCATTTCTTTTCCATGTGGATGGTTATAAGGCTTAGAAACCCCTAAACTTTCCAGAAATCTGGTGAGTCTTTACTATCACTTTCTGTCATTTTCATTAAACATAGCTGCTACAGTACCTGCATTGGTTGCTGGTCAAGAAGTCAAAGTGGGTTGTCTTAATTTCCTTCCCATTTCATGTCCTGTTTTCACCTGCTGTCACTCCAGCTGGATGTGGTTATTTCCCTGGTGCGTGCGTGTGTGCTCAATCACTTCCATTGTGTCTGCCTCTTTGTGACCCCCATGGACTGTAGCCCACCAGGCCTCTGTACACGGGATTCTCCAGGCAAGAATATTGGAGTGGGTTGTGATGCTCTTCTCCAGGAGAATCTTCCCGACGCAGGGACTGAACCCAAGTCTCCTGTGTCTCCTGCATTGCAGGTGGATTCTTTACCACTGAGCCACCAGGGAAGCCCGTTTCTCTTAGTAGGACTTCCCAAAGGTGTTATATAATATCTGTGCCTGCCATGAATATTTTACAAGCCAGTGAAACTTCTGGGCCCAGTGGCAAGGCATCTTGAATTACACAGCCTGGACCAACTGCTGCAGAACTCTCTATGACTCTGAACTCCACCGAGAACTGAAAAATTACTGGTGACCTGGAAAATAAGCCAGAACAATATGTCCAATGTCATGTATATTACCTCAAAACCCCATGAGCATTTTGAGGGAATGATTGGAACAAAGTGCAGAAATTTATCTTTTTCTTTTAAGAGAATTGCCCCAGACCTCCTAAACACCTCACTCACAGTCCCTGAACCTTTTCAGTTCCTATCTCTGCTGCAAGTATGTTTTAACAAGGCCTCTAACTTCCCATTTTCCAAATCCAACCAACGTAGCATCATGTCATCGATGTAATCTTCAATGTAATGGGCCAGCAGGATGTTTAGCGTAATGTTCAAGTTTCCTCTGAATATGTTAGTTATATCAGAGAGTAGGGGACTTGGCATAACCCAAGCTCACACAGCTGAAGTATATTGCTGCTCCCACCATGCAAAGGCAATGCACTTCTGATTATCTTTTCTAAGAAATGGGGGAAAATCAAACATTTTCTAGGTCAGTAGCTGCATGTCAAATACCAGGGCATTTGTTCCAGGAACAATATCATGTCCAGAAGCTCAACAGCAAATTGTCACACTTAGTTAAATTTATGATACTCTGTACAAAGGGTGGAGAAGGCAATGGCACCCCACTCCAGTACTCTTGCCTGGAAAATCCCATGGACAGAGGAGCCTGGTAGGCCGCAGTCCATGGGGTTGCTAAGAGTCGGACACAACTGAGCGACTTCACTTTCACTTCTCACTTTCATGCATTGGAGAAGAAAATGGCAACCCACTCCAGTGTTCTTGCCTGGAGAATCCCAGGGACGGGGGAGCCTGGTGAGCTACCGTCTACGGGGTCGCACAGAGTCGGACACGACTGAAGCGACTTAGGAGCAGCAGCAGCAGCATACAAAGGGCACTTGATAAATGGCACTCTGTGGGCCAAACTCTGCCTGTTTTTATACAACTTGCAAACTGAGAATGGTTTCTACATGTTTTAAGGGTAATGAAAATAAAACAAAGAGCCTATGAGCAACTATACACTAACAAAAATTAATTTAAAAAAAGAACATGTGACAGATACCAAATATGGCCCACTAAGCCTCAAACAGAGCTTCCCTTGTGGCTCAGCTGGTAAAGAATCCAGCTACAATGCAAGAGACCTGGGTTTGTTCCGTGGGTTGGGAAGATCCCCTGGAGAAGGAAAAGGCCACCCACTCCAGTATTTTGGCCTGGAGAATTCCATGGACTGTGTAATCCATGGGGTTGCTAAAAGTTGGACACGACTGAGCAAGTTTCACTTTCAAGCCTCAAATATCCACTGGCTGGCCCTTTATAAGGAGTGTGTGCTTTTTAGTCATTCTCCATAACTCACTTGGCTTGAGCGCTGGCCAAACACAGGACTCAAAGGGTGTGTGCAGTGACCACTCCTGAATTTTTCAGTTCCTTGATAATGGCATTGATTTCTATAATTCTTTCCTGGACTGTGATAGTGGTTTTGATTTCCTGTCTTGGTGAGAGAGACTTCTGCTATAATATCCCTCTCCAAAAATCAGAGAAGCAAGGTGCCTACTAAATGTATCAACTCTGGGCCTGAGGAGATACCCAAGGATGCCTGTGTCACATTGCTGGACCCACAGTGAGGCAGACTTGGGCCAAGACCTCAGCCTGCACCTGAAATCCACTGGCTCCATCTTTGGTGAACCACGTGATGTTTGGGCTTTGAGGATTGGTGTGAGTTCAGACCCAATATTTAATGACCTTCAGAAAGCCTTATTTTTCCTTCTCCAGTACATACAACCCTGGTTGTATTAGTCGCTGAGACTGCTGTAATAAAGTACCACAAACCGAATCTAAAACAGAAGCTTATTGTCTCTCAGTTCTAGAGGCTAGAAGTCTGAGATGAAGCTGTCACTGGGGTTGGCTCCTTTTTTGAGGGTGACTGTTGTTCCTGGTTCTCCCCCAGCTTCTGTCAACCTCAGGCATTTCCTTGGCCATAAATGGTATTAACTGTCTATGTTTTACATCCCCTTCCCTCTGCGTATATCTGTGTCTAAATGTTCTCTTTTTATAAGAGCACAGTCATAATGGATTATGTTGTTGTTCAGTCACTCACTCATGTCTGACTCCTTGCAACCCCATGGACTGCAGCATGTCAGGCTTCCTCGTCCTTCTCTATCTCTCCGAGTTTGCTCAGACTCATGTCCATTGAGTCAGTGATGCCATCCAACCATCTCATCCTCTGTCATCCCCTTCTCTTCCTGCTCTCAATCTTTGACAGAATCAGGGTCTTTTCTAATGAGTCAGCTCTTCCCATCGGATGGCCAAAGGTCTAGAGCTTCAGCTTCAGCATCAGTCCTTCTAATGAATATTCAGGGTTAATTTCCTTTAGAACTGACTCATTTTATCTCCTTGCTGTTCAAGGAACTCTCAAGAGTCTTCTCTAGTACCATAGTTCAAAAGCATCAGTTCTTCTCACTTGGCCCTCTTTATGGTCCAACTCTCATATCTGTACATGACTACTGGAAAAACCATAGCTTTGACTATACAGACCTATGTTGGCAAAGTGATGCCTCTGCTTTTTAATACTTTGTCTAATGAATTCATCCCAACTTGATTATCTGCAAATCAATTCCAAATACTGTCACATTTACAGGTACTAGGGGTTAGGATTGCAGCATCTTTTGAGGAGACATAATTTATCTCTAGCAAACGAGCCCTAGTGGATGGCTCAGATCACTCTGGGGAAGACTCAGCACTTGCATCTGTGGCCTTACTGTGAGGCTCTTCCTCAAGGTAAACGGGCCTTTATTCTTGTTGAGAGACTCTGGATTCCACATCAACTCTGGACTACAAAGGCTTGAGGAGCCATGGGTCTTGTGAAGGATGCTGGTGTCCCCTCAGGGCAATTATGAACACCTGAGTGACAGGTGTACCCTAAAGATTGCAGTACAATCAGCAGGAGCCTGGGGAGGATAGTTGAGGGTGGAGTTGAGGGTTGTTGGACCCCAGGGTGGTTGAGAAAGGTTCACACCATAGGTCCATCCAATAGTGAAAGGATGGTCCACCAGGTTCACCTCCCTGAGCCTGGGACCCCGGCACCTGCTTCATCTCTGACCTTCCCACAGCTAACATGCCTGTGCAGTGCCCGGAACTTTCTAGAATGCAGATTTGACCTCATGAAGCCTGGGCAGGAGCATGTCTGCTGAGATCCCAGCATGGGATTCTGCTAACCCAAGACCACCTTGAGTAGCAAGGTTGCCCTATTTGAGGGGTGGAGGGTGGGACTCCAGTATTTCTGCAGCATGAATTCTTGGCCACTTTCGACCCAGGATTTGGTTACCCACAAGCAGGATGGTCACAGACTGGTTTCAAATTGAGAAAGGAGTACATCAAGGCTGTATATTGTCACCCTGCTTGTTTAACTAATATGCAGAGCACATCATGAGAAACACTGGGCTGGATGAAGCACAAGCTGGAATCAAGATTGCTGGGAGAAATAGCAATAACCTCAGATATGCAGATGACACCACCCTTATGGCAGAAAGTGAAGAGGAACTAAAGAGCCTCTTGATGAAAGTGAAAACGTTGGCTTAAAACTCAACCCTCAAAAAATGAAGATCATGGAATCCAGTCCCATCATTTCATGGCAAATAGATGGGGAAACAATGGAAACAGTGAGAGACCTTATTTTCTTGAGCTCCAAAATTGCTGCAGATAGTGACTTCAGCCATGAAATTAAAAGACGCTTGCTCCTTGGAAGAAAAGCTATGACCAACCTAGACAGCATATTAAAAAGAAGAGTCATTACTTGGCTGACAAAGGTCTGCCTAGTGAAAGCTATGGCTTTTCCAGTGGTCATATATGGATATGAGAGTTGGATTATAAAGGAAGCTGAGCACTGAAGAATTGATGCTTTCCAATTGTGGTGCTGGAGAAGACTTTTGAGAGTTCCTTGGACTGTAGGAAGACCCAACCAGTCAATCCTAAAAGGAAATCAGTCCTGAATATTCATTGGAAGGACTGATGTTGAAGCTGAAACTCCAATACTTTGACCACCTGATGTGAAGAACTGACTCATTGGAAAAGACCCTGATGCTGGGAAAGATTGAAGGCAGGAGGAAAAGGGGACAACAGAGGATGAGATGGTTGGATGACATCACCAACTCTATGGACATGAGTTTGAGGGAGCTCCAGGAGCTGGTGATAGACGGGAAGCCTGCCATGCTACAGTTCGTGGGATTGCAAGGAGTGGGACACGACCGAGGGACTGAACTGAACTGAGGATGGTCACAGCCTGTCGCGTGCTTGGTCAGCACATCTCTCCCAAATCTTGGGGAGTGTTATGCTGCCAGTCCTCTGAGCATGGCACCTCATCCTCTATGGTCCACCACCCCACACGCTGTCCTTCCAGAGTCCTGCTGATGCCCCTCTGCAGCTCTCCTGGACAGGCTGTGCCTCTGCCTGGGCTATGAGGCATCACAGCCTCATGCACCTGGGAGTGATGCAGAGATGCAGAGATGATCTCATCCTGTGGCTGCATCCCGTGTGAGCTGGGGCGGTGAGGGGGGGGAGTGTGGTTGGGCAATGGTCAGTGGAAGTGTTTGTAAAGAGGAAAGATGCTCGGTCTCAGAGGAAAGATGGGGGTAGAGGGAACACCTCTGCTGGGGGAAAGGGTCAGGGTGTTTGCTCAGGATCCCAAATCGTCATTCTCACCTTCCTGCCCAAGTATCCCAATCGCATGTTTAGAGTTTAACTCTTTGCTCTCCAGTGTCAAGGCTTTGGTGTAAGGAAGCAGGAAATGATGGACATCTAATTGGTGCTGTAAACCCAGTATCCAGGCTGGACCAGAGCCCCACCCTCACTGCCCTGCCACTCTGGGGGCTTAGCCAGGAAAGCCTTTCCACTGTCCCATTCCCAGGAGGACACTCTCAGCCCTCCATTTCTTCTTTCCTTCTTGAAGGTTGTGTAGCTCTTGGAAGAAGCCAACTGACCCCCATCTTTACCACTTGACTGTTACCAGGGAAATGAGATGCCCCCCTGCTCACACCCCCCTGCCTCACCGCCTCAGGCGCCCTGCCTTACTTTCGCTCCACACCACCTTTGATGGGTTTGTGACCTGTGCCTGGAGACCTGCCCGGGGAGCCAAACTTGGGTCTCATTTTCAGGATCTGTTAAGAAAGAGGGTCACTGTTGGTAGCAATTTCTGTGTCAATCAGCCGGCCTGTCACTCCCAATCCAGGAAATTAAAGGAAAGTTAGATGAACAGTGCTGACCACTCTTTGGGGCTTGTGAACCTCTCTGCCAGAGAGCTGATGGGATGGGCGGGCAGACAAAGGACACCCAGCTCTCCCAACTCAGACACTGACCCTTGAGCAGAACCAGTGTGGGGGTGAGGAGATGGGACAAGTCAGGCCAAGTCACACCACGGGCAGTGGGGGTGGCAGAGGGGGTCCAGAGATGGAGAACTTTATCCCCAAAGCAGAAAGATCTGCTAGGCATGCAAAACCAGGGGCATCCTCCACCCCAGAACCCTAGCACGAGAGGATGGCAGGTGAGATCAGGCTCCAGCTCCCTCAGGGTCCATCCACTTTATTTTCCAGTAAGAAAAGTGAAACCCAGAGGACTTAAACTATTTATACAAGTACATGGCTGCCCTGGGTCTGACTCTGCTCCCTTCTCCTGGAGACCCTGTCTTGGGATTGGCAGCCGGAGCCAGGGGGGTGGGCTGGGGGTGAGCCTTACTCAGAATGTGGCTGCCTGGTTCTGACTCCACTCCTCTCCCAGAGGGACCACCAGGGCAAACTTATCAGGTCACCCAAGAAAAATCAGTCTCTCTCCAAGGCCTGACTCTTTCCCCAGAGCCTAATCTTTCAATGAAGAGAAAACATTTCTCCGATATTCATTCATTCATTCTTCAACAGATATTTATTGAATAAGGCACCCCAGGTGCTCGTCCACCTAAGCACACCAAGTAGGTGAAGCCCTGCATGTCACAGACCTTCTGCTCTGCTGGAGGGCTGGGAGAAGTTCGACAAATAACAAGCCCAGGGTGCAAGCAAATCCCTGTGTCCCTTAGAAGGTAGTGAGAGCTGCAGGGCAGGAAGGCCAGAGCAGGGGAAGGACCTGGGACACGGGGGCTAGAGGAGACCCCTTGGGTGCAGAGTCGAGGAGGCCGCACCTGGAGGACCCGAGCAAGGGAGCCCCTCCCAGATGTGGGTCTCCCGCTTAAGGGAGAGCCCGATACATCATCAGTGTCACATCAGCTCTTATACATACAACCTCGCTGTGAAAAGGACTCCGTTGTAAAGGAAAGAACAAAGCAAAAAAATATATTAATTAGTTTTTAAGATTTGTTGCTACTTAGTCTCTAAGTCTTTGCAATGGACTGTAGCTTGCCAGACTCCTGTGTCCATGGGATTTCCCAGGCAAGAATACTGGAATGGGTTGCCATTTCTTCCTCCAGAGGAATCTTCCCAACCCAGGGAGGGATTGAACTTGTGTCTTCTGCATTGGCAGGCATACTCTTTACCACTGAGCCACCAGAGAAGCCTGATTTTTAAGATAAATCATCTTAAATAATTGTGAAGAAAAATAAGGTAATTTATCCTTAATTAATTAAGATAAATAAGTACAAATGCTCCTACAATGCCACAGTGTAAGTAGGAGGTTGACCATATGTGAGTTTTCAATGTGGATGCCAGCAGGAAAGGGGCCCCTCAGGACAAGGCCAGGTCAAAGAGCCTATGGGTGCTTTGCGCATGCACCAGTTTCCCAGGGGAAAGTCTGACAAGACAAACAAATGGGGAAAAGAAGTTTGAAGTCCAGCTCCTAGTATTTTCTGCTCTTCTTGTCCGGGCACAGCTGTTCCATGAGACAGAATCTTGAAAATTGTTGAAAACAGCTGCATGCCAACTTGAAAAGGACCACACCAGGCCAGGGGGGCTCACCTGTCCCCTGTCCTTCCCTGCACCACCGTGGGGGAAGCCCAGGGCCACTGCTGACCCTGTGTCTGGCATGGCGTGTGGGTCTCTCCCTATGAATCACCCTCCAGTGAGTATGCTGTTTGTTTAGCAGGAGGGTCTCTGAACAGCTCAGGCGCTGGACGAGGTCATGACCAGGGAGACTCCCACAGGCTAAGAGAGGAACTTTCTGAATCTCCAGTCCTTCAGCCATGATGACCGCACGATTACGCGTTATTCTCTATCAGCAAACCTGTCAGTTTGGCTTGGCCGCATTTGGAAAACACCTTTTAATCAGCGGAGATTACTTGGAATGAAAGGTTTCGGGGCCCTCCTTAGGCAAACGTTATCTGGCCCTCTGTAGAAAGCAAACAGAGCCTGCGGTATAAGATCGAGAGCCAGGACCCACTCTCATCCTGGATCGCGGGCCTCTCTGGACAGAGCGGGAAGGTCACGGCCGCTATGGAGCCCAAGGTGATCTGCGTGGTGGTGCTGGTCTTCGCGCTGGCTCTCAGCAGCTTGGCACAGGGCGAAACCGGTAAGACAGCCCCTTCCTGCTCCGCAAGGAGCATGCTGGGCAGAGGCCCACCTCCGGGGGCAGTCAGGGCTTCATAACGTACTTTTGAGCCAAGTGCTGTTTTGTGCCAGGAGCTGTCCTAGGCCCTGGAGAGATTTTGGATGGGCATAGAGGACAGCGGGAGGGCAGAGGGGTCCGTGGAGGCGTTGGGAATTGGGGTAAGAAAGCAATGGTGGCTGTCTTCAGTTGCTGTTCAGTCGCTAAGTCTCATCCAACTTCTTGCGACCCCGTGGACGGCAGCGCCAGGCTCCTCTGTCCTCCACTATCTCCCGCAGTAATGGTAGTGTTAGTCACTCAGCCCGACTCTTTGCAATACCACGGACTGTAGTCTGCCAGGCTCCTCTGTCAGTGGGATTCTGCAGGCAGGAATACTGGACTGGATTGCCATTCCCTTCTCCAGAGGATCTTCCCAACCCAGGGATCGACCCCGGGTCTCCTGCATTGAAGGCAGATTCTTGACCATTTGAGCTACAGGGAAGACCTCCTGAGGTTTGTTCAGATTCATGTCCATTGAGTTGGTGACACTATCTAACCACTGAACTGGCATCGCCTGCACTGGTAGCGAATTCTTTGCCACAGAGCCACCAGGAAAGCCGTCTTCAGAACCGCTGCTAGAACATACTACTGCTCTTTAAGTATCACATTTCAAAGAGCTGTCTTTAATGTCAGGAATAAGAATAGCTCTTCCGAATGTCTGAGCCAAACTCTGCCCCCTTGGGGCTGGACCCACTGAAGGTCCACACAAACGTCCAAGAGCCTATTCTGAGGGTCGCTGTCCCTGGGAACCCCTCCAACAGGTTCCGTGGGCTCCTGGGCCCCCTGCTCTGTGGAACCCAGACCCTGTCCCACTGGTGTGTGTGTCCTGTCTGCCTAGTCCATGGGCATCACTAAGTGAGGGACTTAAGGCGGGAGGTCCCACTGCCTCCTCTGAATGTGTCTGTCTCAAATCCTTTAACTGCATAAGAGGGTCAGTCTTCAGCTTTAGAGGGTTGTCACAAAATTAACTAGTATTTGGGAAAAGCTGCAAAGTGCCATATAAATGTTATTTATTACTGGTAGATATACTTTTAAATGGAGGGGGCAGGAGAAGAATTTTCCAAAGTTTTTGGAATGAGGATTCCCATAGAGGTTTGAAGGGAGGTAAAGAAAGATTTCCATGTGTCTCTGGGTTCTTTCCAAGGACCTCACGACTCAGGAACAGAGGATCAGGCATGGGGGTTCAGGGGAGGGGGCCCCACAATCTAAGGCAAGGAGGAGGGAGTGGGCTGGGCCTGAAAGGAGGTATGACCTGTCTGTGCCTGGCCGCCCATACCCACTGGCCTGTCTGTGTCTTCCCTGCCAACCTAGCGCCTAGCTCTGCCCACTGCACAGCCTGGCTCCAGGAGGCTGTGCAACCCAGCCCTGTTCCCCACCATCCAGGCTGCTGCTGGCTGCCCACTGGCCCTGCCCTAGGGCCCAAGGCTCAGCGTTTCTCTGTGGATCTCACAGGTCAGCCATCCTGTGACAACGAAAAACTCCATCCGATTGTAGTGAAGCTGCTGCTGCTAAGTTGCTTCAGTCGTGTCTGACTCTGTGCGACCCCCAGAGACAGCAGCCCACCAGGCTCCCCGGTCCATGGGATTCTCCAGGCAAGAACACTGGAGTGGGTTGCCATTTCCTTCTCCAGTCGCTCAGTCGTGTCCGACTCCTAGCGACCCCATGGATTGCAGCCTTCCAGGCTCCTCCGTCCATGGGCTTTTCCAGGCTAGAGTACGGGAGCGGGGGGCCAGTGTAAGTGTAGCCTTGGATGGAAGTCATTTCCGTCTAGTCCTGTTATGCAACAGAAAATGGTGGGCAAGGTAGACTCCTGTGGACAGAACCCTTGGAACCCTTCAGTCCCTATTTAGGATAGCAGCAGGTACGGCGGGGGCGGTGGGGGAGATCAGGCTATCCAGCAAAGTAGCCCCTCCCCCTCCTCTAAGGAGAGAAAGGACATGAGAACTGTGATCCCAGCTCTGCACACACAGCCCGTCTTGACCTTTTCCACCGCCCTGCCCAGTGGAGTGGGTAATAACTACCTTTGTTCTATGTCAAGACAGAAGCCTTGTGTGATGAGCCCTGACTTAGGACACTCAGCTGGACTCCATGGGGGACAAATGCGGCTTCCTGCCCCTCAGTCTAGGAGAGGCCCTGCGCCTACCTGTCTTTGACTGGATTGTCTTTCAGAGCGAGCGCGATGCCCTAGGTCAAGGCCAGCCCCTGACGGCGTCTGCTCTGGATCTCGGGCCTGCCCTCCTCTGACTCTTCCCTCTGCTGTTAGGGCTCCTCCCTCCCTGGCTCTTTATCACCCACACTCCTAACGCCTCGTTGCACGTCCTTCTAGCCCCGGGGACAGACTTGTCTGGGAGTGGATGGAGCACCTGCATAGCCAGGCCTCCCTCTGGGACCTGGCTGATGGTCCTCATCCATGGGCACCCTGAGACCAGGTGTGGAGAAGAGCCCCCCATTCTCCATTCCTACCCTAAGAGAGAGAAGGGGCTTCAGACTCTTCTGCCCCTGCCTCAGTCTGTCCACTACCAGATCTGAGCGGCGCTCCTTCTCAGAGCCCCAAGTCCAGACCCCACAGGTCTTGCATCTAGATCACGAGGGCACTTCTTGCCGCCCATCTTCCCTGCATCTTCTATGCCTTGGGTCAATGGCCTCACGAACCTGGCCAGAGCGTCTGAGTGGCTCCCTTTGCTCAAGAGCTGCAATCATCCACTCCTAGCCCTCTGCCTGCCTTCCCCGTGCTGCCCCACCCGCCTCCCCCTCTTCCCTGGAACACACCTTGCTCTCTCTTCTCCACCTTTGAACACTCTGCTCTCTCTCTCCTTGGAATACCCATTGCCTCGTTCTTGCCTGGCCAACCTCCTCCAAGAGGAAGCCCTCTTCACTCTGTTCAGTCTGTAATCAATCACCCCTGCTGGGCTTGCCCTGTGGCTGGCTGTACTGTGCTGTTTCGTATGTTTATTTGGCTTCCTTCTCCATCGGACTGTTAGCGTCTCAACAACAGCTTCTCTGTTTTCAATTTCCGGGTCCCTGTTACCCAGCACGTGGCCTGGCATGAACTTGATCTTTGAGGGGATAAAAAGATTCCTGTCTGTGTCCCATGCTAGCTCCAGTTTCTAGCACCCACAAACAGTGCTCAACACTCATCTAGTGACTAAAGTTTAGTAATCGTTCATTGACATTAATGAGCAAATGGGTAAATTGCCTGGGTAGGTGCAAAGTCTATGAATCTCGGACACCTTGCATTGTTCCTGAGTTTCAGTGTTTCCGCGCCGGTAAGTGAGCTCCGGGTCTCCATGGGTTGCTCGTCTGATGGCTGATTTAACTGGGGAAGGAAGCAAAGTGGAGGGTGGGTCATAACAGGGAAGGAGCCAGCCCATGACTTACTTTCACCTCGTGGCCCATATCCTTTCAGAGACGTGTCAGGTGGAACCCCATCAAAGACAGAATTGCGGTCACCCCGGCATCACGGCGCAGGAGTGCAAAGATAAAGGCTGCTGCTTTGACAGCACGGTCCGCGGAGTCCCGTGGTGCTTCCAAACCGTGCCCGTGGGGGAAGGTAGGGCCTTGTCGACACCACAGAGCCCGAATACACGGGACCACGGGACCCTAATTCAAGTTGCCAGCTGTGTTTTTACCCAGAGTAATGGCCTCGGGGTGACTTGGAAGATGTAGTTTTGCCTAAATCAGTGTGAATCCAGGGCTGGGGGATGGAAAGAGCGGAAAGACCTGTTTGGTGGGGCACCCTACTTTTCCTGGCTTTTCTTCACATGTCTAACCAGGGATCTGTGAAGAGCCGTCCTTGGTAATGCTTCGTAGATCATTTGGGGTTGGGGGCTTGGAAAGAGTGACAGTTACAATACAAAGACCATCCTTGTTTTCTAAAGAATTTTCCCAGTGATGTTTTTAAGTAAATTCTCTGTGATTATTTAAAAGTGAAAGAAAATACTTACTTTCACTAATCTCTTCTCTTGGACACTTCACCCTTGCAGTGTGTGAGTTTTAGATACTTTTCCGGTGGAAATGGCATTGGAGTGAGAAGGACGTCTGCCTGGTGCCAAGGGCTCAGCCCCATCGCTGGCCGGATATCTTGGAGTCCTATGAACCCGAACTCCCTGCCTGGATTGACTGCTCAGATTCTTTGTATTCCAAATTAGCCTAAAAATTAAAAGAGATGAATGTTCCTCTCTGCTTGCACTTCTTATAAAAATATAAACAATTTTCCCTTCTTTCAAAGAGAAATCCGATACTTGTACCTCTGGGTTCTCGCTGTGGATTACACATTAACTCAGGTCATCTTGGGCCAGAGACCTTGGCTTGTAACATTGTTAGGTTATCTCGGTGGATATCGGTCACTGGGGTCCGTGCACCAGGCCATCGGGTTAAAAAGCCTCAAAGAAGCCCACGCCCTTGTCAAATCATGAAAGCAGGCTCCAATTCAATCACATTCTTTACATATTCATTGTGGTAACAAAAATTGCCTTGCAATTTCTTCACGTCCCTCACACGGAAACTGACTTGGGAGATAAAACCCACAGCAAAGTGCCTGAACATACTCATAATAAAAACAATTAATGAGGATGGCATCAGTTGACCCCTTGAGAAAACTCCCCCACCCACCTGGCTCCCCAAACTTGAGCTCCAAGTTGGAAAAAAGGACAAAAGGGAAGGGTCGAGAGTCCCCAGTGATCCCTCGTCACCGACACAAGAAAGATGGAGGGGAGCCAATCGGACCTGCCTGGACCTGAGCAGACGCCCCCACCCAGGTGGGCAGTGCTGCCTGAGCAGCCCCTGGTGCCCCCAGCCCCACTTGCTCAGTGGGAACAAGAAAAACACCCCCCACCTCCCACCCACGCTGGGCAGTCAGCCTGCTCCAGGGAGCTCAGCCCAGCCAGTCCCGCTCCTGGACACCCGCCTCCCAGGTGCTTGACCCTGGGGTCCCTGGAGCCCTGGGAGCACTCTGGCCCTCCACAGCCAGCTGGTTCCTGGGAGGTAGGGGCAGTGCTCTCAGCGTGACCAGTTGTTTCCAAATTTACCAGAAGAGCTGTCACCCACCCTCAGCCCCGGGCACCAGGGCAAGCAAGCACGGATGTCCCGGGGGCCAGGAGATACACTGCACGCGTGAAACAGCCAAGGTGGGGCCCCCAGCACACGCACACAGCAGCCGGCATGTGTCTATGTGCCGTGAGGATCACTGTAGCCTTCCTTCACTGGAGAACGTGCAGAAACATGTTGGCTTTTTTTCCTTTGAATCTGTAGCATCTCTGATCTTTTTCAACATCTTTGCCTGCTGCTGCTGCTAAGTTGCTTCTTTGCCTGCTAGCGAGAGGGAAAAACCAACTATTCGGTTGGCCCCTTTGGAAATGCAGTGTGTGATTGTAAATTATGCAGCTTCTGTAGGTAATACTGTGGTTCCTGGGGGTAAGTAGCCAGTCTCCTCCTCTCCCTGCCCCACCTTCCTGCCCCTCTTTAGAGTTGGGCGGATGATGGGGAGTGGACCAAGCACCCACAGCTGTGGAATGAGGGACTTTGGGGTTTCCACTGGCCTACCTGGGAGCTCGTCAGATCCTTCTTGAGGCCTGGCCGGTCCGCCCCCTGCTCCTTGTTCTCCCCACATCCCCCAGCCCCTGAGAGAAGGGCTTTCTCCCAGGACACAGCAGGCCCATTTCCCCATGACTACCATTTATTATTTCCCTCTTTCTTCCCTGACCCCACCCTATAACGAATGATGGAAAGACTCCCTTTCCCAACCTTTCTTTCAGTTAGAAGCAGGGCTCCTTTCTGGCCCATGAGACAAAGGGGGCATCTACCTGAAGGCTCTGGGGAAAGGCTTTACCCCTTGGTGAGAGGAGAGCTCCCTCTAGCTGCCCTGGACGGCCTCTGCAGCCTGTCTTTGGATGCTGTGTGATACGAGGGCATGATGCAATGCTTCAGGCAGCCATTCTGTGATAATGAGGAAAAGTCACAGCACTGGAAACTTGTTATCCCTGAAATGCTGACTTGGCCCCAGCATCACCCATCCCCAGACTTCATGTTAAGTAAATCTGAATATTCTTATGGATTAAACCAATGCTGGTTGAGTATTCTCTTCCTTGTCAGTGTTTTACCAAGGCCTGTGTCTTCCCTGTACCTTAGAGCAGTGAGCCTTCATCCCAGATACCATGGAGAGGGGCAAATTCTCACCAAAGGTAAATGTCCTCATCCAGTCCTTCAGCCTGAGCTCTTCATCTATTAAAGGAATGTGGACAATCTGCTCTCTCCAGCACATCTAGTGTTTCATTAACTTTTCATTTATCATCTGCCTGTCTCAGGATCTCATGAGGAATCTTAGGCTCAGAATCAGGAGTGATCAGGAGCGAAGGGAGATGCGTGTGAGGAGAAATTAAAGACATTTCTTTAGTTTTCAAAGCAAACCCCACTACAAATGCTATCTCACTCTGATCTTCACCCCCGTTTTGGAAGCTGAGAAACATTTAATAACTCACCCAAGTGAGCAAACACACAGATCAGACTGGCACATCAGATTCTTGTGAAACGGAGAGCCTCCTGAATCCAAGTTTACTAATTTCAAAGATGCAATCAAGAGAAAGCCAAGAATGGGGCCGGGACACGACCTAGGCACACTCCTTTCCCCAGACACAGCACCGTGTGGCTTATACCACTTTCCAGGGGGCCGTGATGCACAGATTGGGGGTCCTTGACCTAAGTGCTCCTGCAGTCAGGGTTTCTGGCAGGAAGGCGCCTTCCTTCTGGCATATTCGCCAGACTGTGGAGCAGAGGCCAGATGACAGGAGGCCAGCTGGGTCTCCTGCCCACTGAGGAAGTGAATGACGGAGGGCCAGTGCCTTCAACCACCACCCCCACCCACTCCCACCATCTTACACAGAAAAAACCTGAGATCTGTGAGCCACGATGGCTGGACCATCTCCTCTGGTGTCCGCCTGCATGGATGTGTGAGTTCGAGGCTCTGTCACCTGGACACCAAGCCTCTCAGGCTCACCAGTGTGAGGAAGCCAAAGTGGGGGACTCCTGCAGAGGCACCCCCACATGGCTCAGATTCATGCACGGGCAGGAAAGAGGATTCCACTTGGCTCCTGCAAGGACAGTCCTCCCACCACTGTCCTCCCCAAGAATCACAAAATCCGTAAGAATTCTGACAGTGGAGGCAGCTGAGAGCAGGCACCCAGACAGCACATCGAGAGGACCTGTCAGAATAGACGCAGGATGCTCTGGGAAACCAGGTGTCCTTAGAAGGGGATCAAGCCGTGCCTGCTTGCGCTGTCCAGCCTCTGCTGCCCTGGAGGTCCCAGTGTGTCCCAGTGCTCAGGGAGGCTGTGGAGGGAGGGAGGCAGGAGCTGAGGTTTCAGGTGTTTCCTATGTTCACAGCCAGGGTGGGGGGAGACGAGGGAGGAGATGGGGGGAACAGAACAGGGTGAGGTCCCATGAGAGTGAAATATCTTCTCACCACAGTAAAGGAGTGTAAAGAAGTGACCACAACCCAAAGGGGTCGGCCTGCCCCTGTGACCCCTCCCACCATGGTCCCCCATCATCTGCCTCTCCCATCATGCACCCACCTGCACCCCCCGCCCCATGAAGGTGATTGGTTGGTCCCAGGGAGGGAAGTCTGGGTTTCCTGGGAGCCTGGGCCACTGCCCCGCCCCACACCTTGCTGCAGCCAGGAGTCCACAGCCAGGGAAGCAGAGCTGACGGCAGGTCTTAGGAGAAATGGGCGCCTTCTCACAGCCAATGTGGAGGCCTTGAAGCATCCGGGGGTGGTGGGAAAAGTGCAGGCTGCTTGATAAAGTGCCTGAATGAAAACAGCCCTGCTGATAAGGCCTGAGGAGCCTTTAACAGTTTGGGGACCTTCTCACATGCATGCACACACGCATGTGTGCACACACACAGACAGAAACACACAGCTCTAAAAGGGTCTGTGCGCCTCCCACCCCCAACCTTGGATACCAGTTGGGGACGAGCTCTCTTGTGCCTCAAACCCACTGGATTTCTGCCAGAAGAGGGAAGCCCACTTTACTATTTTCTACATCTGAACACGTCACTTGTTAGTGGGAAGTTCTGTTTTCTCTTTGTTTTTCAAGATAGGCCTTCAACTCGAGAACAGTACAATGGAGTGATGTGTCTGTGTCGGGTTTTCCTGGCTTTTGCACATGTGAAACGATGAGACTAACTGGCCGGCCAGCACGGCTGAGTGACATCCTACGTGCTGCCCTTTCCCTCCATCCTGGAAGCCGCCAAAGGAACTTTCTAGAACTTTCAGGGAACTTTCTAGAACTTTCCAAGTCCTTGAAGAGCTTCAGATGAAAGTTTAGGAAGTCTCTCATGGGAGAGATTCGTGTTTGCAGGGGGAAGTTGGGGGTCTTCTGGTGGACAACTGGGGTGGGAGGGGTCATCTCTGTCAGTGGAATGGGTGACAGTGTATACCCCAGGAGCCCATGAGAGCACAGCTCTCCACACAGCCTGAGGACCTGGCAGGGAAGACGGGGGCAAGTCCTCACCCCCGGGACTGGCTGTGCTCCAGCCTGGGGTTCCAGTAACACCTGAAGCCCTGTGGCACCCCCTCCCCATTCCTCATCAGCTCGCGTTGGTTTCCTCATCGGCTGCCAAGCAAAACACTACAGATGGGGTGGCGTAAACAGCAGACATTATTCTCAAAGTTCTAGAGACTGGAGGTGCAAGGTGAAGGTGTGGGCAGCGTTGATTTCTCCTGAGGGTTTCCTCCTTGTCATGTAGACGGCCGTCTTCACTCTGCATCTCCTGTGTGAGTCTGTGTCCCGATCTCCTCCTCATTCTAGAAGGGCACCAGTCTTATGGGACCAAGGTCCACCCCACTGGCTTCATTTTAACTTAATTACCTTTCAGAGACTCCATCTCCAAATAAGATCACGTTATAAGATCACGCTAATGGACTTCCACATGTGACTTTAGGGGAGATCATTCAACCCAGAACAGTTGGCATCTCTTGCAACCAAGGAACCCCAGTCAATGAAAATTACCAAAGGGCAGGGATCATGACTGTTTGCTCTTGGGACTGGCCAGTTCTGCTCCAGGTGGTAAGAAAACAAAAGGACTACAAGAGCCTGAGAGCATGTCAAGTACAGACAGTGAGCAAACCCGGAGACAGTGAGACGTGGGTGACACTCATACGGTGTGTTGTTGTTCAGTCATTAAGTCGTGTCCAACTCTGTGTGACCCTGTGGACTGTAGCCTGGCAGGCGGCTCCTCTGTCCCTGTGGTTTCCCAGCAAGAATACTGGAGCGCGTTTCCCAGCAAGAATAATGGCAACCCGCTGAGAAGTTCCTTCTCCAGGGGAACTTCCCCATTCAGGGATCGAACCTGCATCTCCTGCAGGCAGATTCTTTACCACTGAACCACCAGGGTGACCACAAACGACAGAGGACATACAGTGTGTTAAGAACAGAGAGGGAGTGGATCACACGTGGGATGCGTTACACGACAAAGAGGACGCAGCAGGAAGAATGTCATCACAGGTGGGACTGGACCCAGCCCATCAGAAGCCGACCACTCATCTCAAGGCTGACTGCGCCATCATCCCTGATCAAGTTCCCACTGGTGACCCTTTGCTGGTCCAATTTAAGGCCCTGTGTGTCACCCCAGAAACGCAGACTAACATCATGGCTGCTCTGTGGGTCCCTGGGGGTGCAGCTGGGCCAGCACTGCTTGCCCAGAGTCTCTCCAATAGAGCCTGAGTGTGGTGGCCCTGCCCATGTCCTGGGCCCTTGCTCAGACCCCAGGTCTGGTGCTTGTCACCATGTACTGATGGGAAGTCCAAGAGAGGAACAGGACATCTCAGGACTCGGGATCCAGTCTTTCCACCCACTTGCACCCCACGCAAAGTGCAACCCTGCCACCTCTGCCCTCACTTTTGCCATGTGCTAGAGACTGATTTACTAAAACGCGTGGCTCAAACACCATAACTGGACCTGTGAGCCTTCCCACCCTGTGGCTGGCTGTGTGCAGGGAGGTTATCGGTGCTGACAGATGATCGCCTTCGCAACAACAGGCTTCTGTTCAGAATATGTTGAACTAAGGGTCAGACCAGGAACCAACTGCTGAGGCCAAGTTGTGGCTTCAGATCCTATTTGTAGGGTCACTGGGAAGGGTCCTGTTAGCTTAAGGAAACTCCCTCACCTTTCTTTGTGCGTGTGGGCAGGGACAGTTTGTGGAAATACTCAGAGCTTGTGAGCCCGATAGGAATAATTACCCAAGGAGTGACATGTCCCAGGCCAATCCCAGCACAGGGACTTAATGGAAGAGATCAAACAGTCACTGGTTTAAAGGTTCGAGCAGGCACATCATAGATATACATAGAAAAACTAAATTGTATAATTTTAAAGGTATTTCTTAATTGTTCTCAGCTCTTAATATTGCCCCGAGCTGGACATTTTGGGGTTAGCAAACTGATTAGGAAAAACCAGACATATTCATATATATATATATGTAGTGTATATATGTGATACAGTGAGGTTTGAAAGTGTTATTCACTCAGTTGTGTCCAGCTCTTTGCGGCCCCATGGACTGTAGCCCGCCAGGCTCCTCAGTCTATGGGAATTCTCCAAGCAAGAATATTAGAGTGGGTTGCCATTCTCCAGGGAATCTTCCCAACCGTGGGATCAAGCCTAGGTCTCCTGCATTGAGGGAGATTCTTTACCATCTGAGCTACCAGGGAAGATTAGTAAACCTATAAGTAGGGAACCTTTATGCTGAAGGCAAATATTGGTGGGACTTTCTACATTTAAATCTGATCTAGTACATCAGTGGGGAAGGCAATGGCAACCCACTCCAGTATTCTTGCCTGGAGAATCCCAGGGACGGAGGAGCCTGGTAGGCTGCCGTCTATGGGGTTGCACAGAGTCGGACATGACTGAAGCGACTTAGCAGTAGCAGCAGCAGCAGCAGTACATCAATGTGGCAAACTCAGAAGGGCTGAGGATTCACCTTATTTGCAGATTAATGGCTTCATGGGTGCTGGCAGAGGACAGGAGACTCTCGGCTCAGAGATAAAGACCTCACTACACTGCATAGCTAGCAATGTAAGCAGCAGCACGTTTGGTTCCCTTGTCCCCATGTCCTCCAGGGGTGACACAGATGAGCTCAGATGGACATCAAAACACGTGGAGTCGCATTGCAGGGGAGGAAGCCTGACCTCTCCTGGAGCTCAAATGGCACTAGTGGTAAAGAACCTGCCTGCTAATGCAGGAGACACGAGACACAGGTTCTATCCCTGGAAGGAAAAGATCCCCTGGAGAAGAAAATGGCAACCCACTCCAGTATTCTTGCCTGGAAAATACCATGGGCAGAGAGGCCTGGCGGGCTTCCAGTCCCTGGGGCTGCAGAGTTAGACATGACTAAGCGCGTAAGCACACATGTACGCAAGCTTGCCTGTCTGCTGCTCCAGAGGGAGACACCTTATAAATGTTCCAAGGTTGTTGCCACACCAACATCCTTGCAAAGACAGCCTGGAAGAAAGGACAGATTGGATCACCCCCTATTCATCTCACTGGGGAGGGGGGCATTTCCACCCAAGGCTACAAGGATGGTGAGACCCATGACTCCTGACACTGGAAAGATGGGATGATAGCAGTTTACCAGTCACATATTGCTCACCCCAGGAGGGGAGGCCATCCCGCCATGCAGGGCCAGGGGGCGTTACATAAGAAACAGGGTGAACCGCAGGGGCTGCCGGAGGAGCCGTGTAGTATCAGGAGGGTGGGGTGCCCACTCATTCTTGCAGGAGGATGTGATTGGCTTGCTTGAGTAAGTCTGCAGCCTGGCAGGGAAGTGAAATCCGCTACTCGGGGACAAGCAAGAACTGTGCCTAGCCCCTTGATAAGAAGGTTGTTTGGCTAAGGGGCCCTATCTGTGGGAGCCAAGTAGGGCAGAGAACTCGTGGTTAGGCCACTCGAGGTCTTTCAATTTCATCAGATGTCAGGGCAGCACTTAACATTCAATTATAAGTTCAGGTCCTATACCATTGGGACAGTTAGTGCCTCATTCACAACATGTGGAAACATGAGAGACTCACAGGGAATTGTCTCCCAGCAACCAGAATCCTGAATATACCATTTTCACAACAGAAGGGGAAAAAAAAACACTAAGGCACATTTCTGTAGCATTTCATTTATAAACCAAAATATGATTCTTTCTTTCCACTTTTTAAAATTTATCTTTAGAGTTGTAATAAAGTACAGGAAAAGACTTTTTCTTTTTTCCTTAAAAGACCAGAGAGCAAATATTATAGGTTCCTGGGCCATACGGTCTCTGTCACAGGTAATCAACTCTGCAATTGTAGCTAGAAAGTGGCCACTGACAACGTGTGAATGAATGGGTATGACTGTGTTTTAACAGAGTTTTATTTAAACACAGGCAATGAGCTCATGGGTCATCATTTGCCAACTCCTACTATATATTTTTTTCCTTGATATGTGGTAACCTAAATTATTTAAGTATCTTTAAGTTTAAATACTACCCAGCTCCCACTCAGATACAAAAGGGATACAAAAAAGACATTTTGAAAGAATGTAAATCTTGACTAAAATCCTTCAAAGTAGTACAAGGAGGAATTCCATTGCACAATATATAGAAAAATGCTAAGGTTTATGTCTATCCAATTATATTCCCAAATATAATTCATCAAAGTCTCTAATTTCACTCCCTCCCAAACTCAGTACCAAATTCTCAATAGTTGGTTTATCTATTTCTTTCTCCTCCCAACTTTGGCCACTTTATTTTAAGTAAATAAATTAAGTCTTGGGCTTTGGAAGTGTCTGTGACTTACCCGCTCTATTGATCAGCACAGCCAAACTCCAGAAAATTGGAATGGTGGGGAGCAAAATTGCATTAGAAACATTGAACATGCAAATGTTGGTAACACAGTTTTTCCTTTCCCCCAATGACAGTGTAAAAGTGAGATGTTATCCTAGTCAGCATCCTTGTGAGGGTTTAACCAGGCATATGAGACATTGGAGATCATTTAATAAACCCTCATTTCAGCTCTTGTTTCACAGATGAGAAAACTAGTCCAGAAAGGAGAAGAGGCTTGCCTTACTTATTTGCATATACCCAGGTCTAAGTATTATTTTAAGAATTTCAGGAGGAAATTTGGGTGATCCGTGATATTAGGGGGTGGATTCCTGTTCCTTATCTCCCGGGTGCCAGGTACCCTCACTAAGTAGGCCTAGTTTGTGCAGATGCTGGGTTAGGTTCTGGGGTTTCCAAATGAAAGAGGCATAGGTCCCATTCTGTATGTCACCCTACACTTTCTGTGTGTTTGGGAAAACTAATTTTCCATATAGACTATAAAATGGGGCTGATTTTTTAACTCTTCCTTTGTATCATTGTAAGAATTAAATGCGGAGAAGGCAATAGCAAGCCACTCCAGTACTCTTGCCTAGAAAATCCCATGGATGGAGGAGCCTGGTAGGCTGTAGTCCATGGGGTCGCTAGAAGTCGGATGCAACTGAGCGACTTCACTTACACTTTTCGCTTTCACACAATGGAGAAGGAAATGGCAACCCACTCCAGGGTTCTTGCCTGGAGAATCCCAGGGACGGGGGAGCCTGTTGGGCTCCTGTCTATGGGGTCGCACAGAGTCGGACACGACTGAAGCGACTTAGCAGCAGCAGCAGCAGCAAGAATTAAATGAGATGTAGCATGTGAAATCATCAGAATATCAGTTGGCGCAAAATTAACCTGCAGGTTTAGCTGTTAACTTCAGTACAATGAATAAAGGAGCCAGAAAAGTAAAACTCCACTTGAAATGAAGATGTGGCTGCGTGGTGAGCTTGGGGGAGGGGTTAAGGGCACTTGTCTTCTCTCAGGGGAAGGAGGCCTTCCTGGATGGAGTGGCTCCTGAGGCAAGAGCTGAAGGATGGACAGGAGTTAGGAAGGCAAAGAGAGGAGGAAGAGTTTGGCAGAGAGACAATGACCTTCAGGCAAAGGGTCAGAGGTCAGGCTGCATCAAGAGGGCTAGATACTTACATTAGGAGGGAGACCTGACATCAGAAGAGGGTGGGGGCTAAGAGCAGTCCAGTTCATAAAGGGTCTTGCTTTCCACGCTCAGGCAATGCTTGGGCTTTACCCTTCAGGTTGGGAACTGTGAGGGGGTGGCAGAGGAGTGACATGTACTGTCACTTCATAAAGGCAATCAAGGCAGCAGACTTATGTCTGGATGGGGACAAAGCTCTGGCTGAGCGATTAGTTAGTAGACAGTTGTACAAACCAACGGAGATATCACGAGACTGGACTGGGCTGCAAACACAAATGCTGACAGAGACCAACAGCTTCCATAGCTGAATAAATCCAGCCAGGTGGGCAGTGGCCGCAGCAGACAGGAGAACTCATGCCCTGCATCAAGAGACCACCACAGCTTCAGTCACTTTTGGATTCCTTGGAGGATAGGTTGGCAAGTTACAGCTTCCTACAGCTTTTGTCTAAAAAAATTAAAAAAAAAATTATATTGGGTATGTTTTGTTCAATTTGGCTGTGAATCTAGAACCACTCTAAATATATACATATATATATATACACACACACACACACACACACACATTTTTAAAAAGTATTTTGCCTTTATTTTTGAAGGAATTTTCCATGAGTATAGAATTCTGACTTGACAAGGTTTACTTTTAGCGCTTAAATATCATTTTGTTGCCTTTCATATTGCACTGTTTCAGATGAGAGATCATGCTCCCCTGATTGCGGTGTGTCTTCGGTTGCTGTAAACCTTTTTCTTTTTCTTCTTGTTTGTTTGACTTAGTTGCAGAAAGTGGGATCTTTTTTTAAGATGCATCTTCAAAGAGCCTAGGTGACACTGTGGCTCAAGGTCAGCGTCCACCCCCGGCCTGAGCCTACGTGATGGGAGCCACCCAACTCCCATCAGAGTCTCCACACGGCTTAGAGGTTGTTCTGTGCACACAGGTCCACACTCAGGTGGCTGCCGCTCACACTGTAGACACTGCGTCTTCCATAATGACTTCCCCACAGGTGGAAGTAGCTTGTCTTGAAGAAAATGTGCCCTTTTCTAAAAGCAAAAAGCACCATGTGGACGGACGGTGCCCTGGGTGGGAGCCTGAACAGCTCCACCTCAGAGGGAGGCAGAAGGAGCTTCCCAAGGAGGATGCAGGCCAGAGGCCAAGGGACTGGTGAACCGTCTCTTTGGCACGGATCAACTGGTTTCAGCAGGAATCCTGAAAAGGCCATCTCTTTGGCATGGATCAGCTGGTTTCAGCAGGAATCCTGAAAAGGCCCAGATAGGACAGTGGGAAGTTGGGCCAAGAGGGAAGAAGCAGAGACGAAAGTGGGGCCGTGAACCTGGAAGAGAAGACTCAGGGTCCTGTGTCCTGGTGGTGATGAAGGGTGACAGAGACACAGGTGGGGAAAGGTGACTTTTTCAAAGTCCGATAAGACAGAGCCCCAGGGCCGCTCAGCAGGGCTCTAGGCAGGGGTCCAGTCTGTAGGCGCTGGAACTGGAGCTGGCAGAAGCCCCGAGCACACAGGTCTGCTCTCCAGACTCGAAGACCCAGAGTTCCAGACTCCATACATCTTCGGGTTCCTGGCTGCTCAAGCCGTGCTTGACAGGTTGGTGGCTCCCAGAAGCGCCCCAGAGTTGGGGGACCCGTGAGCTTCCTTGACCTCACCCCATCTCCCCTCTGTTCCCCTGGGGTGCATTCCTCCCATTTCTCTTTTGTCTCTCTGGGTCCCACTTTCAGATCCCTTCCCCTGGAGCATCTTATGTTGAGCACAGGCTGGTTCACAGGTGCCATCTTTCAGAAAACAGACAATTCTCATGGAAGAAAAGAAACGGTGGCAGTAGTGGAAAAGAACCTGCCTGCCCAAGCTGGGGACTTGAGAGACAGGTTTGCTCCCTGGGTTGGGGAGACCCTCTGCAGGAGGGCATGGCAACCCACTCCAGTATTCTTGCCTGGAGAATCCCATGGATAGAGGAGCCTGGTGAGCTACAGTCTGTAAGGCTGCAAAGAGTCAGACATGAATGAAGTGACTTAGCATGCATGCAGGCTTTGCTGACATGAACTTGTCACTTTTACACTCATCTGAGGCTGTTCCTTTTACCCTGTCAGCCTCATCTCCATGGAGATCCATCCCTCCCCCAGGACAGAGACGAGGAGATACAGAGCAGGGACCAGGAGTCCTGGAGGAGGGTCTCTTGCCATCCTCCCGTTCCTGGAGAAGGGGTCTGCTCTGTCTGCAGTTGGCTCATTTTCCATGGGAGCCTTGGGCCCAGGACTTAAAAATTCCTGTGGTGTTAGCCACGTGCTTTTTATCAGGAGAAATCCCTAACTTCTCCCTTCCTGGGTGGAACCCCGCGAGTGCCCAGCGCCCCATGTGCTATCTTCCACGTCGGCATCCTGGCACGACCTGGCTCCCTGCCTGGGGCGGGGGGTGGCCTGGTTGTGCTTGCGGGGAGCCCAGTGCTCTGCTCTGTCACTCCTACCCCCCCCCCCACACACACACCTGCTGGCCAAGCTATCGCAATGCAACTCGCAACTCGTTTTCCTAACAAAGGCCTCAAATTGTGCCACAGGCAGAGACGAGGTTATCTTGCTTGCTGAGCAAACAGAGAGAAGCTTATAAAACACCCCTGGCAGCGGGGAGTGTGCGTTCTTCTGGTGGCCCTGGGGTGCAGATGAACGTGGACATGGGACCCCGAGGCACTTGGCTCCTGGCTATGCTTCTCCTGCTGGGTTTGTGCGCCCTGGCGGGGGCCCAGAAACCAGGTAAGTGGAGGTTCGGGTCCCTGAGGGGAAGTGGAGCATCTGAGCCAGCAAGCCTGGGAGCCTTCTAGAACCCAGAGGGTGGGGGTGGCGGGATGTGAGGTCCTTGCCTCCTGCCGCCTGGGGATCTCTGTTTGTATTAGTTTCCCTGGAAGTGAAAATGTGGATGGTGGGGAAGCAGGTGGGAAGGTGTCCTAGGACTGGGTATGGTGGCCATGCAGCCAGCTCCTACGTGCGTCCACCCGCTTCCCGCCATTCAGGGAGGACAGTGGGGGAGAGGGGTAAGACGTCCCAGGAGGACCCCCTTCGGGATTGGTCAGGATGGCCTTGGCTGTGGGTGGGCCAGCTAGAGGAGGGGCTGGGTGGGAGGCCCATCGAGGTCTCCCGGGGGTCCGACTTGCTCACTTTCATCCTGACCTTGGCCTGAGTCCATCTGTCCACCCTCTTGCCAGAAGGTTTTATTTTTAAACTAATAAAACACTTTCAGCCAAGCCCTGTCAATTCCTCTGAAGGACGCGGTGTGGTTCAAACACGAGCGAGATAAGATAAGACAGCCTTTACAAGGCCGGAGCAGAGCTGATGGAGCATCCTGGATGCGCTGGCGGGGGGAAAAGGGGCATGTGGGGGGCGCTGGCTGACCTGGGCTTCTCTGCAGATGCCTGCCAGTGCTCGCGCCTGAACCCCCACAACAGGGTGAACTGCGGCTTCCCGGGCATCAGCGGCGACGACTGCTTCTCCAGAGGATGCTGCTTCGACTCCAGCGTCGTCGGGGTTCCCTGGTGTTTTAATCCCCTCCCGAAGCAAGGTAACGGGCAAGGTCCCCTCCTGAGCCCTGGCCAGCAGCCCAGGACCCAGCTTCCCCAGGCTCCCTCACCACCCAGGCCAGTCCAAAGGGAAGAGAAAATGCCCTCTGCCTCCTGTGTCCACATTAGATCCCGAGGGTGAGCTGTTTGTCCTTTTAGGGAGACTTCAGGGGATCCGACTGCTTGACTGTATTTGAAGGAAGAGTGAGCCTCAGGACCCTCTTGACTGTGGCTCCTGAACCAGCTTCTAAGGGACATAAAGGCATTAAAATCAGGATGTTATTAACATAACTGCGAACAGACCCCAAATGTTAAGAAATTAAGTTAAGGCTTCTAGAGTCATCTTTTGAGAGTGAGTTTTGCATCTGTGCATATTATCAACCTAAAAAGTCACCTGTTTCAAGGCAGACACACAAAGAGTTCTGTCTGCAAAGCAGACCCATTTGCGTGGAACTCGGTGCCCTGGGTCCCGTCCACACCCCTCAGGGGTGCTGGTTGGAGGCTCCCGGGCTGTAAGGGAAACGAAACGGACAGCGGCCCTTCTCCAGGGGACCTTTCTGACTTAGGGGTCAAATCCAGGTCTCCTGGACTGCAGGCAGATTCTTTACCACTTATCCACCAGGGAAGCCACTCAATTCTTGGTCAAATGCTTTATAACTTTAAAGGGTCCTCCCAGGAGGCAGTGTGGGCAACTCCATTTTATAGAGCCATGTCAAGTCCAGGGAGGTGAAGCAACTTTCCCTCTGACTTTGGGCATCGGGAAGAAGCGGTGGCCACCCGCTGGTGCCCACATTTAGTCCAGGGGTGACAGTCCCAGGAGTCCCTGGTGCTACCCCGAACCTGTGAGCCCAAGGTGCTCCCTGAGCAGGATGGGATAGATGTGTCTGGCTAATGAACCAGCCTAACTGCATCCCCTTGTTGTCCCCAAACCCGGTGGTGCCCTGAAGAGTCGGAGGAGTGTGTCATGGAGGTCTCGGCCCGCAAGGACTGTGGCTACCCCGGCATCAGTCCTGAGGAGTGTGAGTCCCGGAAGTGCTGCTTCTCTGACACCATCCCCCAAGTACCCTGGTGCTTCTTCCCCATCTCTGTGGAAGGTAACGTTGGAGAACACAGGCAATTGCCCAGACACAGGCAATTCTCAGAGGGAGTGGGAGCCGGGGTGGGGGAGATCCTCAGCTGGCCAGGATGCCCGATGCCAGGCCCCCAGGCCCCGGGGGTGGTCAGTTCAGGAAAAACCGTACTCGTCTGGGAGCTCGCCGTTATTGTGAACCATCTCAGAAGTAAATTCGAGAATGTTCTCAACAACGACAGCTTTTTTAAAAAAAAAAATAAATAAACTAAGCCCTCGGGTCTTCCTGCTGTGTCTTTTGTGATGGTTGTATAAAGCCTCTGACCCTCAGCCGTGGCCCCAGGTCCCAGCACAGTTGGCTGGGGCCTCTATTTTGGGTGCTTCCGAATGCCCCACCCTGTGCTGGGCACCATGGGTAGGATCCAGAGCGAAGCAGGTGTGGTCTCTTCTCTTGCGGACTCTGATGCTCTCTCCTGTGACCATGGGTGACAGGTCCTGCCCCAATGCCAGTCCCGGGGGTCCATCTCCTTCCTGTCACCCCCTTATTTACAGTGTGTCCCTGACCCTGAATTTGACAAGGAAAGACCACATGTTTCCAAAAGATGGGAAGAATGCATCGATCCTTTAAGGAAATCAGGATGTTCCAAAGAGCACGGCTTTTTCTTTCAGAAGTTTCCAAGTGATTTTTTGAGTGACCTAAGGGTCTACTTGGAAAACTACCCGTCATTTGAGGAGTATGGACCCCCAGAGGGCATCTGGCCCCAGGTGGGCTATGTACCCGCAGGCAACTTCTTCTCCAGCAGGGATGGCTGGACTGAGAGCTATAGTCCTGAAAACCCACGGAGCCTCTTAGCCTGGATTCCAGGCTTCCCGGCACTCTTACCAACTGTCTTGTGTTTAAATTTCTAGACTGTCATTATTAAGAGGCAGCGGCTTCAGAGGACCCTCCAGGCTCCTTGGATTCTCCGAAACAGAAGAAAACTCACCATCTTACAGTTTTGGATTTCATGTTTCCCTAATTCCTGGGTTTTCGTCATCTTCTTTTTATCCCTTTCAATGGCTTCACATATGATTTCTTCAAATAAAGAAAGCCCTTAAAATCTGCTGAGTTCCATGTTGGCTTCATTGACACAGAGGTGGCCAAAGCTTGTGAGCGTGTGTGTTTGAGAGAGAAAGTTATTGAGAGTACATATACGCGTTGGGTGTAACTTTAATATTCTTTTATCTGCTTTAAGAGCAAGAATTCATCTAATAGGTTCAGGCTACCCTGACAGTGAAAATGTATTGTATGTAAGGAACTTTGGAATCCACGATCCCTTTAAAACTCTCATACTCAATCACTGTATAAAAATTCAAAGACAACCCGTAAAAAGTGGCTTCCCTGGTGGCTCAGTAGTAAAGAATCCACCTGCAATGCAGGAGACACAGGTTCGATCCCTGAGTCAGAAAGATCCCCTGGAGAAGGAAATGGCAACCACTCCAGTGTTCTTGCCTAGAGAATTCCATGGACAGAGGAGCCTGGCGGGCCACAGTCCATGGGGTTGTAAGAGTCAAACATGACTTAGCAAATAAACCACCACCACCACCACATCCCTAAAAGCTTATTAGAAATTACAGGCTACTCTTGGAGTAACAAATAATTTCCGATTGTAATTACAAGATTGCTTTTACAAATGCATCACCGAGTGCTTGCTTTTGAAATTCATGCAAGTCACCCTAATATCGCTTCCAAAAGTGAGTGGGGGACTTGGGCTTCTGTGCATTCTCCCCTCAGCCTGGGAGCGAGCAGCCGCAGCACTGTGCTGTAATTTGAAAGCTGTTCTAAAGAGGAAGTTTGAAACTTTCATCAAGGCTTCTATGCAGCCTATGGGAAGGTCGTGGCGTGAAAGATATTTCGGGCACCTTGGTGAAGGGTTCCTGACATTCTGCCACTCAGGGGTGGGGGTGCAACATGGGTGATCCCAGGCCAGACTCTCTGTGGCCTACCCCTCCTCCTTACCTCCTCCGCCAGCCTGGGCCCACAGTCACCCCAGAAACCCAGGGCCTCTCCTATGTGACAGTGGCTTTGCACTGCAAGGCGGGAATTGTAGAGTGTTTTTTCCAGGTAGAGACTTGTCTCCACATCCCCTCTCTGACCTCTATTTTGAGAAAAGGGCGCCGTTCAGCCTTAGGTCAGTGTTGCGTCTTTATCTTGCTAAGACACACAGATAAATCCCATAAAACAATGGCTCTGGCTGGAACGCGGGGTCTGAAACACTCAAGACAAGTGGCTCAGTGGTTGTGAATTGATTAGTCACCAGGTGCCTGGTCTTCTCAATTTGTCCTCACGTGCAGTTTATGAGTCCCTGAGTCAGCCTCCCCACATCCCCATCGCGGACCCAAGTCAAACCCCACATACTGGGGAGAAGGTTTGGCACATGAATTAGTCGTACCTGCACTCCCGGACCTGGAATTGCTTCTGTTCCTGGCTCCAGGCCATCTGGGATTTAGGATCCAGTGGAGCTTCTGCTCTCAGGCTCCTGTTCCCGGGCTGCAGGTGTTAGTCCCTCAGCTGTGTCCGCCTCTTTTCCACCCATGGACTGTAGCCCCCCAGGCTCCTCTGTCCATGGCATTTCCCAGGCAAGAATACTGGAGTGGGTTGCCATGCCCTCCTCCAGGGGATCTTCCCGATCCAGGGATCGCACCTGGACGTCCAGCCTCCCAGGCAGATACTTTTCCACCCATGGACTGTAGCCCCCCAGGCTCCTCTGTCCATGGCATTTCCCAGGCAAGAATACTGGAGTGGGTTGCCATGCCCTCCTCCAGGGGATCTTCCCGATCCAGGGATCGCACCTGGACGTCCAGCCTCACAGGCAGATTCCTTGCTGTCTGAGCGACCAGGGAAGCAGGTACGGGCGCCCCGATTCTTTCGCAGGGATCCTCTTCTCACACCCTGCCCGCAATCCCCTCTCCTCTCACAGATGCGTTCTGACGCCCTGCCACCCTCATTTCCCAGTTGGCTCCTCACGGCCCTTCTGAGAGCTGAGTGCAGACTTTTAAGCAGTTTCAGTGGCATTCTCTGGGCCTGGGGGTTCTTACGCCATTTTAATCTGTGTGACATATATCTCTAACTCCTCTTGCTCCAACACCATTGACTACAGAGAACTTCCTGGTATCTCAGTGAGGTTTGCACCGGCCCCCGATCTCCTGTAAGTGACCCAGGGCCTGGGGGCGGGGGCTAACCTTGTTGTCCCTGGAGCGGCAGCTGGAGACATTCAAGCCTCCCTCAAGCTTCCCCTCACCATCAGACAATCAACCTTTCGTTCTCTGTTACGCCTTCTTCCCTCCTTCTTCCGCGCTGCTCCCTCCACAGGTGCTCACTGCCCCGCTGGGTATGTGATGATAAAGCTGGGCTAAAGGCATGATGCTAAAGCTGGGCTCAGCTGGGAGGTTGCTGATGGTGCAGAAGGGTGGACTGGGTGCAGAGGGTCTGGTGGGGGATGGGACTCACTCCCACTGTCCTGGTCTCCGGGCCCTGGGGGTTCATCCAGGTCTTTGGCTGGCTAGCTCAGGGGATGAAGGTGCTTTGAGAGGCAGTCACAGGGGACCAGGGGAGAGGGGACCAGGGGAGAGGGGACCAGGCAGGCAGGTCCTGGGAGAGGGACGACAGGAGACGTCCCAGTGCTTGTCCCAGTGACCTTGGGGAGGCTGTCTTATCACTGAGTTTTTCAAGAGTCCTGTTTGTCATTCGTGGGTGATGATTGCGTCCCCAGCGAGGTCGCGGTGGGGATTAGAAATAACATGTGTGCGCTGCCTGGCGCACAGCCGCTCCCAGTAAATGCAGCTCCTCCCAGGACCGTCTGCTCCTCCTGTCCTGACAACTAGCGGGCCACCCAGTGGGCTCAGGTCTAACAGTCCTTCCCCCTGCACTTCAGAGCAGCACAGCTGAGTCCAGAGGTGGGTGGGCCCTCAGAACGTGCTCATTACATGCTCGCTGCAAACTGGCTATACATACAGTGGATTCCATTATTCAAGGCAGTTCTCTTCTATGAAATCATTGACCCCAAATGAGCAAATCATGAACAATCAGGATTGGGGAAAATGCAGAGCTGGGTGCCTTAGGGCCTCTTGGCCAATTTCATCAACTGACCAGCACGTGACCTTGCTTGATGTGTGTTTCTGCATGAAGACCCCTTAGTAGTATAAGCATGGTACCTGTGAGGAAGCCAGAGACAGCGGGAGCCCTGGGTTGAGTGGGCTATAGTGGATCCTGGCTCCCGTGTCACGGAAGGCTGTTGGGTGACCGGAGCTGGTGTGGCGAGTGGGGATGAACACAGACTGGCTGCTGCAGGAGGGTGGAAATGAGGTGACTGGCAATCAAGGATTTGGGGTATGTGGTTTTTCCAGTAGTCACATATGGATGTGAGAGTTGGACTGTGAAGAAGGCTGAGCAC
>SJYT01078692.1:108107-131388 GCA_006410635.1 Cephalophus harveyi
GAGGATGAGATGGCTGGATGGCATCACTGACTCGATACATGAGTCCGAGTGAACTCCGGGAATTGGTGATGAACAGGGAGGCCTGGCGTGCTGCGATTCATGGGGTTGCAAAGAGTCAGACACGACTGAGCGACTGAACTGAACTGAACTGAAACCCTGAGACGTGGTTGGACCAGTGCGGGGCACGTGGTGAGTGCTTCATGAAAGTGACTACTAGTCACTGTTGGATTCACATGTACTGACCCCAACAGTCCGGGCACCATTACCTGAGGGAACATCTCCCTTTCTCAGTGCCAGGTCATCATCCCCTCCAAGGTTCCCCCTGCTGATACAGGAAGGCTAATCCCTGCCAGGTCCCCTCCCTGGGGAGCTGTCTGTGGCTCTGGCTAAAGTGGTAGTCCAGTGGGGGCAGCTGCCCTCACTGCAGGCTGCACCCCAACCGCTGGACCCCCAGGAACACCCTGAGGGTCTGCCTGCTGGCAGCATTCCTGTGAAATGAGTTCAATTCATTTCACTCAGTCGTGTCCAACTCTTTGTGACCCCATGAACCGCAGCACGCCAGGCCTCCCTGTCCATCACCAACGCCCAGAGTTTACTCAGACTCACGTCCATTGAGTTGGTGATGCCATCCAACCATCTCATCCTCTGTCTTGAAATGAGAGGAGACTTCATTTTCCCTCTCTGGATTTCTTTGGAAGGAATGATGGTAAAGCTGAAACTCCAGTACTTTGGCCACCTCATGAGAAGAGTTGACTCATTGGAAAAGACTCTGATGCTGGGAGGGATTGGGGGCAGGAGGAGAAGGGGACGACAGAGGATGAGATGGCTGGATGGCATCACGGACTCGATGGACGTGAGTCTGAGTGAACTCTGGGAGTTGGTGATGGACAGGGAGGCCTGGCGGGCTGCGATTCATGGGGTTGCAAAGAGTCAGACACAACTGAGCTACTGAACAGACTGACCAGCTGGTATCAAAAATCTGCCCTCTGATGATTTCCTGGAACCACTGTGTTTTGAAGCAGAATGCTTAGGGCCGATAAGCAATTATGGACAAGATTCTGGAGGGAAGGCTATGATGGACATTGCAAAATGAGCATTACAAAATGATCCTGTCGTTTTCACTTGTATTTGCCTCTCTCTCCTTTTCTCTTTTTTTTCCCACAATGGTGAAAGATATTTGTCAGTTTTCACAATCAATAACCAGACAAAAAATAAAAGATAATTACAGTTGCAAAAGGAAAATAAAATAAAGACAACTGATTTAATATATGTTGCTGTTTCACTAACACTGAGCTCACCCCAGAGCCCTGTAACTCACACCTGCAGGCGGCTCCTGTGATGTCCGTGCTTTCTCTGGAGGGCACAGCCCAGCCTCCTGCACTTGGGACATGAGAGAGCACTCCCACTGTGCTCCGGTCATGGGAAAAGCAAAATCACCAGCTACAAGCACAAAAATATGAAAAACAAGGTTGTGAAAAGGCCCTGAAAGGCCCCTGGTTTATAGAGTGAGCTGAAACAAGACGGCAGGGTCGCCCTGGGCCCTCAGTTGGGGACGCTCAGGCCTCCCTGCCGTGCGCAGGCTCACAGAGCTGATGGCCGTAAAAGCCGGGCAGCACCGACTCGGGGGCTACATACAAGTTACAGTGAATCTGCAGTGAATCCAGCAAATCTGCAGACGGAGAACCTGCGAATCACGAGGATCGACTGTGTGTTCATAATAGTGGTTATATTCATTATACATATATTTTGGAGATGGGAGTCACACTCATAAACACCCCAGATGCTGCTTTGGGGTTCAGGGGGCCAGCCCTTCTGCTGATAACCCCTTCTCCCTGCTTCTGCCTAAAGAGAAAGGAGGAGAGGCCACAGCCCAACCTGACCTCCACGGTGACCACCATGGTGACCTCCTCAGTGCCCTCCACAGGGCACCATGGAATTAGGGGGCTGCAGTAAGCTTACATACCAGATCTCCAATATACATATGTTGGCTCAGTGTAAAGAACCTGCCTGCCAATGCGAGAGATGCAGGTTCAATTCCTGGGTCGGGAAGATCCCCTAAAGAAGGAAATGGCAACCCACTCCAGTGTTCTTGCCTAGAGAATCCCATGGACAGAGGAGCCTTGCATGCTACAGTCCATGGGGTTGCAAAAGAGTCAGACATGACTTAGCGACTAAACAACAACATATATTAATATATATGTATTGCACTTATGTTATGTAACAGTTTCTGCATCAAGGCTGCTTCCTAGCCATGTGACCTTGGGCAAGTGACTTAGGTGGTTGGTACCTAGTTTTACTCATGTGCAATGTGAGAGGTATTAATAGCACCTTTTTCTGTGGGCTTGTTGTGAGGATTCTATGAGTTAAACCCTGAGAAGAAAAGGCAGAGGAACCAGAGATCAAATTGCCAACATCCGCTGGATCATGGAAAAAGCAAAAGAGTTCCAGAAAAACATCTATTTCTGCTTTATTGACTGTGCCAAAGCCTTAGCGCAGAGTTGACTCATTGGAAAAGACTCTGATGCTGGGAGGGATTGGGGGCAGGAGGAGAAGGGGACGACCGAGGATGAGATGGCTGGATGGCATCACTGACTCGATGGACGTGAGTCTGAGTGAACTCTGGGAGATGGTGATGAACAGGGAGGCCTGGCGTGCTGCGATTCATGGGGTCGCAAAGAGTTGGACACGACTGAGCGACTGAACTGGAACTGAACTGGAACCTTCCAAGGCCAGGATGCTCACAGGGCTGCCTGTCCTCCAGTGCCCTCTGCTGGCCACCCTGGGAACAGACGTTCCTACCTTCAGGTGGCAGAGATTTGGCATCTGACAGTACTCAGCTTCCTGATGGAGGATCCGCAGGTGGCGCACTGGTAAAGAATCCGCCTGCCAATGCAGAAGAGGCAGGAGACAAGGGTTTGATCCCTGGATCAGGAAAATCCCCTGGAGGAGAAAATGGCACCTCACTCCAGGGTTCTTGCCTGGGAAATCCCATGGACAGAGTCCCTGGTGGGCTACAGTCATGGAATCCCAAAGAGCTGGACATGACTGAGCATGCACACAGCCTCCTGATGTCCAGAAACTGTCAGTTAATAACTTACTAACCTTAATAACTTTAATAACTATTAGTAACCTTAATAACTATTGTAAGTTGCTAAACTTGTAAAGGCAAATCAGGCTCAATTTATTGTGTGTGTTAGCTGCTCAGTCGTGTTCAACCCTTTGTGACCCCATGGACTATATAGCCTGCCAGGCTCCTCTGTCCATGGAATTCTCCAGACAAGAATACTGAAGTGGGTTGCCCTTCCTTTCTCCAGGAGATCTTCCTGACCCAGGGATTGAACCCGGGCCTCCCGCACGGCAGGCATGTTCTTTACTGTCCGAGCCACAGGGAAGCCCCAGATTTGTTGACGTGGGTTCATAAAGCAGAGATGCCTCATGTAGTGCGGCCGTCTAGGAAGTTAAGCACCCTTGCTGGTTTGAAGATGGTCATCTTCTGCCTGGGCCTTTATATGGCCTTTCCTAGGTGTGTATACCTGCAAAGAGAGTGAGGAAGAGAATTATAAGGCCATCTCCTGTCAGGTAAGGCCCTACCCTGATGACCTCATTTAAGTTTAATTGCTTCCATAAAGGCTCCAGCTCTGAACACGGTCACCTTAAGGGTTAAGGCTTCAATATGGGAATTTGGGGACAGACTTCAATTCATGTTTTCACATCGGTAATATTGCTAATGGCTATACCTTGAGGTGGTTGTTGTTTAAATTAGTCTCTGTTGATGTTGCTGTTGTTCAGCCACTGTGTCTGACTTTTTTGGAACCCAATGAAGTGTAGCCCGCCAGGCTCCTCTGTCCATGGGATTCTCCAGGCAAGAATACTGGAGTGGGTTGCCATTCCCTTCTCCAGGGGATCTTTCCAACCCAGGGATTGAACCCACGTCTCCTGCCTTAGCAGGTGGATCCTTTACTACGGAGCCACCGGGGAAGCCCAAAATTCAATACAATTAGTCTATTTGAAGTGAATCTGTTCAGTGAGTTTTGAAAAATGAATCCAGTTGTATAAACATTACCACGATGAAGATATGCAACATCTTCACCCTTCGCCTCAATCCACTCATGCCCTTTTGTAGTCAACGCATCCCTCCCACATCCAGCCCGAAGTAACCAATGATCCCTTCACTACAGTTTTGCCTCTTCTAGAGTTTCCTGTAAGTTCAGACACATCCTGCACGGTCATGTGCATCTGTCTCTCTATTTGAAGTACATCAGGGTTGTCCACACCTGTTCCCTGCTGAATAGGGTTCTGTGGGGGCTGAGTAGGGCCCACTTCACTGTTTGTGTACCATCCCCCGACCAGAGGCTTTTGGGTTTTTTTTCAGGGTCGTTTCACCATTTTAGGAACAAAGCTGCTGGGGACAAGTGTGTGCACACCTGGAGCTGGCTATAAATAAAAGGTATAAAATTGGACGGCATCACCGACTCAATGGACATAAGTTTGAGCAAGCTCTGGGAAATGGTGCAAGCTCTGGGAGATTGAGCAAGCTCTGGGAGCCTGGCGTGCTGTGGAGTTGCAAAGAGTCAGATACAAATTAGCAATTGAACAACAATAAAAGAGAGCTCAGCACTTAATAAAGGCTCAACCTTAATTTAGCACAGTCAGAAATGAGGCTTCAAGGAAAGAAGGATCGTCCTGTTTGCCTCACTTATGACACAAGGTGAGTGAACAGGAGTTTCCCCATGAAGAACCTTCCAGGGCCAGGATGCTCACAGGGCTGCCTGTCCTCCAGTGCCCTCTGCTGGCCACCCTGGAAACAGACGTTCCTACCTTCAGGTGGCAGAGATTTGGCATCTGACAGTACTCAGCTTCCTGATGGAGGATCCGCAGGTGACACACTGGTAAAGAATCCACCTGCCAATGCAGAAGAGGCAGGAGACAAGGGTTTGATCCCTGGATCAGGAAAATCCCCTGGAGGAGACAATGGCAACTCACTCCAGGGTTCTTGCCTGGGAAATCCCATGGACAGAGTCCCTGGTGGGCTACAGTCANACTGGTAAAGAATCCACCTGCCAATGCAGAAGAGGCAGGAGACAAGGGTTTGATCCCTGGATCAGGAAAATCCCCTGGAGGAGACAATGGCAACTCACTCCAGGGTTCTTGCCTGGGAAATCCCATGGACAGAGTCCCTGGTGGGCTACAGTCATGGAATCCCAAAGAGCTGGACATGACTGAGCATGCACACAGCCTCCTGATGTCCAGAGACTGTCAGTTAATAACTTACTAACCTTAATAACTATAATAACTATTAGTAACCTTAATAACTATTGTAAGTTGCTAAACTTGTAAAGGCAAATCAGGCTGAATTTATTGTGTGTGTTAGCTGCTCAGTTGTGTTCAACTCTTTGTGACCCCGTGGACTATATAGCCTGCCAGGCTCCTCTGTCCATGGAATTCTCCAGACAAGAATACTGAAGTGGATTGCCCTTCCCTTCTCCAGGAGATCTTCCTGACCCAGGGATTGAACCCGGGCCTCCCGCACGACAGGCAGGTTCTTTACTGTCTGAGCCACAGGGAAGCCCCGGATTTGTTGACGTGGGTTCATAAAGCAGAGATGCCTCATGTAGTGCGGCCGTCTAGGAAGTTAAGCACCCTTGCTGGTTTGAGGATGGTCACCTTCTGCCTGGGCCTTTATATGACCTTTCCTAGGTGTGTATACCTGCGAAGAGAGTGAGGAAGAGAATTAGAAGGCCAACTCCTGTCAGGTAAGGCCCTACCCTGATGACCTCATTTAAGTTTAATTGCTTCCATAAAGGCTCCAGCTCTGAACACAGTCACCTTAAGGGTTAAGGCTTCAATATGGGAATTCGGGGACAGACTTCAGTTCACTGTTTCCACATCAGTAATATTGCTAACGGCTATACCTTGAGGTGGTTGTTGTTGTTTAAATTAGTCTCTGTTGATGTTGCTGTTGTTCAGCCACTGTGTCTGACTTTTTTGGAACCCCATGAACTGTAGCCCGCCAGGCTTCTCTGTCCATGGGATTCTCCAGGCAAGAATACTGGAGTGGGTTGCCATTCCCTTCTCCAGGGGATCTTCCCAACCCAGGGATTGAACCCACGTCTCCTGCCTTAGCAGGTAGATCCTTTACTACGGAGCCACCGGGGAAGCCCAAAATTCAATACAATTAGTCTATTTGAAGTGAATCCGTTCAGTGAGTTTTGAAAAATGAATCCAGTTGTATAAACATTACCACGATGAAGATACGCAACATCTTCACCCTTCGCCTCAATCCACTCATGCCCTTTTGTAGTCAACGCATCCCTCCCACATCCAGCCCGAAGTAACCAATGATCTGCTTCCCTTCACTACAGTTTTGCCTCTTCTAGAGTTTCCTGTAAGTTCAGACACGTCCTGCACGGTCATGTGCATCTGTCTCTCTATTTGAAGTACATCAGGGTTGTCCACACCTGTTCCCTGCTGAATAGGGTTCTGTGGGGGCTGAGTAGGGCCCACTTCACTGTTTGTGTACCATCCCCCGACCAGAGGCTTTTGGGTTTTTTTTCAGGGTCGTTTCACCATTTTAGGAACAAAGCTGCTGGGGACAAGTGTGTGCACACCTGGAGCTGGCTATAAATAAAAGGTATAAATACCTTTTCTCATGGTAAATATCTGCTAAATAGGCTGGCTGAGCGGAGAAGGCAATGGCATCCCACTCCAGTACTCTTGCCTGGAAACTCCCATGGACAGAGGAGCCTGGTAGGCTGCAGTCCATGGGGTTGCTGAGTCAGACACGACTGAGCAACTTCACTTTCACTTTTCACTTTCATGCATTGGAGAAGGAAATGGCAACCCACTCCAGTGTTCTTGCCTGGAGAATCCCAGGGATGGCGGAGCCCGATGGGCTGCCGTCTGTGGGGTCGCAGAGTCAGACACGACTGAAGCAACTTAGCAGCAGCAGCAGCAGCAGCAGGCTGGCTGAGTCCTATGGCAACTGTTCTGCTCAACTTGATAAGAATCTGACAAATTGTGGATGCTTCCCATGCTCTCTCCAGCAGGACATTTTCACTTTTACTTTCACTCATGCTGCTGTGTGGAGTGGGCATCTCGTTTCCACTTTAATTTATAGTTCCCTGGAAGCTAATGATGTCTTTTCAGAGGCTTGTCTTTTCCTTACTTTTTCTCTGGTAAAGTGTCTGTTCACATCTTTTTTAAAATTAATTTTTATTGGAGAATAGTTGACTGATAATGTGTTAGTTGCAGGTGTACAGCAAAGTGAATTAGTTGTACACACACACATATCCATTCTTTTTCAGATTCTTTTCCCAAATAGGTCATTACAGAGCACTGACTGGAGTTCCTTGTGCCTTACAGTAGGTCCTTATCATTACCTATTCTGTACATAGCAGTCTGCGCACGTCAGTCCCATAGTTTTCACCGGGTGTTTTGTCCTCTCTGTGTTGACTTGTAATAGCTCTTATCTATTCTGCATACAGGACCTTTACCAAATTAATGTTGTACAGATATTTTCTTGCCATTTCATTCTTTAAGTATCTTTCAAAGAATAGACATTTGTAATTTTGAAGACGCCTAGTGTTTTCAACTTTTTTTATTTTTAACAATTCACACTTTCTGTGTCCTATCTAAAATAATCTTTGCCTAATCCAAGGCCATAAAGATTTTCTAGTATGTTTTCTTCTGGGAGTTTTATAGTCTTAGCTCCTATATATTGGGTTTCTGACACATTTTGAGTTAATTTTTTCAGTGTGGATTTGGGCATTTTCCTTTTTTTTTTTCTTTTTAATTCTCTGGAGCCATTTATGTTGCATTGAGGAGTATTTGGTACTTGCAACTTTATTAGAATTTCTCTGTGAGACCATCTGGGCATGGAGAGTTTTACAAATTTGTTCCTCGGTAATGTTCTCCAAGTCCTCTTCAGCTGTGTGCCTTGTCGCTCAGTCGTGTCCGACTCTTTGCAACCCCGTGGACTGTAGCCCACCAGGCACCTCTGTCCGTGGGGATTCTCCAGGCAAGAACACTGGAGAGGGCTGCCATGACCTCCTCCAGGGGATCTTCCCAACCCAGGGATTGAACCCAGGTCTCCTGCATGGCAGGCAGATCCTTTACCGTCTGAGCCACCAGGGAAGCCCAAGAATACTGGAGCGGGTAGCCTATCCCTTCTCCAGAGGATTTTCCTGACCCGGGAATCGAATCTTCAGCATTGCAGGCAGATTCTTTACCAGCTGAGCAACCTCTTTGGTTGATTTGAGCTTAATGCCTCTACTAAAGCACTTTCCCTGGTGGCTCAGAGGTTAAAGCGTCTGCCTTTAACACAGGAGACCTGGGTTTGATCCCTGGTGTTGGGAAGATCCCCTGGAGAAAGTAAATGGCAACCCACTCCAGAATTCTTGCCTGGAGAATCCCATGGACGGAGGAGCCTGGTGGGCTACAGTCCATGGGGTCGCAAAGAGTTGGACACAACTGAGCGACTTAACTTAACTTAGAGCACATTAGGTAAAGTGTGATTTTTCTAGGAACTTGCCTATTTCATCCTGATTTTTCCAAATTAACTGCGTAGAGTTATGTAGAGCAACCTCTTATCATTTTTTAAAGCTTCTTGTATTTTAATAATGTTTCCCAAAGAATTCTTTTGTTGTTGTTGTTTATTTGGGGTTTTTTTCTCCTTTTTTGTTTTTCTATTTTGATTAGGTTAGCTATTGGTTTGCATACTTTATTTTTTAAAAGAACCAAGATTTCAATTTATTACTTTATTCTTTTTCTCTTAGCTGCCTCATTAATTTTTTCACCTTTATGCTATTTTACCTTGTGCTCTTATTCTTTTCCTAGTTTTCTGAGTTGGAGATTTAATTCCCTTTTATTGATACATGTTTAAAGCTGTAAATTTTCCTTTGATTACTGTTTCAAATCTTCCTCATAGATTCAGAAATGTGATGTTTTTATTATCATGATTTTTTAAAGCAAGTCTATAATCCCAGTTTGTAGCTAATCTTTTAGATACAAGTATTTAGTAGAGACGTTTAAATTTCCCTTTGCAAGAACTTTCAGAAATGTCATTATCTTGTGGCTTTTTTACATTTGATGGTAGAGTAACTGTGATGTTTCTACCATATGGAATGTAATGCTTTCTTTGTGATTAAATTCCGTGATTATTTCACGTGCACTTAAGAAGTTGAGTTATGGAATCCAGATCTGGCTGCTTTGCCGCTCATAAGCCAATAATTAGAGAGGCAAGTGTCTGTGGAAAGGAAAAGTGCTTTAATCTGAAAAGCCAGCAATCTGGGGAGAAGGTGACTGATGTCCAGAGACCAACTCTGAAGATTCTGCTCAGCCATGACAGTTTTTAAGGAAAAAGGGGAGGATAAGAATCTCAGTGAATCGTTGAGACAGGAGGCTCGGTTCTGCACCCTTCTCCATAGTGTGCAGACTGGGTGACTCTCTCTTCAATATTATCTTGCCTTCATGAATTAAATCCAGGATTGCTAATGGGGGGCAGCTGTGGGTAGAGAGCTAGTCTTTCTTTAACTACTTAATTCTTCATTCTTACTTCTCATCTAGGAAAAGAATCCACAAGTTAGACAAGGCCTGGTGTGAATTCAGGAGGACGTACATCAGGAGTCAGTTTCAATTGCTTAGGGATCTCATTCCTATAAGTGGGATTTTTTTAAGTTTAGAGGAAAGAGAAACGGGGAACAGGAAAGGGTCGAAAAAGCTGCTTTCAATTTCCCACTTGTCAGGACATCACTCCATCTCTACGGGATCGAGGTGAAGGTCCATCTTCTGTAAATTCTTCATGCTGACATAGCGTGCCACATTCTTAAGAGTGGAAGATGTTGACATGTGTTCTATAGCATCTCTTTGCTGATAGTTTTAGTTGCCTGCTTACATACACGGGCAGAAAAAACTGCAGTTATTTTGATGCCCACAAAGATGCAGATTACTATGAGCAATAGTGTTAGTCCCATTCTCTTGAGGCCAGTTCTTGGAACTGTGCTGACCATGGACTCAGTACTGCTCAAGATGGAGCAGCTTATGTCATGGCTGCAGTCTGGGCATCATGCAGTTAGATTTTTCCCTCTGGTGGTAGTTTCAGTGTTTGTAAAATAACTCATAAATGTGCATCAAAACAGTCTGTGGCTTTACCGTTCTCATTAACTTCTTGGTTTTGTACTTGAGGGTGGGGGAGGTGGGCAGTGCCCTGCAGGATTCTGCTCAGTTCCATCTGTATTATCAGGACTTAAAGTTTGACATACATGTGTCCCTAAACTAAGGTCATGGCATCTGGTTCCATCACTTCATGGCAAATAAATGGAAAATTAAAAGTGGCAGATTTTGTTTTCTTGAACTCCAAATTCACTGCTGATGGTGACTGAAGCCATGAAATTAACAGACGCTTGCTTCTGGGAAGAAAAGCTATGATAAACCCAGAGTGCGTATTAACAAGCACAGACATCATTTTGCCAACAAAAGTCTGTATAGTCAACCTGTGATTTTTCCAGTAGTCATGTATGGATGTGAGAGTTGGGCCATAAAGAAGGCTGGGCACCAAAGAATTGATACTTTTGAATTGTGGTGCTGGAGAAGACTTTTGAGAGTCTCTTGGACAGCAAGGATATCAAACCAGTCAATCCTAAAGGAAATTAACCCTAAATATTCATTGGAGGGACAGATGTTGAAGCTGAAGCTCCAATACTTTGACCACTTGATGTGAAGAGCCGACTCATTGAAAAAGACCCTGATACTGGGAAAGACTGAGGACAGGATGAGAAAGGGGTGACAGAAAGAAATGGTTGGATGACATCACTGACTCAATGGACATGAGTTTGAGCAAGCTCTGGGAAATAATGGTCAGGGAAGCTTGGCATGCTGCAGTCCATGGGATTGAAAAGAATCAAGACATGACTCAACAACTGAATGAACAAAAGATTTACCTTATTGATTATATTGTTTGTCTCCATTTTCTTATTTTTTTGTTCACATAATTTACATGCAGAATGGGGTCCTCATCAACACCCCATGTGTTTCCAACTAAACATTAGCTGTGTTTTTCTCTCTTTCTGCACCATCTATATGTTATGTTTAGTAAAGTATACTTTTGCCTAGCCCAGGTGGCACTCGTGGTAAAGAACCCACCTGCCAGTGCAGGAGACATAACTGATGCCAGTTAGACCCCTGGGTTGGGAAGATCCCCTGGAGGAGGGCATGGCACCCACTCCGGTATTCTTGCCTGGAGAATCCCATGGACAAAGGAGTGCGGTAGGCTACTGTCCATGGGGTCGCAAAGAGTTGGACCTGACTGAAGTGACTTAGCATGCAGCCCATTATTGGTACAAAGATATTTATAACTGTTACGCCTTTATTGTGCCTTGTGGCTTATAAAGTGTCCCTCTTCATCATGTGTAAGTGGTTTGTCCTGAATCCTGTTTTGTTTGATGTCAAGACACCTCTTCTGCTTAGTGTCCCATCAATTAAATCACTTTTGATCATTAGTGTTTTAAAGTTTATATTTTTAGCAATACATTGACTAATTTTAAATCACAATGACTATTGGTTATAAGCTGAAAACAAAGGAATACTGATCAATAAATACAGAAAAGTAATGAGGATAACAATCATAAAAGTAGTGATACTGAAAATTCATCTTCAGATTTTCAATGGAGAAGTTATTTGATGAATCAATTGAAAAATCTTATGCATATGTGTATGCTGAGTTGCTTCATTCATGTCCGACTCTTTTCAGCCCTATGGATTATAGCCCACCAGGTTCCTCTCTCCATGGTATTTTCCGAACAAGAATACTGGAGTAGGTTGAGATTTCCTTCTCCAGGGGATCTTTCCCACCCAGGGATTGAAGCTATCTCTCATATTTCCTGAATTGCCAGTTTCTTTACCACTAGCTTCATCTGGGAAGCTCCTAAAAAATCTCTTCTTGAAATCACACAAAAAAAATTGCAGTAACTTTGTATGATATGTGATAAACTGAATTGGTATAAAAATATTTTATTTCTGATGTTTCCTTAAAAGTGCAATCATTTATATTATGGTCCTATTTATTTCTGTAAGATTTTTATAGAGAACATCAATGTTTTTCCAGAAAGTAAAAACAAGGTTAAGAAGAAATAAACAGGACCATAATATCAGTTCAGTTCAGTAGCTCAGTCGTGTCTGACTCTTTGCAACCTCATGGACTGCGTCATGCCAGGACTCCCTGTCCATCACCACCTCCCAGAGCTTACTCAAACTCATGTCCATTGAGTCGGTGATGCCATCCAACCATCTCAACCTCTGTCGTCCCCTTACCTTCCCACCTTCAATCTTCCACAGCATCAGGGTCTTTTCAAATGAGTCAGTTCTTCTCATCAGGTGGCCAAAGTATTGGAGTTTCAGCTTCAGCATCAATCCTTCCAGTGAATATTCAGGACTGATTTCCTTTAGGATGGACTGGTGGGATCTCCTTGCAGTCCAAGGGACTCTCAAGAGTCTTCTCCAACACCACAGTTCAAAAGCATCATTTCTTCACTGCTCAGGTTTCTTTATAGTCCAACTCTCACATCCATACATGACTACTGGAAAAACCATAGCTTTGACTACATGGACCTTTGTTGGCAAAGTAATGTCTCTGCTTTTAAATATGCTGTCTAGGTTGGTCATAACTTTTCTTCCAAGGAGCAAGCATCTTTTAATTTCATGGCTGCAGTCACCATCTGCAGTGATTTTAGAGCCCAAATATGCTACTGGAGATCAGTGGAGAAATAATTCCAGAAAGAATGTAGAAACAGAGCCAAAGCAAAAACAATACCCAATTGTGGATGTGACTGGTGATGGAAGTAAAGTCCGATGCTGTAAAGAGCAATATTGCATAGGAACCTGGAATGTCAGGTCCATGAATCAAGGCAAATTGGAAGTGGTCAAACAGGAAATGGTAAGAGTAAACATCGACATTTTAGGAATCAGTGAACTAAAATGGACCAGAATGGGTGAATTTAACTCAGATGACCATTATATCTACTACTGTGGGCAAGAATCCCTAGGAAGAAATGGAGTAGCCATCATAGTGAACAAAAGAGTCTGAAATGCAGTACTTGGATGCAATCTCAAAAACGACAGAATCATCTCTGTTCATTTCCAAGGCAAACCAGTCAATACCACAGTAATCTAAGTCTATGCCCTGATCAGTAATGCTGAAGAAGCTGAAGTTGAATGGTTCTATGAAGACCTACAAGACCTTCTAGAACTAACACCCCCATAAGATGTCTTTTTCATTATAGGGGACTGGAATGCAAAAGTAGGAAGTCAAGAAATATCTGGAGTAACAGGAAAATTTGGCCTTGGAGTATAGAATAAAGTAGGGCAAAGGCTAATAGAGTTTTGCCAAGAGAACAAACTGGTCATAGCAAACACCCTCTTCCAACAACACAAGAGAAGACTCTACACACAGATATCACCAGATGGTCAATACTGAAATCAGATTGATTATATTCTGTGCAGCGGAAGATGGAGAAACCCTATACAGTCAGTGAAAACAAGACCGGGAGCTGACTGTGGCTCGGATCATGAACTCCTTATTGCCAAATTCAGACTGAAATTGAAGAAAGTAGGGAAAACCACTAGACCATTCAGGTATGACCTAAATCAAATCTCTTATGATTATACAGTGGAAGTGAGAAATAGAATTAAGGGACTGGATCAGATAGACAGAGTCCCTGATGAACTATGAATGGAGGTTCATGACATTATGCAGGAGACAGGGATCAAGACCATCCCCATGGAAAAGAAATGCAAAAAAGGCCAAATGGTTGTCTGAGGAGGCCTTACGAATAGCTGAAAAAAAAAAAAGAGAAGTGAAAGGCAAGGGAGAAAAGGACCATAATATAAATGAGTGCATTTTTAAGGAAACATTGAAGAGAAAATATTTTTATATCAATTCACTTTATCCTGCATCATTCAAAGTTATTACAACTTTTTAAATTATTTTTATAATTTCTAGAAAAAGAGTTTGGAGTTTTTCCTTTCTGTAGTGAAAAATGCAGAGTGAAAAGCGGTGGGAAGCCTGGCCCCATGCCTGCTTCCACAGTCCTTATCACTCTGAACCTCAGAATCACCCCACCAGTTATGTATGGGCTCAAGAATCTCTGAATTTTTCTGCTTTATGCCCACACTGTTCTGTAACATGCATCTTGGCACAATGAGCATATTGAATTAGGGTCCAAATGGTCTTCATTAAGGCAAACAAAACCCGTGCAGAGATCCTGCCTGTCTGCTTTGTTTGCTTTACTAGAGTCTATAAACATGGGATGATAACCAAGGGCCCAGCTGATGGGTCTCCCATCATTTAACAGCCTTTGGGCGCTGGCTGGAGCCATGCAGTCTGCTGGCCTCAGAGTGCAGCTCAGGGTTACAGGGCTCCTCACCCATGAACTCCAGGCAGGTCTCCTCCTTCCTTCTCCTCCCTTACCAGTCCCTCTTCCACACTCTGCTCCTGAGGGTACTTCCCTCCCCTGCAGCTGGGGTGCCAGGGAACTGAGCAGACAGCAGCTTCCAGCTCAGGGTGAAGAGCTGGCAGGACAGGAGGTGCCAAGGACTGGACAGCTGCTCTGGGCACGAAACCCAGAGTGAGACCCAGCCCAGGAGGCCAAGTCGAGCTGCAGTGAGTCATGATGGATGGATGGGGATGTTTATAGAGTTCACACCTCTAGGGCGTCACAATATAATAGGGCGGTCGCTGTGTATGGGTCACCTGTAATGATGTCAGCACCACCCTGCGGCCAGCACGGGGATGGCGCTTTACCTGTTAGGTGGCCCTGACATCACTGCTCTAGCCTCGCACCCTCCTCGGGAGAGATCACATTTGCCCATCAGGAAACCACGGCTCGGGTGTCTGAGGACACCCACCGAAGCTTCAGTCAAGTCTTCTGTCTTGAGACCCCACAGNCGGGGATGGCGCTTTACCTGTTAGGTGGCCCTGACATCACTGCTCTAGCCTCGCACCCTCCTCGGGAGAGATCACATTTGCCCATCAGGAAACCACGGCTCGGGTGTCTGAGGACACCCACCGAAGCTTCAGTCAAGTCTTCTGTCTTGAGACCCCACAGGACCATCCTCTCTCAGCCTTCCTGCTTGATAAACATGATGTCATGGCGAGTCCAGGTCACCATGCTGTGCTCTGCCCTTGAGCTGCTGCCGCCTGGACCCAAGTGCTGGGACTTTTCTACGCAGGGCTGTGCAGGGTCTCTCCCACCACGGATGCTCCAGTGTCTGGACTGTCTCATTCTGCCCTGATGCCCTGGAGCGAGGCGAGTTTTGGCTCCATCTTCATCTTGTTCTTCCTCACATTTCGGACACCCCACTGCCTCCTGCCTGGCAGAGCTTGACTCAGGATCTCTTGTATCTTTCATATTTCCTCTATTCGGTCACATTCAGTCCGTCCGACTCTTTGTGACCCCATGGACTGCGGCACTCCCAGCCTCCCTGTCTTTCACCGTCTCCTAGAGTTTGCTCAAGCTCATGTCCATCGAGTCAGTGATGACATCCAATCATCTCGTCCTCTGTCGTCCCCTTCTCCTCCCATCTTCATTCAGTCTTTCCCAGCATCAGTCTTTTCCAAGGAGCCAGTTCCTCTGTTAGGAAGAGTGATGTGTGGACCATAGGGCCTCAACACCCACGCTCTCCCTCCCACACGGCTGCCTTTGTGTTCTGAACTTATTTAATTATGTCTGTATTTATTTCTGGCCGCGCTGGGTCTCTGTTGCTGTGCGTGGGCCTGCTCTTCGTGTGGTGCACGGGCTTCTCATTGCAGTGGCCCCTCCTGTTGTGGGGCACAGGCTCCAGAGCCCACAGGCTTCAGTCGCTGTGGCTCAGGGGCTCTGAAGCGCAGGCTCAACAGTTGTGGTACTCAGGCTTAGTTGTTCTGCATCATGTATGATCTTCCCAGACCAGGGATCGAACCTGAATCCCCTACACTCGCAGGCTGATTCTTAGCCCCTGGACCACCAGAGAAGTCCTGAATTTATTTTTGAAATCAGCATATGCACCCACTCAGTCCTTCCTAAGGCTTCCCTGGTGGCTCAGAGGTTAAAGCGTCTGCCTCCAATGCGGGAGACCCGGGTTCGATCCCTGGGTCAGGAAGATCCCCTGGAGAAGGAAATGGCAATCCACTCCAGTATTCTTGCCTGGAGAATCCCATGGACGGAGAAGCCTAGTAGGTTACAGTCCATGGGGTCACAAAGAGTCGGACAAAAGAATATGGAAAAGAATGCATGTATATGTATAACTGAATCACTTTGCTGTACAGTAGAAATTAGCACAACCTTGCAGATCAACTATATACTTCAATAAAATAATTTTAAAAAATGAGTTTGGGGATGATAACAGCTTCCACATACGCAAATCAATGTTGGATTAATTTAATTATTCACGAAAGTCAGGCTGCCTTTGTGTTCTGAACTTATTTAATTATGTCTGTATTTATTTCTGGCCGCGCTGGGTCTCTGTTGCTGTGCGTGGGCCTGCTCTTCGTGTGGTGCACGGGCTTCTCATTGCAGTGGCCCCTCCTGTTGTGGGGCACAGGCTCCAGAGCCCACAGGCTTCAGTCGCTGTGGCTCAGGGGCTCTGAAGCGCAGGCTCAACAGTTGTGGTACTCAGGCTTAGTTGTTCTGCATCATGTATGATCTTCCCAGACCAGGGATCGAACCTGAATCCCCTACACTCGCAGGCTGATTCTTAGCCCCTGGACCACCAGAGAAGTCCTGAATTTATTTTTGAAATCAGCATATGCACCCACTCAGTCCTTCCTAAGGCTTCCCTGGTGGCTCAGAGGTTAAAGCGTCTGCCTCCAATGCGGGAGACCCGGGTTCGATCCCTGGGTCAGGAAGATCCCCTGGAGAAGGAAATGGCAATCCACTCCAGTATTCTTGCCTGGAGAATCCCATGGACGGAGAAGCCTAGTAGGTTACAGTCCATGGGGTCGCAAAGAGTCGGACAAAAGAATATGGAAAAGAATGCATGTATATGTATAACTGAATCACTTTGCTGTACAGTAGAAATTAGCACAACCTTGCAGATCAACTATATACTTCAATAAAATAATTTTAAAAAATGAGTTTGGGGATGATAATAGCTTCCACATATGCAAATCAATGTTGGATTAATTTAATTATTCACGAAAGTCTAGGTGTTACTCACCTTTATTCAGATGGAATTAAAAGGAATACATTTAATAGAAAACAAAGCACAAAGCTGGCTGTAGACCATCTTCGATTAATTTCAGGAGGAAAAAATTCTAGGGTGAAGTTAAACCTCAAGACAATGTTACAGCATTTCAACATACATGACCATGTAAAGAAAGTGAAAGTGTAAGTCGCTCAGTCATGTCTGACTCTTTGAGACCCCCTAGACTGTAGCTCACCAGGCTCCTCTGTACATGGAATTCTCCAGGCAAGAATACTGGAAGGGGAAGCCACTCCCTTCTCCAGGAGGTCTTCCCTACCCAGGGACTGAACCCAGGTCTCCTGCATTGCGGGCACATTTTTTTACCATCTGAGCCACCACGGAAGCCCTAAGTAAAAGTAGAGAAATACGGACTATGGTAAAATAAATAAACTGTTGTATTGTGTGTACTTTTAAAGATATAAGCCACTTGGAGTTCCGGGGAGTTTTGCACGTCCTGTTAACCATTTACTTAATAGCAGACCCCCACCCCACATTCTAACGATGAAGTTCCTTCCTAGCGCTTGGAGCCGCTGGAGGGCAGCAGCTACAGAAGAAGGGGCACGGGGCGGGCTCCGTGGTGAGGTGTCTGGGTTTGAAGTCACGCTGCTCCCGTCATGACCGCAGCTTCCTCATCAGCTGCAACCGGATCATCTTCCTCCTTTGGGACCTCCCACAATATATGGACTAAAGGCTGTGCACACAGTGGATGTTTAGTAAATATTGACTGATTATTCTTTGTTCAATAGCGTATCAGTATGTGGGAGTTGAACAAATATTAACATTTTGGTAAAACTCCTCAAGACAGGCAAATATAAGCTATCATGTGAGTGCTATGGATTATGAATCAGCTATTAATGAACCTTGGTTCTAGCTTCTTTCCATTTAATATGTGAAACAGGTCTATTTTGGGTCTTGAGAACTTGTGAGCCCCTTTATAACTGAGAGCTACATGTAGAGAGACATTGGCTATTGAGGTCAGTTCTGACCTGTTGACATTGCCATTCTTGGTGGTCTCACAGAGCTTTAAATTTCCTGGTGGACTGAATTCTTAATGAGGTGAATATATTAGAGCAGCAGAAAAGTAGTTTTTGAAACTCTGGAATGATCGTGAGTAAGGAAGATCAACCTGAGATAAACTTGCTTCAAACCCAGCAAATGTCCAAATGGCACCTTAGCACAAACCAGTTAGAATCCCTATGAGCAACAGCCCTGGAGAGGTACCAACTGTGAGGACTTCTCCCTACAGAGAAAGCTCCTTTCCCCTGTGTAGACAGCTTCAAGGGATCCCTGGGAGATTCCAGTCTGGGTAATTGATATGTTGTCTTTGAAGTTTTGATGGTCTGCTATGGTCTTGCTTTTGGCGACAGGTATCTTACGGGATGGATTTGTTTTCAATGCTTTCTGAATTTCCTAAAATCTATTCTCTACATAGTTGAGTTGACGATTGTTGGGGATGTGGTGGAAAGAGCCAGCAGTGAGATGTGGCTGCATTTTTATGAGATGTAGGGTACCTTGGGGCATCCCTGATAGCTCAGTTGGTAAAGAACCCACCTCCAATGCAGGAGACCTGATTCCTGGTCAGGAAGATCCCCTGGAGAAGGGATAGGCTACCCCCTCCAATAGTCTTGGGCTTCCTCTGTGGCTCAGTTGGTAAGGAATCCCCCTTCATAGCAGGAGGCCTGGGTTTGATCCCTGCGTTGGGAAGATTCGCTTGGAGAAGGGAAAGGCTACCCACTCCAGTATTCTGGCCTAGAGAATTCCATGGACTGTATAGTCTATTGGATCACAAAGAGTCGGACATGACTCAGTGACTTTCACTTTCACAAGGTACCTTCAATTGGGAGCATTTTTATCCTGCATTGTAGTGCAAAATCTAACAGGACATTTGTTCGCTCTGCTGGAACCACATGCTCTTTGAACAAATTAGTGGGTCATTCCTATGAAGTAGGAAACGTTACCTTTAGCTTATTTTCGCTGATGTACTTTGAGGTGAAGGACAAGATAGTGCATGATGGTGGTGGTGGTGGGGTGTCACACTGAGAGCACTTTTGATCCAAGGATTCATCATACAAAACATGGTCACTTACTAGTCACTTCCCCACGGGGATGCCAAGTCACATCCTTTCCCACCCAGAAACACAGCCAGGTCTTCATACTTAATCTACTGGTTCCAAATAGGAAAAGGAGTACGTCAAGGCTGTATATTGTCACCCTGCTTATTTAACTTCTATGCAGAGTACATCATGAGAAACGCTGGACTGGGAGAAACACAAGCTGGAATCAAGATTGCCGGGAGAAATATCAATCACCTCAGATATGCAGATGACACCACCCTTATGGCAGAAAGTGAAGAGGAGCTAAAAAGCCTCTTGATGAAAGTGAAAGAGGAGAGCGAAAAAGTTGGCTTAAAGCTCAACATTCAGAAAACGAAGATCATGAGATGTGTATAAGAGACAGCCTATCTATTAAAATATCATCTCCTGTATCCTGCTCTTCAGTCTTACAAATGTACTGCAGCTCCTTTGCCTTCAAGAGGTCATCCCATGGGAAGCTTCTCCACTGAACACCCAGTCCCATTTCTGTTCATCATTTTGACAAAACAGATACCACTGCTTTGTAAATGATTTTATACTGTCTTCTGCGGCTACTCAACTTTGACATTGTTGTGTGTGTACTAAGTCACGTCAGTCATGTCCGACTCTGCGACCCTATGGACTGTAGCCCACCAGGCTCCTCTGTCCATGGGAATTCTGCAGGTAAGAATACTAGAGTGGGTTGTCATTTCCTACTCCAGGAGATCTTCCCAACCCAGCAAAGGAACCCACATCACTTATGTCTCCTGCATTGGCAGGCAGGTTCTTCACCATTAGTGCCACTTGATAGTTAATATTTAATGAAAATAGGACTATCCCGCTATGTAAACCCCAGAGCTCCTCACAATTTTCTAGGCAAAGAGAAAAGGAATTACTGAAATTATTATTCCAAACTTTACAATAAAAATATAAATGAACTTTTGTCATGCTGGTTTCCAAAACCTTACAGATCTATGAACAATTCTCTCTCCTGTATACTACTGAAATCTTGAGATTCTGTATCTCTTAAGAAAATATACAAATGGCAAGGGAGCATGGCTCCTTCTCTGTCTACACAGGAATAGTGGTAAATTCAGGGAAATTTTTGGTTCCCGTATTAATAACCTAGAAAGTTCTGCTAGTCAAGTATCAATATTCCTTAAATTCTTTCAATTCAAAGATTCACTCTTCCTACTTGAAGGAAGACCCATCAACCATTTCAAGAAATCCTAGCTTAAAGAAGGCTGAGCGCCGAAGAATTGATGCTTTTGAACTGTGGTGTTGGAGAAGACTCTTGAGAGTCCCTTGGACTGCAAGGAGATCCAACCAGTCCATTCTGAAGGAGATCAACCCTGGGATTTCTTTGGAGGGAATGATGCTAAATCTGAAACTCCAGTACTTTGGCCACCTCATGCGAAGAGTTGACTCTTTGGAAAAGACTCTGATGCTGGGAGGGATTGGGGGCAGGAGGAGAAGGGGACGACCGAGGATAAGATGGCTGGATGGCATCACGGACTTGATGGACGTGAGTCTGAGTGAACTCCGGGAGATGGTGATGAACAGGGAGGCCTGGCGTGCTGCGATTCATGGGGTCACAAAGAGTCGGACACGACTGAGCAACTGAACTGAACTGAACTAGTAGAGAAAGTTGGGATTCCACTGCAGAAGCCCAAGGACCTAGGGATTCAAGTAAGTAAACTCAAAGTGACTTGGGACTTTTATTTCCTCTTAAACTGGATGCTGGATGCGATTTCATTGGTCCCCTTCCTCATCCCTGTGCAGATAAACCTCTTTGATCTTGACTGAGCATCTAGAATGAAATGTTCAAATGACTCCACAAGCTAGGTCCCCAGCATTCTGACCTCAAGCCTTGGTGCCAGTTTCTCCCAAGTCTGCTCACTCTTATACCCTCCTCCCCCTGCTTCCTGGACCACTCTATTTATTTGGATATTTTTAATGAAAAATTCAAGCTGCCATATTTCAAGCCCCTTTGCTTAGATAAACAGTATGTAATGTTATGGTTATATATATGTGTGTGCCACCCAGATTTATCCACCTTCAACTTTGCTTCTATTTGCCTTGACACCTTCTTTTTATAAAAAGAAATAAAACAGTAAAGGTGCCCTCTCTTTACATCCTTTCCCCTCTCTCCCCAGAATAGACTGCTGTTCTAAAGTCAGTGTATTCGTTGGAAGGGTTGATGCTGAAGCTGAAGCGCCAATACTTTGGTCACCTGATGCAAAGAACCAACTCATTGGGAAAGATCCTGATGCTGGGAAAGATTGAAGGCAAAGGAGAATAAGGTGGCAGAGGATGAGATGCTTATGTAGCAACAGTGACTCAATGGACATGAATTTGAACAAACTCCAGGAGATAGTGAAGGACAGGGAAGCCTGGGGTGCTGTAGTCCATAGAGTTGCAAAGAGTCAGACACAACTTAGTGACTGAACAACAACAGCATTACTCTCATCATGTCCATAAGCAACAAAGAGTATTTGTTGTTTTCAAAATAGTCAGAAATGGGACCAAAATAAGCAGTTTTTCATCTTATATTTTACAACTAACTTATGAAATTTATTTATATTGAAAATATGTCTGGTTCGTTTAATTTAACATAGACTGCATTCCCCTACTGATAGGCAATTAGGTATATTATTCTCAGTTCCTTCCTGTTGAGACAACACGGAGTTGTTCAATTTCGTAGGTATTGCCCAAATGCTTGCCAAGGTGAATGTGACAGTTATGCCCGCACCAACTTTAAGCAAGAGTTTTCAATTCTCTACACTCTTATCAACATTTTGTGATATGTTATTCTAATGTTAGTTTATTTTTTCTTGTGAGTGAGATGGAGCCTTTTTCTACATCCTTATTGACTACTTAGGTTTCCTTTACTGTAAATTTGCTATTTATGTATTCTAAAAACCATGTTGATTTTTTTTGCCTTAGTTCATAGGAATTCTTTGTGTATCTTTTATAGCAGCCCTTCCTCAATTATGTAGATTCCAAATATCTCATCTGAGTTAAAGACTTGACTTTTTAATCATCTAATGCATCTTATTAAACATGTAGTCTTGATTTTGAGTCAGATTTATCAACAGTGCCTTCATAATTTGTGCTATTTTAGAAAATCCTGAGAAATCTTGGCAACAATGAAGTTATGAGACAAAGTTAGTATAAAAAATCAATTAAGGTTTTATATATTAGACACAGCATTTGGAAATAAAGATCATCCTGAATAAAGACAACTCTATTTATTCTTTTGCAATTTCTATGATTTTTTCCCTTGCCTTATTATGTTTTCTAGAACCACCATCATAATATTAAATAGAAGTGGAGAGATTGAGAATTCTTTTCTTGGTCCCAATCTTAGGGGTTAGTTGTGGGATTTTTTTTGTAGACACCGTTTATCAGCTTGAGAATGTTCACTTCTATTTACTCCTAGTTGCTGAGAATTTCTATCATGTTCAGGTGTGAATTTTGTTAAATGCCTTTTATGCATTTATTCAAATGATTGCATGTTTTTATTTTCATTTTTTGATTAATGTGATAAACTATTTGATGCTAAATCTACCATGTTTTCCTTAGATAAATCCGTCTGCATTCTGATATATTATTGTTTTTGTATCTTGCTGGATTCAGTTTACTAATATTTTGTTAGGCATTTTTGAATCTATGTTCATAATGATCTTTCATAATCCGTAATTTATTTGTCAGGTTTGAGTATTAGGCTCATGCTGGCTCCATAAAATGAGTTGAGAAGTATTTCCTCCTTATCATTTTTTCCCCTAAGTTTGCATAAGATTAGAGTTCTTTCTTTGATAGAATGCAGTAGTGAAACCACTGGAGCCTGAAACTTTCTTTGTATTAATAGGAAGATTTTTGACAGTAATTCAGAAAGTTTAATAGAAACAGGGATATATTGATTTTCTATTTATTCTTGTAAATAGAAGAATTTTGATAAATTGTGTTTTTCACAGAATTTTTCCATTTCATCT
>SJYT01078692.1:131665-146422 GCA_006410635.1 Cephalophus harveyi
AGCTCACTTCTCTTTAATTTTTTTTTCATCAACCTAGTTAGAGGTTTATCTTTTTCTTTATCTTTTCACAGGTTGTTAATTATTTTATCTTGCTCTTTTCTCTGTTTCATTTCTGTTAGATATTTTGATACTGCCCCACAGGTACTGAAGGCTTTGGTATTTTTTAAACCTTCTTTCTTCTCTGTTCTTCAAATAGGATAAGTTACCTTGCTCTGTCTTTAAGCTGGCTGACTCATTCCTCTGTCATCTTCATTTTGCTCTTAAGATCATCCAATAAGTTTTGATTGCACATATTGAAGTTTTCAGTTCTAGAATTTTTATTTATTTTTTTTACTGTACTCTTTCCTTCCTTCCTTTCTTTCTTTCTTCTATTGTTTTTCACTTTTCAAACACTCCTCAAGCATAATTAAGATTGCTGTTTTAAAATTTTTATCTGATTATTACATCTGGGTCATCCCAATTTGATTGGTTTGATTGATTGGCTCTTCAGAATGCATGACACATTTCTGTTTCTTTGTCTTTCAGTAATTTTGCTGAAACTCCAATACTTTGGTTACCTGATGCCAAGAACTGACTCATTGGAAAAGACCCTGATGCTAGGAGAGATTGAAGGCAGGAGGAGAAGGGGACGACAGAGGATGATATGGTTGGATGGCATCACTAACTCAATGGACATGAGTTTGAGCAAGTTCCAGGAGTTGGTGATGGGCAGGGAAGCCTGGTGTGCTGCAGTCTATGGGGTCGAGAAGAGTTGGACATGACTGAGCAATTGACCTGAACTGATTTTTGGATTATATACAGGATAATATACTATCAAGTTGTGGAGAATCTAGATTCTGTTATATCCCTCTGAAGAGGGTTATATTTGCTTGTTTGTGTGTTTGCTTATTTCATTCGGCCATCTGCTTGTCTGGAGTCAAACCTCAAACTCTTCCTCTTGGGTGGCACTCACACCTCAGTTCTTTTTATCTTTAGCTGGTGTGCGTCCTGTGTACACATGGATCAATGAAAGTGAAAGTGATAGTCACTCAGTAGTGTCTGACTCTTTGTGATACCATGGACTAGCCCACCAGGCTACTCTGTCAATGGAATTCTTCAGGCAAGATACTGGAGTGGGTAACTGTTGCCTTCTCCAGAGGATGCTCCCTTCTCCAGGGGATTGTGCCAACCCAGAGATTGAACCTAGGTCTCCCACATTGTAGGCATATTCTTTACCATCTGAGCCACAGGGAAACCCACATAGTTCAGAAGTCAGATCAAAATTTGAAAAGGGTTTTTGAACATATAGGAGTTTGGGGTTCTCCCTCTGTGATTCTCTTCTTTCTAGGATTTCTCCTTCACTTCCCAGAAGCTGAGCTTGTCTTGTTCACTGTATGCTAGTTGTTTAGGCTAGAAAGACTGTAGACTTTCTGTTGGGGTTTTAGCCACCACTAGACAAGAACAAGAGATCAAATTGCCAACATTCACTGGATCATCGAAAAAGCACAAGTTCCAGAAAAACATCTACTTCCGCTTTATTCACTATGCCAGAGTCTTATGACTGTGTGGATCACAAAAAATGATGGAAAATTCTTAAATGGGAATACCAGACCACCTGACCTGCCTCCTGAGAAATCTGTATGCAACTCAGGAAGCAACAGTTAGAACTAGACATGGAACAACAGACTAGTTCCAAATCAGGAAAGGTGTACATCAAGACTGCATTTACCTTATATGCAAAATATATCATGCAAAATGCCAGGCTGGATGAAGCACAAGCTGGAATCAAGATTGCCAGGAGAAATATCAATAACCTCAGATATGCAGATGACACCACTCTTCTGGCAGAAAGTGAAGAAGAACTAAAGAGCATTTGATGAAAGTGAAAGAGGAGAGTGAAAAGTTGGCTTAAAACTCACCATTCAGAAAACTAAGATCATGGCATCCAGTCCTATCACTTCATGGCAAATAGATGGAGAAATAATGGAAACAGTGACAGATTTTATTTTTTTGGGCTCCAAAATCACTGCAGGTGGTGACTGCAGCCATGAAATTAAAAGACGCTTGCTCCTTGGGAGAAAAGCTATGACCAACCTGGACAGCATATTAAAAAGCAGAGATATTACTTTGCCAACAAAAGTCCGTCTAGTCAAAGCTTTGGTTTTTCCAGTAGTCATGTATGGATGTGAGAGTTGGACTATAAAGAAAGCTGAGCACTAAAGAATAATTAATGCTTTTGAACTGTGATGTTGAAGAAGACTCTTGATTGTCTCTTGGACTGCAAGGAGATCCAACCAGTCCATCCTAAAGGAAATCAGTCCTGAATATTCATTGGAAATACTGAAGCTGAAACCCCAATACTTTGGCCACCTGATGTGAAAAGCTGACTCATTTGAAAAGACCCTGATGCTGGGGAAGAATGAAGGCGGGAGGTGAAGGGGACGACAGAGGATGAGATGATTGGATGGCATCACCAACTCAATGGACATGAGTTTGAATAAGCTCCAGGAGTTGGTGATGGACAGGGAAGCCTGGCGTGCTGCAATCCATGGGGTCACAAAGACTCAGACGTGACTGCAGGACTGAACTGAACTGAACTGAAGACAATATCAACCATGGCCTACCCTCAGGCAAAAATTCATAAAGAGGGCAAATTCACTGCACTCCCTTTCCAGTCTTCCAGTAGTCAATGTCCCTCTAGGATCTTGCAGAGTGTTTTCCTTTTGTTTTTGCTTTGTTTTTCACTCCCCAATGCCTTCAGATGGTTGTTTTTATTTTCCAGAGTTTTCATTATTGTTGCAGGAGGGTTGGGTCTGGTATGAGGTTGTTGCTTGTCTATATTTTCTTTTTAATACTGTAAGGCTTGCTTTCACTTCGGGGCTTTTAATTCATCTGGAAATATGTTAATGGACTGTAAGTTGTAAATCTAAATCTGCTTTTTTCTCAAGATGGATAATTAAGAGATGCTTAGTGTTGTGATACAGGCATCTAAATTTATCTTTCTTTCTAATATGGATAACTGGTTGTCTTGACCAGGTATTCTGTTGTCCTTTCTTTCCCATCATATAAAGTATATTTCTGTTATTATCCAAATTTCTTACGTAAGTGGATCTATTTCTGGGCTTTCTGTTCTGCTCCAGCTGTTTATGGTTCCATCACTGTGCCAAAAATTTCTTTGCTTTAAACACAATTTACGAATAATCTGATTGGATAGCTATTTCTACTCTTTCTCTTCTTCTTTTTACTGCTTGTTTTTTAAGAAGTTTTACTGGGTATATTTGGCTATTTACCTTTCCGTATAAATTCTGCAATCAGTTTGTGGTGTTTCATAAAAATCTCCCTTTGGAATTTTTATTAAAGATACATTAAATCTGTAGTTTAATTTTGAAAAAAAAAAAAAATGACTCTCTTTAAAATTTGGTCTTCTCAGCAAGTGGTGTTGGGTAAGCTGGACAGCTACATGTGAGCCAATGAACCAGAGGCAAGCCATGGGGTCCAGGGGACTCTGTGCTTCCCTCTAGGGCCTGTGCAAGAAGTGTGAACTCTTGAGGTGTGACAGACACCCTAGAGCAACTCATGACATCACCACATTTTCAGGGGATGAGAAGAGTTCTTGCTGAGCTGGCGGGGACAGCATCTCCAGCATCACAGTAACGGCAATTTAGGAATCCCTAAGGTCCGTCTAGTCAAGGCTATGGTTTTTCCTGTGGTCATGTATGGATGTGAGAGTTGGACTGTGAAGAAGGCTGAGCACCAAAGAATTGATGCTTTTGAACTGTGGTGTTGGAGAAGACTCTTGAGAGTCCCTTGGACTGCAAGGAGATCCAACCAGTCCATTCTGAAGGAGATCAGCCCTGGGATTTCTTTGGAAGGAATGTTGCTAAAGCTGAAACTCCAATACTTTGGCCACCTCATGTGAAGAGTTGACTCACTGGAAAAGACTTTAATGCTGGAAGGGATTGGGGGCAGGAGAAGGGGATGACAGAGGATGAGATGGCTGGATGGCATCACCGACTCTATGGACATAAGTTTGAGTGAATTCCAGGAGTTGGTGATGGACAGGGAGGGCTGGCATGCTGCGATTCATGGGGTTGCAAAGAGTCAGACATGACTGAGCAACTGAATTGAACTGAACTGAAAGAGGTTAGACTGTAGTAACCCACCAGTTTCGTATTCCGCTTTCCACAGTTGTGCAGTGGTATTTAACATGCTGCTTAATTATGTAGTAAATGCCTTAGGTATAGAAAGCATTCAGTGGAGAGTCTCAATTTAAGAACCAGAAAGGACCTTTATTTTGTGCATTAGAATACTGACTACTAAAATCACTAACTTGAGCCAGGTTATCCAAAGTTAGTGTCAAGTTTAAATCTTAGTCTTCTGACCTCAAATCTAGTCTGTTGGTTGCATTTCTGGGAATGAACAGTATGAAAAATTAAAATAAAAACAGATTTAATGTACTTACTTTATAAACTTTGCTTTCAAAAGAAAAACATGGCCATTTGTTTTAAATGCAATAAAAAGTCATTAAAACTTGGACTGCAAGGAGATCCAACCAGTCCATTCTGAAGGAGATCAGCCCTGGGATTTCTTTGGAAGGAATGATGCTAAAGCTGAAACTCCAGTACTTTGGCCACCTCATGCGAAGAGTTGACTCATTGGAAAAGATCCTAATGCTGGGAGGGATTGGAGGCAGGAGGAGAAGGGGACGACAGAGGATGAAATGGCTGGATGGCATCACCGACTCGATGGACGTGAGTTTGAGTGAACTCCGGGAGTTGGTGATGGACAGGGAGGCCTGGCGTGCTGCGATTCATGGGGTCGCAAAGAGTCAGACATGACTGAGTGACTGAACTGAACTGAACTGAACGTAAGAGCTCACAAAGCAGCCCCTGAAGCAGTGTGTTTGTTTTAAACATCTGATGGGTGCAGAAAGAGTGGAGGCACCAGAGAAAACTCAGTTCAGGAAGAACTTGCCTTAACCCACCTTTCCCTGCCCTACCCTGCCCTGCCGCACCCAGGTTGCCTACCCTTGTAGGAGCAAGTCAGAAGAGGAGGGATTAACATTTTCATTCCAGCTAACTTCAAACATATGTTAAAGTAGAGATGATAGCTTGATGAGGCCCCATGTGCCCATCAGGTAAATTCAACAATGATCAATTTATAGTTAATCTTGTCTTATCTTTACCCACCCCATCTATTTCTCCCTCTTGGATTATTTTGAAGAAATGTACATACAGATACACACTCATAAATCTATAATACAATTATCATGCTACCATTATTTCCTTTGTAGCACTGAATGAAATTGAGTACAGAATTATGATGATTGCATGGAGCCGGAAGCTTCATTTCCTGACAACCACATTTCATGACTTTAGGGATCATGGGATCACCTGAGTTTTCATCTCAAAAGGAAAAGAAACTGTCCCCACTGAATGCAAGGTGTAAACAAGACACTTAATGAAATCCCACGAGCCCTGTTATTCAGCCCACTGACTACTGACAAGGACCTGCAATGGTCTGAATGTTTGTGGCCCTCCCAGACTCAAGCATTGGAAACCCAACACTCCAAGTGATGGCTTTTGGGGGGTGATGAGGTCATGTGGGTGGAGCTCCCACGAATGGGATCAGTGCCTGATAGACAAAACTTCAGAGGCCTCCCACCATGTGAAGCGCAGATGACTCGGCAAGAATTCTCATCTATGAAGCAGGAAGATGGTCCTCCAGGGAAGACCATGCTGGTGCCATGATCCTGGGGTTCCTGAATCTAATTGTTCAGTCACTAAGTCGTGTCTTATTCTACCTCTCCATGGACTGCAGCACGCCAGGCCTCCCTGTCCTTCACCATCTCCGAGTCTTCACATCAGATGGCCAAAGAATTGGAGTTTCAGCTTCAGCATCAGGCCTTCCAATGAATACTCAGGGTTGATTTCCTTTAGGATAGACTGGATGGATCTCCTTGTAGTCCAAGGGACCCTCTAGAGTCTTCTCCAACACCACAGTTCAAAAGCATCAGTTCTTTGGCACTCAGCTCTTTTTATGGTCCAACTCTCACATTCATACATGACTACTGGAAAAACCATAGCTTTGACTATACGGACCTTTGTTGGCAAAGAAATATCTCTGCTTTTTAATATGCTGACTAAGTTGATCATGGCTTTTCTTCCAAGGAGGAAGCATCTTTTAATTTCATGGCTGCAGTCACCACCCAGAGAGATTTTGGAGCCCAAGAAAATAAATTCTGTCACTGTTTCCATTGTTTCCCCATCTATTTGCCATGAAATGATGGGACTGGATGCCATGTGAATGTTGAGTCTTAAGCCAGCTTCTTCACTCTTCTCTTTCACTTTCATTAAAAGGCTCTTTAGTTCCTCTTTGCTTTCTGCCATAAGGGTGGTGTCATCTGCATATCTGAGGTTATTGATATTTCTCCCGGCAATCTTGATTCTGGCTTGTGCTTCCTCCAGCCCAGCGTTTCACATAATGTGCTCTGCATAGAAGTTAAATAAGCAGGGTGACAATATGCTGCCTTGACATTCTCGTACTCCATTCCCAATTTGGAACCAGTCCGTTGCTCCATGCCCAGTTCTAACCGTTGCTTCTTTATCTGCAAACAGGTTTCTCAGGAGGCAGGTAAGGTAGTGAACCATGTCGGATTCATGATCTCTGAGGAAGATTTAGCTTCAGGACCAGAAACGAGGCTTGACCACTCAGGGCTCTTGTGTGGCCGAAGTTTTGTTATAGTGAAAAAGGACAGAGAAACTTCTGACATAGACATCAGAAGGGGGCAGAGAGTGCCCCACTCAGCTAGTCTTTAGCAAGGGAATTTTATACTTTTTAAGTTAGCTATTACAACAAATCAAAAGAATGTCTCAAGGTTGTAAAAATTTTACCAGACCTATTCCTACAATTTATATTTTAGGATAACAGGATTAGAATTTAACAATAGAAAGATTCTACCAAACCCACTCCCACAATATACATTTTAAGCTATCAGAATTAATCAGAAGGTTTTCAGGAAAGAGAAACTATCCTCAACCAGGATACATTGTTGTTATATAATGCCTAGTACAGAGTTTGGAGAAGGCAATGGCACCCCACTCCAGTACTCGTGCCTGGAAAATCCCATGGATGGAGGAGCCTGGTAGGCTGCAGTCCATGGGGTCGCTAAGAGTCAGAGACAACTGAGCGACTTCACTTTCACTTCTCACTTTCATACATTGAAGAAGGAAATGGCAACCCACTCCAGTGTTCTTGCCTGGAGAATCCCAGGGATGGGGGAGCCTGGTGGGCTGCCCTCTATGGGGTCACACAGAGTTGGACACGACTGAAGCGACACAGCAGCAGCAGCAGCAATACAGAGTTTAAACTACGTTCAGTTCAGTCGCTCAATCATGTCCGACTCTTTGCGACCCCATGAATCGCAGCACGCCAAGCCTCCCTATTCATTACCATCTCTCGGAGTTCACTCAAACTCAAGTCCATCGAGTCAGTGATGCCATCCAGCCATCTCATCCTCGGTCGTCCCCTTCTCCTCCTGCCCCCAATCCCTCCCAGCATCAGTCTTTTCCAATGAGTCAACTCTGCGCATGAGGTGGCCAAAGTACTGGAGTTTCAGCCTCAGCATCATTCCTTCCGAAGAAATCCCAGGTTTGATCTCCTTCAGAATGGACTGGCGTTATTTGTTGTGTAATTATCAGTTCTGGTCTAAAAAAAAAAAAAAAAAAACATTTTATGTGACTAAGACTAAGGAAAAAAAAAAGTTTGTCCTTTCCTCCTCCTTCAGATTTCCAGACCCCTATCACCTGTTCAAAAATCCTAGACCCCTCTCTCCTCCTCTGGGACCCTGGGCTTCTTATCAACCTGCCTAGGAATCAACTCTCTCACCCATGCCCCCACCCCTCTTTTGTTTTAGGAGAATTATGTTGCCAAGGGAAAGGGGTGTTGTTTTCATTCCATAACTACTTCCTGCTGTTAAAGGGCATCATCCCTAAATTGTTGAGGCAACATGTTACTCTAAACCTCATATTGAGGTCTCTGATCTGGGGCCCCAAATAATAGGGGCAGAGTCTGGAAGAGTCTGGAAGAGTCTGTGGCACTCCTAGGAGCCTGGACAACCATTTGTAACTTAAAAGCTTTCAAAGAGTTAGAAACAAATCCAGTTACACAGTTACAGGTGCAAGGAGCAAACAGTAAAAAGAAAACGATTAGAATTATTATGATTAAGATAGTTTTCCACCATGGGGAGCGAGTTAAGGTTTCCCAAAGTGCGGTGACTGAAGCTTCAGGAGAATCCATAGCCTGAATCATTTTGTTCATGTGTTTAGTAAAGTGAGTAACATTAGTCCTCATATCTGGTATACAGGTACAACATTGGGTGTGAATAATAGCACAAGCTCCTCCTTGTGCGGCTGTTAGAATATCTAAGGCCAATCTGTTTTGTAAAACCACCTTTCTAATTTGTATTTGTTCAGCATTAAGGGCTGAAATAGCTTTTCGAGAATCTTATAAAGCCTGTTGAGTAAAGTTAGAGCATCAGCTCACAGCATAACATCTGTAGTTCCCAGAGAGGGAAGGAATATTGCAGCCAGATAATCATACCAGTGAAATATAAACCTTGCCCAGCAAGTTTTAAGGTGTAGCAGATTNCGAGGATCTTATAAAGCCTGTTGAGTAAAGTTAGAGCATCAGCTCACAGCATAACATCTGTAGTTCCCAGAGAGGGAAGGAATATTGCAGCCAGATAATCATACCAGTGAAATATAAACCTTGCCCAGCAAGTTTTAAGGTGTGGCAGATTAGCAGGCTTCTTTGGAAGCTCTGAAAATATGAAGCCATGAGTATAAGGTAAACCTAGGGTGCATCTCCCTACCCAACCAGGGGAAGCCATGCCTATAGCTAAGAGCCATATATCCAGTAAGTAGGTCTCGTTTGGAGCAAACCAGCATGACTGAGGGATCCAGTCCCAATTACGACCCTGGCCAGAGAAAGGGAGGACCTGAACCGGGATTGGAAAACACAGGAATGGTTACATTGCATGTTTCTTGAGGCAAAAATCCCAATTGTTTCCAATCATTATAATTAAGTTGCTGTCTAACTTCTGGGGATGGCTGTATTTATTCCCAGCATATGGGAGCATTAGATAGTAGGTGTCCCCATATGATCTCATCCTTAAACATCAGGTAGGAAACCACCAGATCTAGACCCATTTACCTTCTTACATGCAGCAAAACAGTCATTAAACCAAGATAATGTATAATCAAAGTTGAAAGTCCCATTAGGTCCATAGTTAAGGTACAAAGTGTTACAGCAGTCCATTTTAGGATTGCTAGATATCATCAGATTAAAGAGAGGCATCACACGTGATTGTTGTTGGTGAAGATATTCACAGAGTTGAAGAAAGTCTTTTCCTTGAAGTGGAGAAACCCACCATGGGACTTCTTCAACTGATGAAGAGGGGAGTGCTCCACAGACCCAGCAATTAGACCGACCGTGGAATGCAGCGTAAGAATGAGCCCAGGACATGAAAGCGTTGTCTTGAGGGTCACAGGAAGGACTCAGGACTTTTGGAGTCAGCAGAAGCAGGCCCGCATAGATCGTCAGGCCCATCTGAAAAGTAAAAGGTGGCAGCGTAGACTAAAGACATACAGTGACACTGTTTTGTTTCGGTCAGGGGGTCGCTTTCTAACTCAAGTGCGGTGCACCAGGAATCAATTCCTGGCACCTTGACAGCTGTGGGAAAAGAACGAATAACCTGGTAAAGGCCTTCCTAGAGGGTCTTGAGAGATTGGCCTTCAAATACCAAAGTCTTTATCAGGACCTCGTGCTTAGCTCAGTGGCTTGTTTGACTCAGAGGCTGGGTCAGGAGTCACCTCCCTGAATTTCCATAATATTTCTTGAAAGACTGAAAGCTGAGTCACATAGTTAGTTAATTCTAAGGCTTCGGGGTCTATAACAATGTCTGTGCATAAGAAGGGTCTTTCATAGATACATTCAAAGGGGGACAATCCTTTCTTTTTAAGGGCAATCTGAGCCCTCATTAAAGCTATGGGTAGAACTTTAAGCCAACTGTCCTGAGTCTCTTGAGTTAATTTACGCAGATGTCTGTTAATAATGCCATTAGCCTTTTCTATCTTTCCTGAAGATTGGGGTCTCCAGGAACAGTGTAAGCGATATTCTATTCCTAGAGCTTTTGACACCCCTTGAGATACAGCAGCTTTAAAGGCAGAGCCATTGTCTCTGGAGGCTCCACAGCAGCCCAAACTTGGGAATAATCTCATGGATTAAAATTTTTATAACTTCCTTACCCTGCTCACTATGGCAGGGAAAGGCCTCAATCCGTCCAGTTAAAGTGTCTATCCAGACTTGTAAGTAAGAAAATCTGTCTTTGGAATATGAGTAAAATCAATTTCCCAGTCCTCTCTGGGATACTTCCCTCTTCATTGGAACCTAGTTTTTGCTAACTTTTCAATCTTTGGGCTATTTTTCTGACAGACCTCACATCTCTTGATAATGTTCTTTAAAGTTTTCATTGCATTTTTACCCTCAAATAGGTGAGAAGCCATCTGGTAAGTGCTTTCCACACCTAAATAAAAACTCTGGTGTAAACCCTTAAGAATTTTCCACTGAGCATTTTCAGGAATTATGAATCTTCCAACTTCAGACTGCAACCAACCTTTATCAGTAATTTTTGCTCCTTTTTTCTCACATCTTTCTAATTCTTCTTCAGTATATTGTAGTTTTTCCTGTTCAGCAGGACCTGTCCAGACTAGGGGTGTTTGTAGGAGAGGGAGTTCCTAAAGTGCCAGTTTTCTGGCTTGAGAATCAGCCACCTAATTTTCCTCTACTTTATTCCCATCACTGCTGTGCCCCTTGCAATGTTTATTAGCTACTTCTTTAGGACAATATACAGCAGTTAAAAGTCTCTCAATATTTTTGAAATGTTTAATAGGTTCTCCTGTTGCTGTTTTAAATTGTCGCTCTTTCCATATTGCAGCATGGGCATGTAAAGTCAAAAAAATATACTTAGAATCAGTGTAGATATTTAGATATCGCTGCCCTCTGCTTATGGAGAAGGCGATGGCACCCCACTCCAGTACTCTTGCCTGGAAAATCCCATGGACGCAGGAGCCTGGAAGGCTGCAGTCCATGGGGTCGCTAAGAGTCAGACACGACTGAGCGACTTCACTTTCTCTTCACTTTCATGCATTGGTGAAGGAAATGACAACCCACTCCAGTGTTCTTGCCTGGAGAATCCCAGGGACGGGGGAGCCTGGTGGGCTGCCGTCTATGGGGTCACACAGAGTCGGACACGACTGAAGTGACTTAGCAGCAGCAGCAGCAGCCCTCTGCTTAACTCTACGGCTTGAGTCAAAGCAATAAGCTCTGCCAATTGGGCACTTGTACCAGGGGGAAGAAACTTTGCCTCTAAAATCTGTTCAGATGTAACCACAGAGTAACCTGCTCTCTGATTTCCATTCCAAATAAAAGAACTGCCATCTGTAAATATATCCATGTCAGAATTGTCTAATGGGGAATCCATTAGATCTTCCCGAGCTGCATAGTTTAAAGTTAGAAATAGGGAACAATCGTGATCAGGTGTTTCATCATCTTCCTTTTCAGGAAGGAAAGTGGGCAGGATTTAAGTTTCCACAAACTTTAAGCTTAGTTATTGGCCCTTCTAACAACAATGACTGATATTTAAGAAGCCAACTGTCTGTCATTCAAGTATTAACCTTAGAGTTTAAGATTCCACTCAAATCATGAGAAGTCAGTACAGTAAGATTTCACCCATTAATTATTTTGAGGGCTTTGGGTGTTAATAAAGCTGCTGCCGCAATTACTCTTAGACAGTGTGGCCACCCACCTGAGATTACATCTAATTTTCTGCTCAGATAAGCTATAGATTGCTGGTGAGGCCCTTGGGGTTGTGTCAAAACTCCTAAGTTTTCTTTCAGTGACAAATAAATTCTAACACTTTGGGCAAGCTCAAAGCAGGAGCTTGCAGGAGAGTAGGCTGAAGAGCCTTAAAAGCCTTTTGAGTATCTGGAGACCAAACCAGCTTGTCAGTTTGGGCCTGCTGAGTTTCAGTTATAAGTTTATATAAAGGCCAGGCAAGTTCCCCATAGTGAAGTGAAGTGAAGCCGCTCAGTCGTGTCCGACTCTTTGGGACCCCATGGACTGTAGCCTATCAGGCTCCTCCGTCCATGGGATTTTCCAGGCAGGAGTGCTGGAGTGGATTGCCATTTCCTTCTCCAGGGGATCTTCCTGACCCAGGAATTGAACCCAGGTCTCCCGCATGGCAGGCAGACGCTTTACCGTGGGAGCCATCAGGGAGCAGCAGTAGCCTGTGCTTTCCCCAAATCCTTCCAATGTCTCAAAGTCATAGGTAAGGGATGAATTAAGATAGGTTTAATTCTCTCCTGGCCTATGGCCCTAGTCCCTTCTGATATGATTCAGTTCAGTTCAGTCGCTCAGTCGTGTCCAACTCTTTGCGACCCCATGAATTGCAGCATACCAGGCCTCCCTGTTCATCACCATCTCCCGGAATTCACTCAGACTCACGTCCATTGAGTCCATGATGCCATCCAGCCATCTCATCCTCGGTCGTCCCCTTCTCCTCCTGCCCCCAATCCCTCCCAGCATCAGAGTCTTTTCCAATGAGTCAACTCTTCGCATCAGGTGGCCAAAGTACTGGAGTTTCAGCTTCAGCATCATTCCTTCCAAAGAAATCCCAGGGCTGATCTCCTTCAGAATGGACTGGTTGGATCTCCTTGCAGTCCAAGGGACTCTCAAGAGTCTTCTCCAACACCACAGTTCAAAAGCATCAATTCTTCGGCAGCTGATGTACACGCCCATCCCATATCCACAAGGCTGCCTAAAATCCCCTCAAGTCTGGATATACTTGCCATTTTCCAGACAGTCCCTTGGGCACGTATGTGTTCAATGAATAATTGGTTTCAAGACCAATTACTGTACAAAAGGAACATAAAGAGTGCTTTTTCCTTAAGCAAGGATTATCTCACTATGTATCTCTCCTGGAAGTTGGTCATTTCATTTAAATATTAAATTTGTCGGCCCTAGCTATTGAGTCTTAGTGAAAATATACAGTGTTTTCCCCTGTGTGATTATGGACTGCAGTTAACAAATAATAGTGGAGATATTTCCAGTGCCAGGCACATAATGGGATCCAACAAATGTTCAATGAAAGAATCTAATGACTTCAATAAAGCACCTTTTCAATAATCTCTTCTTAGCAATTTGTTTTTTAAGTGGTTTAGACAATAGAATTGTGTACGTGTTATTAGTCTGTGGAGTTCTAACTGAATGCTCTTTTTCCTTCCCTCTCTACCAAACTCTGATGTATTTCTTTTTTCTTTCATATATTTCTTTCCCCTTTCTTCACCGAGGTCTGCTGGTCCCTAGACCTTAAGACCAAGAATTCATGAATACTTTTTTTGTAAGAAACCATACTCAGGGGTATCCAGCAACTCAGGTCCCAGTGGAAAACAGATCCACAGAGACAGCAAATTATGCTCACTTTTCCTGTGGGCTAACACTCTGGTTGGGCTTCTCAGGTGACTCACTGGTAAAGAACCCGCCTGCCAATACAGAAGACACAGGAGAGGCAGGTTCAACCCCTGCATCAGGAAGATACCCTGGAGTAGGAAACAGCAGCCCACTCCAATATTCTTGCCTGAAAAATTCCATGGACAGAGGAGCATGGTGGGCTGTATTCAGGGGGTAGGGGGGGAGGCGCGGTCCCAAAGAGTCAGGCATGACTGAGCAACTGAGCACTCACACATGCACGCAACACCTTGGTTCTTATATTTTCTGCACATTTGGTGCCCACTGCTACAGACTGGGCTAGCTCTTGATAGAGAAAGGAGAAAAAAAAATCTATGGCAGATAATTTACTCCAAATCACCTGGTTATGTTTAGTTTTATTTCAACTGTAACTAACATGCAATTTTAAAATAACATTTAAAATCAGAGCTTTGTTACAAGTTTCCCATATATCCCCACAGGAGAGACGGAATGTACAAACGGACAATGGTCAGACCACATATAAAAGCAGAACTTTGATCCACAACCTGAAGCAACCTGCCCAGGAAAACAGCCTTAGCAACACCTTGGTTCTTATATTTTCTGCACATTTGGTGCCCACTGCTACAGACTGGGCTAGCTCTTGATAGAGAAAGGAGAAAAAAAAATCTATGGCAGATAATTTACTCCAAATCACCTGGTTATGTTTAGTTTTATTTCAACTGTAACTAACATGCAATTTTAAAATAACATTTAAAATCAGAGCTTTGTTACAAGTTTCCCATATATCCCCACAGGAGAGACGGAATGTACAAACGGACAATGGTCAGACCACATATAAAAGCAGAACTTTGATCCACAACCTGAAGCAACCTGCCCAGGAAAACAGCCTTTTATAGGGTAAACTCAGGAAGCCAGCCTGCTCTAAGGTAGACTTACAGGAAAGTCACATTAGCTCTCATGACAATCCGGAAAGCTAAACAGTCACTTCTGGAACAATAGTCCTCAAATGGCTAGTACTTGATTAATAACGGGCAGCTTGTGCTTCCCGGGTGGCGCAGTGGTAAATATGTCTCCTATCAATGCAGGAGATACAAGAGATGCGGTTTCAACTCCTGGGTTGGGAAGATTCCCCTCAAGGTGGAAATGGCAACCCACTCCAGTATACTTGCCTGGAAAATCCCATGGACAGAGGAGCCTGGTGGGCTGCAGTCTATGGGGTCACAAAGAGTC
>SJYT01078692.1:148164-196430 GCA_006410635.1 Cephalophus harveyi
ATTTGATTTAGGTCATACCTGAATGGCCTAGTGGTTTTCCCTACTTTCTTCAATTTAAGAGATGTGTATAAGAGACAGGGTCATGTATGGATGTGAGAGTTGGACTATGAAGAAGGCTGAGCGCCAAAGAATGGATGCTTTTGGACTGTGGTGTTGGAGAAGACTCTTGAGAGTCCCTTGGACTGCAAGGAGATCCAACCAGTCCATTCTGAAGGAGATCAGCCCTGGGATTTCTTTGGAAGGAATGATGCTGAAGCTGAAACTCCAGTACTTTGGCCACCTGATGCGAAGAGTTGACTCATTGGAAAAGACTCTGATGCTGGGAGGGATTGGGGGCAAGAGGAGAAGGAGACGATAGAGGATGAGATGGCTGGATGGCAACACGGACTCGATGGACGTGAGTCTGAGTGAACTCCAAGAGATGGTGATGGACAGGGAGGCCTGGGGTGCTGCAATTCATGGGGTCACAAAGAGTCGGACACGACTGAGTGACGGACTGACTGACTGACACACAATTATGAAATGGTCAAAGAGACTAGGAAAAGCTGACTGAGAAAGGGAAGTTCAGCCCACACGCTTTGCCCACTTTTGGTTGCTCCCTTTGCAGGGACCTTGGGTGTCTCTTGGCATTGGCAGGTCGGTATAAACCCCCGACAAGGCTCCCCTTTTTGGGGCTGCCTTCAGTCATTACGAGGTGCTGTGAAGCAAGTGATGAGCCCTGCTCTGCGGTTTCATCACTTGCTTCACACAGGGCGTGTCGTTCTTTCACACAAGCGCACCAAAGAGTTAAGTACAGCAGAAAACATGTATACTGAGAAAGCAGAGAGGCCAGAGCTCTGGGTGCTCTTGCCTTGTCCTGAAGGTCCCGGATGAGCCCCCAAGATGAAAGCTTATGGTGAACAATGTCAGATTTATGATCTCTAAGGAAGATTTAGCTTCGGGACCAGGAACGAGGCTTGACCACTCAGGGCTCTTGTGTGGCCGAAGTTTCATTCCAGTGAAAAGGGACAGAGAAACTTCTGTCATAGACATTGGAAGGGGGTGGAGAGTGCCCCCCTAGGTAGTCTTTAGCAAGGGAATTATACACTTTTTAAATTAGTTATTACAATAAATCAAAGGTTATAAAAATTCTACCAGACTCACTCCCACAATTTACATTTTAGGATAAGAGGATTAGAACCTAACAATAGAAAGATCCTACCAGACCCACTCCCACAATATACATTTTAAGATATCAGGATTAGTCAGAAGGCTTTCAGGAAGGAGAAACTGTCCTCAAGCAAGATACATTGCTGTTATATAATCCCTAGGACAGAGTTTAAACTGGCTTGTTTGTTGTGTTATCATCAGTTCTGGGCTTAAAGAAAAAGAATGTTTTATGTGACTAAGACTAAGGAATGCAGAGAGAGAGAGAGGAAAAAAAAGACATTTGTCCTTTCCTATTCCTCGAGGATTCCAGACCCCTATCTCCTCCTGAGAACCCCAGACCCGTCTCTTCTCCTTGGGGACCCCAGACTTCTTATCAACCTGCCTGGGAATTGACTCTGTCAGTATTACCATCTCTTGAAGAATTTTCCACAGTTTATTGTGATCCACACAGTCAAAAGCTTTAGCGGAGTCAACGAAGCAGATGTTTTTCTGGAATTCTCTTGCTTTTTCGATGATGCAGCGGATGTTGGCAATTTGATTTCTGGTTTCTCTGCCTTTTTAAAATCCAGCTTGAACATCTGGAAGTTTTTGGTTCACATACTATTGAAGCCTGGCATGGAGAATTTTGAGTATTACTTTGCTAGCATGTGAAATGAATGCAATTGTGTAGCAGTTTGAACATTCTTTGGCGTTGTCCTTCTTTGGTATTGGAATGAAAACTGACCTTTTCCAGTCCTGTGGCCACTGCTGAGTTTTCCAACTTTGCTGGCATATTGAGTGTGGCACTTTCACAGCATCATCTTTTAGGATTTGAAATAGCTCATCTGGAATTCCATCACCTCCATTAGCTTTATTTGTATTGATGATTCCTAAGGCCTGCTTGACTTTGCATTCCAAGATATCCAGCTCTAGGTGAATGATCATGCCCTCATGGTTTTCTGGGTCATTAAGATCTTTTTTACATAGTTCTTCTGTGTATTCTTGTCACCTCTTCTTAATATCTTCTGCTTCTGTTAGGTCCATACTCTTTCTGTCCTTTACTGTGCCCATCTTTGTATGAAATGTTCCCTTGGTATCTCTAATTTTCTTGAAGAGATCTGTAGTCTTTCCCATTCCATTGTTTTCCTCTATTTCCTTGCACTTGATCACTTAAAAATACTTTCTTATCTCTCCTTGCTATTCTTTGGAACTCTGCATTCAGATGGATATATCTTTCCTTTTCTCCTTTACCTTTTGCTTCTCTTCTTTTCTCAGTATTTGTAAGGCCTCCTTGGACAACCATTTTGCCTTTTCGCATTTCTTTTTCTTGGAATAGTTTTGATCACCACCTTCTGTACAGTGTTAGGAAACTCCATCCATAGTTCTTCAGGCACTCTGTCCATCAGATCTAATCCTTTGAATCTATTTGTCACTTGCACTGTGTAATCATAAGGGATTTGATTTAGGTCATACCTGAATGGCCTAGTGGTTTTCCCTACTTTCTTCAATTTAAGTCTGAATTTGGCAATAAGGAGTTCATGATCTGAGCCACAGTCAGCTCCCAGTCTTGTTTTGCTGACTATTTCCAGAGCTTTAGAAAGCACCTTGCCTTTGCTCCATGAAAGTCACACAGTCATATCAGAAGTGACTGCCACCAGGTTCAGGGCTGGTAGGATGTCTTCTTGCCAGGTGGCCTGGGACCCCACGCCTGCTGTCCTGGCATAATCACTAATAGCATCCCACATGTTCTGAATGCATCCCCATGTGGACGACTCACCACACGGTCACCTCCCTTGGGCCTCCCCTGGTGTGGATGCTCCCTGCCCTGATCCTCCAGGCCCTGCCTGGAAGGTGAGAGCCTTGTTCTTCCCTGCTGGCCAGTGTGGTCCAGACTGCCTAAGCAAGGACGTTTGAATGGAGGGCTTGGTGGGGATTATTTGGGTCTCATGTGGAAGTGTGGAAGGGATTCAGCAGACACTTGGTGATTGTGGCCCATGGTTCACAGAGATAACCAATCATTTGTGCACAATGAGGACACAGGCAGGGACGCTGGGGTGTGGGGTCTCAATCTGCACAGCACGAGGGCCAGGGTCCTGGGTGAGAGGACATGGGCCCTGGTCAGAGCATGTCCAGTTGACCAAGGGGCAGGTGGGAGGCAGGGAAGGAGAGGCTTTCTTGGAGACATCAATCCAGATCTTTGACCAAATCCTCCCTCTCCTCAGGAGGAGAAGGGGGAGACAGAGGACGAGATGGTTGGATGGCATCATTGACTCAGTGGACATGAATCTAAGCAAACTCCGGGAGATGGTGAAGGACAGGGAAGCCTGGTGTGCTGCAGTCTGTGGGGTCACAAAGAATCAGACACAACTTAGCAACTGAACAACAACAACCCCTCCCCTCCCTGGAGAAAGTACACATTAACTAGACCCTCACAGCTGGGTGTCCCCTGGGCTGCCGTAACAAAGCGCCACGGACTGAGTGGTTTAGACCACAGACATCTCTCCTCCGACAGCCTGGAGGCTGGAAGTCTCTGTGGGCCTGGCTCCCTCTGAGGCTCTAGGGGAGCTGCCTCCCCCGTCTCCCAGCTCCTGGGGGCCGCCCACGGTCCTGAGCTCTGAGTGGCATCTCTGGGTCTTTGTCCCTGTAGTCAAGGACATCTCCATGCCTGTCCATGTTCATGTCATCTCCTCTCTGTGTGTCTGTTGCTGTATTTTCTCCTCTATTGTATGCACACCAGTCAGACTGGACCAGGGACCCACCCTCCCCGAGCCTGACCTCACCTTAACTGAAACCCTTATACCCAGACAACCTTGTTCCAAATAAAGCCATGCCCTGGGGTTCCAGGAAGGACAGGACCACACCCAGCATACCTGCAGGTCACTCGGTGACAGGGGCTTGATTCACAGGGAAGAAGAGCAAAGCGGCTTGACCTGACCTGGCTGAGGATGGAGTTCCCTGGGGGGGTCTCCTGCCGCTGCTGGGCCTTTGTTCTGTCCTGCCTGCACTGGGGGCTCTCAGGGACCATCTCTGCCTTCCCAGGCTGTCCCCCTAGGATGCAGCGCAGGGCCAGGGGCTAGCACTGGTCAGGCTCAAGTGGAGGGCACACCCGGGTGCTACCGCAGCAGTTGCCAGGCCTCGGCTTCCTGCTGGAGCCCATCCAGCTGCAGAAAAAGGCTTTCTGGGTGCAAAAGTCAGGGCTGTCCACGGGGGACCTGGTGCCCCGGGCACACCTGCTCCAGGCTCTAACTTTATTTATTTCTGCCTTGATCCTGTGGGCTTCCTGGTCCTCAGCTGACTTGTTCCTGGGAACCTTTCTTTGTTGTAATAGCGCCTGCTGCTGATGCAAGAGCTCCAACCGCAAAGGCACTCTGGACTCAGAGGTCACTGTGGCCACACCGCCGGAAGTGTACCCTGAGCTGGATGCCACTTCTCCGGAACCCCCAGGGGGTATCACAAGGCCCTGTTGCGATAGGACCGGTGCTGGCCCAGTATTGGGGGCAGGAGACCCAGGATCCACGGGGTTTGTCCTCAGGCCCATGGCCTCCAGCCCGACTCAGGGCCCGCTCTCCTCTCCCTCTCTCCCCACGTTTAGTGGGTGATTCATTTGTACAGCCCCAAGCCCCCCATTTGCCCTCAGTGTAAACCAGTCCCCCCTGAATCAGTCCACGTCTGTGTCCCCTGAGCATGGACACTCAGTCCTGCTCCTCAGGGAGGGTCTGGCTGCAGAGAACTCAGCACAGAGGGTGGGGCTGCTCCCAGGGCAGCTGCAGGGCGAAGCGACAGCTGGTCCGCAGGGAGCTTCTTGGAGAAGGGCGTGACCCCAGAGCCACCCAGAGGGTGCCAATTAATGGACTTTGAAACTTCTTTCTCTGTGTGGCTCTCTGTGGGCTTGACTAACCAAGAGGGACAGTATCAGAAATCTGAGCGGTAAAGTGGGGTATATCACTCTGTGCAGGCCACACTGACTGTATTTCCTATGAGGTGGTGAGCTCATGGTTCCTGCCCAGAATGCCCTCTGACCATCACCTGTCCGAACTCTTACTCATCCCTCAAGACCCAGTGCAGTTTCACCCCCGACGAGAAGCCTGCTGGGTAGCTAGCTCTCTGTCGGGTATTGTACTTCAGTTCATACTTCAAGGCCAGTTCTCTGGGTTCTGAGGGCAGGTTTCTGCCTGGTGTCCTGAGGGCCCAGCATCACAGGCCAAGTGTCCATCCCATGACCACGCTCAGCTCAGCTTCTTGCATGTGTGCCGGTGGCCAGGCATCCTGCAGTGGGAGGCTGCAGCACCCAGGGCCAGATGGCCTGCCTCTTGGCCCTTGCCTGCCCTGGGCATCTGCACACACTGCCCAGGTGGGGGTTGCAGGGCAGGCTCCCGGGACAGCCCAACCAGCTGCTCAGACCGGGCTCTAGGCACCAGGCAGCCACCTGTTGGGGCAGGGCCAAGACAGATGACCCGGGGGCCCGCCGCTCTGGCACTGGTTTTACTTCATTCCTGGAACTTGAAGTGCCCCACTGGAATGCTGACGGCTATGGCTATGGGCCTGTGTGCTCTGGGAGGCAGGGTGGGCTCCCCGTCCCCATCCTCTGCCTCTGGTGGGAACAGAACAAAGAGAACACACACCCTGGACTTCTCCCCACAGCCTCAGTTCCCGGGGCTCCAAGACCAGCCCTGCCCCATTTTCTCCAAGAAGCCTGTGTCCTGCCCACCCATCCCCAACCCTCCCACAGCCAAGGCTTCTATGGGACCGGGCTCTGGGGCACTGGACCCTCTGCACTGTACTGCTGCACCATGCCTGGCAGGTGATCAGAGTGTGGCCCTGGCATCCGGCTCGGGGTCACCAGCTCATGCACGCCTGCGGTCCAGGCTCCGCGTGACAGGCAAGGAAGCTGGGGCCCCAGAGACAGGGAGGGACAAGCCCAAGGTTACTCAGCCCCAGACTGGGACCAGGTCTCTCGGCTTCATCACTGTAACTACAACCCCGTCTCCCTGTGGGGACTTTTCCAGGTTGGGGACATGTTCCACGTTATTCCTTCCTCGGCCCCAAGCCCCAGGCTCCTGCACTGGGGCTCAGTTCATGTTCACTGAGGGATGCTGAGCAAGTTGCCAGGCAGCAGCTGGTGCTGGCTGCAGGAGAACTCAGTGGCCTGCCAGTTACTTGCCTGGGGGGGCGGGCCGGGGATCCACGCAGGTCCTGCCCTCCAGGCAATTCCAGGGGCAGCCGGGTGGTCGCCCTGCCAGGACAGCCTTCAGATAACTGTCACTTCTAAGCCTGTTTCTGGGCATCTGTGCCTTCCTGGAACCCGACCCAGTTCCCCTGCCTGGCCTGGCCTGGGGATATTGTGAGGAGCAGGAAGGCAGGGGTCAGGCCAGCAAACGCTGTGAGGAATTTGATGTGATGTTCTTGTTAATTACATAAAAATCAAGTAACCCAAGTTAGCTTGGGTTACTCCCCTCTCTGGGAACAGAGCAAATACCCTAAAAACAATGCAGAAACTGCTCTGTCTGGAAGCCTTGTGGGGGAGGGGCATTCAGACATGGGCGTCTCTGCACGTGGTGCACCCAGGGCTCCCTGAGTAGCAGAGCAGGGCCTGGGGAGGCACGAGGTGGGACACAGTGCCTGCTTCCAGAGCACGCGCAGTCCCACCCCGTCAGTCCCTTGGGGAAGGGCAGTGCTAGAGATGAACCCCTGGCTGGTTTGGGGACCCCTCCAAAACCATACGCCCACCCGGGGGCTAAGTGCGGCCAGCAGGTGTGTCTGCCCTGGGATGGTGGACAACTCCCACCCCACGGTTCCTGGATCAGAGTTCAGCAGAGAGAGAAGAATGCCCCGTTAGGAAGGAAGCCTGGAGAACACACCACGAGACCCCACGCTCCCCGTTCTCCCTGCCAGTCAGGTGCAGGGGGTGCCGGCGTCCTCGAAGGAGGCAGAGACCGCAGGGTCCCACAGAAGCAGGTCGATCGCAGCTCTGCCAGGCCTGCTTGGTGACCTTTGGCAGGTGGCCGGTAACAGACACGAGCAAACCCAACTCCATACTGTAGCTGATCCTTCAGCTCCAACCTTCATGCTCTGTGGACGGATGGATGGACAGATGGGTGGGTGAATGGCATGTGTGTTCAGTTGTGTCCGACTCTTTGCGACCCGCTGGACTGTAGCCCTCCAGGCTCCTCTGCCCATGGAATTCTCCAGGCAAGAATACTGGAGTGGGCTGTCATGCCCTCCTCCAGGGGATCTTCCTGACCCAGGGGTTGAACCTGCATCTCTTGTGTCTCCGGCAGATGGGTTCTTTACTGTTGGTGCCTCCTGGGAAGCCCTTTTGTTCTCTGTGGCTGGAGCCTAATCATGATGCCCCTTCATCTTGGTACAAGTAGGTCACCTATAGCCTGAAATATACAATAGCCCCTTCTCAAGGCTCTGCCTCTCAGCCTTAACCTTTAAAGGTAAAACACGTTTCATTCACACAGAGATAGAAAGTTGCAGAGCAGAGAATGTTTGTCCTGTTGGATGTTTACAAGAACATGGTGCCTAGACCTGTGTGGACTGCTGCAAGAAAAAAGGTCCCGGGTCTAGCTGGTACCAAGAAGTTTGCAGCAACCAGCCACGCCCCTCCCCTTTTAGTGGAAAGAAACCTGAATTCTAATTCAGCTAAGATGGTTCTTTGGAACATGAGTCCACCATCTTCCTGGATTCCTGGCTTTCCAAATGAGATAGCTACTGTTGCTCCAACACCCATCTCTTGATTTACCAGCCTGTTATACCACCAGCAGTAACACCATGCCTGGCAGGTGATCAGAGTGTGGCCCTGGCATCCGGCTCGGGGTCACCAGCTCATGCACGCCTGCGGTCCAGGCTCCGCGTGACAGGCAAGGAAGCTGGGGCCCCAGAGACAGGGAGGGACAAGCCCAAGGTTACTCAGCCCCAGACTGGGACCAGGTCTCTCGGCTTCATCACTGTAACTACAACCCCGTCTCCCTGTGGGGGCTTTTCCAGGTTGGGGACATGTTCCACGTTATTCCTTCCTCGGCCCCAAGCCCCAGGCTCCTGCACTGGGGCTCAGTTCATGTTCACTGAGGGATGCTGAGCAAGTTGCCAGGCAGCAGCTGGTGCTGGCTGCAGGAGAACTCAGTGGCCTGCCAGTTACTTGCCTGGGGGGGCGGGCCGGGGATCCACGCAGGTCCTGCCCTCCAGGCAATTCCAGGGGCAGCCGGGTGGTCGCCCTGCCAGGACAGCCTTCAGATAACTGTCACTTCTAAGCCTGTTTCTGGGCATCTGTGCCTTCCTGGAACCCGACCCAGTTCCCCTGCCTGGCCTGGCCTGGGGATATTGTGAGGAGCAGGAAGGCAGGGGTCAGGCCAGCAAACGCTGTGAGGAATTTGATGTGATGTTCTTGTTAATTACATAAAAATCAAGTAACCCAAGTTAGCTTGGGTTACTCCCCTCTCTGGGAACAGAGCAAATACCCTAAAAACAATGCAGAAACTGCTCTGTCTGGAAGCCTTGTGGGGGAGGGGCATTCAGACATGGGCGTCTCTGCACGTGGTGCACCCAGGGCTCCCTGAGTAGCAGAGCAGGGCCTGGGGAGGCACGAGGTGGGACACAGTGCCTGCTTCCAGAGCACGCGCAGTCCCACCCCGTCAGTCCCTTGGGGAAGGGCAGTGCTAGAGATGAACCCCTGGCTGGTTTGGGGACCCCTCCAAAACCATACGCCCACCCGGGGGCTAAGTGCGGCCAGCAGGTGTGTCTGCCCTGGGATGGTGGACAACTCCCACCCCACGGTTCCTGGATCAGAGTTCAGCAGAGAGAGAAGAATGCCCCGTTAGGAAGGAAGCCTGGAGAACACACCACGAGACCCCACGCTCCCCGTTCTCCCTGCCAGTCAGGTGCAGGGGGTGCCGGCGTCCTCGAAGGAGGCAGAGACCGCAGGGTCCCACAGAAGCAGGTCGATCGCAGCTCTGCCAGGCCTGCTTGGTGACCTTTGGCAGGTGGCCGGTAACAGACACGAGCAAACCCAACTCCATACTGTAGCTGATCCTTCAGCTCCAACCTTCATGCTCTGTGGACGGATGGATGGACAGATGGGTGGGTGAATGGCATGTGTGTTCAGTTGTGTCCGACTCTTTGCGACCCGCTGGACTGTAGCCCTCCAGGCTCCTCTGCCCATGGAATTCTCCAGGCAAGAATACTGGAGTGGGCTGTCATGCCCTCCTCCAGGGGATCTTCCTGACCCAGGGGTTGAACCTGCATCTCTTGTGTCTCCGGCAGATGGGTTCTTTACTGTTGGTGCCTCCTGGGAAGCCCTTTTGTTCTCTGTGGCTGGAGCCTAATCATGATGCCCCTTCATCTTGGTACAAGTAGGTCACCTATAGCCTGAAATATACAATAGCCCCTTCTCAAGGCTCTGCCTCTCAGCCTTAACCTTTAAAGGTAAAACACGTTTCATTCACACAGAGATAGAAAGTTGCAGAGCAGAGAATGTTTGTCCTGTTGGATGTTTACAAGAACATGGTGCCTAGACCTGTGTGGACTGCTGCAAGAAAAAAGGTCCCGGGTCTAGCTGGTACCAAGAAGTTTGCAGCAACCAGCCACGCCCCTCCCCTTTTAGTGGAAAGAAACCTGAATTCTAATTCAGCTAAGATGGTTCTTTGGAACATGAGTCCACCATCTTCCTGGATTCCTGGCTTTCCAAATGAGATAGCTACTGTTGCTCCAACACCCATCTCTTGATTTACCAGCCTGTTATACCACCAGCAGTATGGATTTGATAACATTTTGAGCCTCAGTTTGTTCCTCTGCAAAGTGGGTGTACTTATTCCCATTTCATTAGATGTGCTTTTTAATTACTTAATTTTGTTTTTTTGATTGTGCTGGGTCTTCCTTGATGCACAAGGGCTTTCTCTAGTTGTGGAGAGCAGGGGTTCCTGTCTAGCTGTGGTGTGTGCACCTCCTCGTGGTAGCTTTTCTTGTTGCAGAACACAAGCTCTCGGCTCAGGGGCTCAGTTGTTGTAGCACATGGGCTCCATAGCTGTGGCTCGAGGATTCTGGAGCTCGAGGGCTTCAGTAGCTGTGGCAGATGCGCTTTGTTGCTTCACAGCATGTGGGATCTTCCTGAAGCAGGGACTGAACCCATGTCCCCTATGTTGGCAGAACAGATTCTTAACCACTGGATCGCCAGTGGTTATGTTGTTATAAAATAATTTCCAAGCTTTCAGTTCAGTTCAGTCGCTCAGTCGTGTCTGACTCTTTGTGACCCCATGAATCGCAGCATGCCAGGCCTCGTCCATCACCATCTCCCGGAGTTCACTCAGACTCACGTTCATCGAGTCCATGATGCCATCCAGCCATCTCATCCTCGGTCGTCCCCTTCTCCTCCTGCCCCCAATCCTTCCCAGCATCAGAGTCTTTTCCAATGAGTCAATTCTTCACATGAGGTGGCCAAAGTACTGGAGTTTCAGCTTTAGCATCATTCCTTCCAAAGAAATCCCAGGGCTGAACTCCTTCAGAATGGACTGGTTGGATCTCCCTACAGTCCAAAGGACTCTCAAGAATCTTCTCCAACACCACAGTTCAAAAGCATCCATTCTTTGGCGCTCAGCCTTCTTCACAGTCCAACTCTCACATCCATACATGACCCCAGGAAAAACCATAGCCTTGACTAGACGGACCTTAGTCGGCAAAGTAATGTCTCTGCTTTTGAATATGCTATCTAGGTTGGTCATAACTTTTCCTCCAAGGAGTAAGCGTCTTTTAATTTCATGGCTGCAGTCACCATCTGCAGTGATTTTGGAGCCCCCCAAAATAAAGTCTGACACTGTTTCCACTGTTTCCCCATCTATTTCCCATGAAGTGATGGGACCAGACGCCATGATCTTCGTTTTCTGAATGTTGAGCTTTAAGCCAGCTTTTTTGATCTCCTCTTTCATCTTTCATCAAGAAATTTTTTAGTTCCTCTTCACTTTCTGCCATAAGGGTGGTGTCATCTGCATATCTGAGGTTCTTGATATTTCTCCCGGCAATCTTGATTCCAGCTTGTGTTTCTCCAAGCTTTAGCTTTCACATTAAAAAAAATGGAAAGGAAGATGGGCAAGGTAGAGTGAGTTCCCTTTCGTGTGAACAAATGTACTTAAGTGTACAGAGGACATTCTAGGAAAATACCTAAGAACGTGTGAAACTTGGACAGCATCACACAGAAGGGGCAGAGTCTTCTGTACTGTCTGACTTTACCAACCAACTGCAGGTATTGTATCTTTATTAAAACATACTCAATACTTAATACATTTGTTAAAATGTAGTTGATAAAAATAATTTTTTGCTGGAGAAAAAGCAAAAAAAAAAAAAAAGAAAAAGCACTTCTACCTCTCAAGAGCTGTGATACAGAAATGAAATCAGCACCCCTCGTGTATCTGACTTGTGGTTGTCACCTGTCTTTTCAAGTACTCGAGGTTGGCCTGGGATTAAGTGGCCTGGAAACTCTTGTCACTGAGCAGGGACCCTCCTGACCTGCTCCTGGGTGGGTTGCTGGGTGGTGCCCAGGCCTGGCGATGCTTCCTTGAGCCTCACACTGAACCTTTGTCCTTTCCTCCTGGCCAGGTGGACAATGGGCGTTGACCCTGCTCTGGCTCCCTGATACAGAGGTGTTCACAGCAGCTGCATCTGCCATCGCCCTTCACTCGCTACCGCAAAACAGTGGGGTGGGAAGCACCTCTACCCTTTGGGATGGTTGAGCCTCTGGGGACTTTGTCGTCTGTGCAGGGCAGGAGTGGGCGGGGCTGGAGGGAAGGGCTCCCAAACAAACAGAACCCGTAGTGCCTGTGTAAACACAGGGGTATAAAGGTGTCTACTCCGGCAACTCAACATGTTCTCTGAGCGGTCGGGTCCCCAGAGCCAGCCTGTGACCATGGAGGCCAGAACATTCTGGCTGCTGGTGGTGGTGGTCCTGGCCTTGGGGTCCTCCAGTTCGACCGGGCAGTACGTGGGCCTGTGTGAGTACCGCTCTGACCCCCTCCCACTGGGCAGCAGGGAGGAGGAGGGGCTGGGTGGCAGAGTGGGAATACAGGACAAGGGGACAGGACACGGAAGAGCCAGGCTGGGGGCTTTCTGTGGCTAGAGGAAAGTGACCAAGCTCCCTAATAATTTAGTGATTGCTACTTTAGCCACCAGACACAAGGAGCTGACTCATTGGAAAATACCCTGACGCTGGGAAAGACTGAAGGCAAAGGAAAGGGGGGTGGCAGAGGATGAGATGCTTAGATAGCGTCACCGATTCAGTGGACTAGATAACTCAATGGACATGAGTTTGTGCAAACTCCAGGAGATAGTGGAGAGCAGAGGAGCCTGGTGGGCTACAGTCCATGGGGTTGCAAAGAGTCAGACACGACTTCATGGCTGAACAACAACGACAAGCTTACCAGACACACACATTTTCTCTCAGCAGCCCTACAAACTGGGCCTTGCTGTCCCCATTTTGCAGACAAGGAAACTGAGCTTCAGAGAGTTAATAAATGACTCTACTGGTCAGTGTGGAAAGCAGGATGGGAACCCTGGTAGCCACACCAAGCCTACCCTCCCACTGCCTTCTTACCTGGAGAGTTCTGAATTAACAGTATAGGTCTTTCTACATTATTCTGACACATTTGCAAAACACAAAGAAAAGACAAATGAAAACAGCCACTTCCAGAACATTTTCAATACCTACAGTTTTCATTTAGCCATTCAATTGTAATTCCAGGTGGGGCATGGCTGTTCCATTAACTGGATTTTGCAGAAATTAAAGTGTGACTTTTATCAGGTTCTGAGTGGTCTCAAACTTGGCAGTCATTAGAATCACCTGGAAGCTTTTAAATCTTAAAGCCCAATAGGATGTGCCAACTACATCAGAATGTCTCTGGGTGGGAGCAGGTGTCACTGGTCCTGACCCCAGCGTGAGCAAAGTTTGGGAACCAGTGGAATAAGGACTTATGATTTGGCAGCCATAGAAGGGGATTCTAGGTTCCCTGTGAATTCTATTTTCCTAAGGAAAAATCCGGTTAAGGAATGAGGCACAGTGGACTTTTGCTGAGCTTATGACATAAAGACTTATCTGAAAAGTGAGACCCACAGATATACAGGCACGGAGTGTCAAGGGAAGCAGGGAGAGGCAGAAAATAGCACCGGTTGCGGTTTTCTCACTTGAATGCCTACCTTCTATTATCCTACTCATTTTTAAGGAGGAAGTTCTGTTGATAAAACACTGAAGGGGAACTTTGGTTCCGGGTTCAGGGGACCCTGGATTCCTGTGGGCACCTGCCTACTGGCAGGAACCCAGGCTCCACAGGTGCTAGGAGCACCCAAGTGAGAGACCCCCGGGCAGCTGGCCAGATCTTTCACAAAACCCTTCTCCTTAAATATTTACGGGAAAGAAGGCGCTGGAGCAGCAGGTGTTGGGGGAGGGGTGGGGTTGTATCCTATGAACCGGGAGCTGGGGGGAGGGTGCGGACTTGTAAATGCGGCCGGTGGACCAACTCCAAGCCAGAGAGGGCTCTCTGACCCGGCTTTGTGTGGGCCAGCGGCGAACCAGTGTGCGGTGCCGGCCGAGGACAGGGTGGACTGCGGCTACCCCGAGGTCACCCCCGAGCAGTGCAACAACCGCGGCTGCTGCTTCGACTCCAGCATCCCCGGGGTGCCCTGGTGCTTCAAGCCCCTGCAGGAAGCAGGTGAGCCCCGGGAAGCCACACACACCTAGGCCCTGGGTGGGCCCCCCTGTGCCACAGCTGTCTGCTGGGCAAGGGGGGGCTTCCCAGGTGGCGCCAGTGGTAAAGAACCCACCTGCTGAGGCAGGAGACACAAGAGACGTGGGTTCAATCCCTGGGTTGGGAGGACTCCCTGGAGGAGGGCACGGCAACCCACTCCAGTTTTCTTGCCTGGAGAATCCCATGGACAGAGGAGCCTGGCGGGCTGTAGTCCAGAGGGTCACACAAAGTCGGACACAACTGATCACGCATGCCCTTAGTTTTTCATCATTTCAGAAAGGTGTTCAGAGTCAAGGCCTTATGTAGAGGGAAATAGTTTAAAAGCTCCCCTGGAGAAAAGTGGACAATACACGGGTTTGGAAAACCGGGCTGACTTTCAAGGCCGTTTTCAGCAAGCACCCCACTCAGGGTCTCGGTCATTTGTGACCTGTGACGTGCTCTCTGTCTGGACGTTGAGTCCTGGCACAAGATGTGTATAAGAGACAGGAGATGCTGACTCAGGGCCATCAGGGATGATGGATGGGACAGAGTCCTTTTCTTGGGGTGGAGAGTGTGAGAGGGCTGGGGACCAGGTGGGGGGCTCCCACATGGGGAATCACGTGCCAAGTCAGGGCAGCTCTTGGTCCTCCAACCAGACCTCACTTGACACGTCTCAGTGTAACAGGCAGGCCGCCCCTGGGTATGCTCTGGGTGGTGCCCCCTCAAAGGGCTTTGGGATGAGTTGCTTATCCTACAACAAGGGTATTAACCTCTCCTTTCTAGGACACACAGAGGCTCTCACCCTACAGACCTGGCCCCAAGTGCAAGGCTAAAAAGGAAGCCTTTTGTTTTGAAAAGGAGCCAGTGTCTCTTTTCCAGTGGGAAGGGTGGCTCAGGCCCAGAAGNTGGAGCCCAGGTGCCAGCTCACTTTCTAAGAGGCCCGTACTACTCCATGAGGCCTTTTCCTGGAATCGGCACAATGGCGGGTAGGGGGGAGATGGGGGCACGCTTGCCCTTTGTCCCTGGGGAATGACAAAGGCGCCTGCATTCCAGCCAGCCGGTCTGCCTCCCTAATCAGTTACAGGGGATGGGGGGCTACCCGCTGCCCAGGGCTCCTCCCCTTCCCGCAAACCTGGGCAGAGGTCCAGATCAGGCTCTGGGCCCAGTGGGGAGTCACCCCTGTGCTGATCATCACCCCCTCCACCCGCTCCTCGGCCCAAGACGATACTTCTTTGAACTCTAGCAGCGGCCCTGTCTGGCCCGGCTCATCTCAGGCTCCATTTGTCCTGACCCCTGGGGTACCCCTGGTGTATGTGGCTGTTCTCCCAGGGAGTGGGGACTTGACCCTTTCTCAGGGACTTGGCAGGGAGACAGCACACACCACTGACCTTGGAGCTGGTCTGGACCTGGAGAAGCCAGGCAGCGGTGGCCGGGGACCACACAGCTCAGGGTGACGCTTGTCTGTGCTTCATTTCCAGAATGCACCTTCTGAAGCCGCGTGGCTGCCCGACACCCAGGGAGGGGACTTCCGCACTTGGGTACCCTGCCTGCCCACCCTCATCCCTCTGCTTGTCTCACATTGCTCCTGGCCAGGCCTGAACCGAATGTCTGGGGCCTGTTGTCTTAAAGAATAAAGCTCCCGTGCTCAGCATGAGGACAGGTCTTCATTCCTAAGACTTGACGCCGCTGTGTTTTATTTCTGCCAAGTCACTCTCTCCCTTCTCAGCCTTCCACTGATGGGGGCAGGAGGCAGTGTCTTAGCATCACCCAGCAGAGGGTCTGCCCTAGGCCTGGGGAGCAGGGAAGGACCCCAAAGTAGCTCCCTGGAGGTGAGGATGCTGCAAACCTGAGACCTAGTGTGACAGGAGAGAGAGTGTCACTTAGACACTTGGAAGGTTTCTCACCTTCTAAGTGACTGAGAACGGTGTTGAGTTCAAATGTAAGTTTCCCCCAAAAGGTTATTCATGACGTTCATGGTAAAGAGAGAGCCAATAAATCCATTTTACCAATTGGCACTTTTTTTGGTATTTCTTTGCAAGTCAAGTGTAGCATCTGTGACACCTTGGCCTTCTTTTGCTATTTTTCCTCTGAAAATGGATGCAGTTTTGATACATGAACAAAGTGTCACCATGAGGGCTCTTGAAGTCTCAGCCATCCCCAGATGGAGAGTCATCTCCCCAACTCTCGGAGACACTCGGCTCTCCCGGGACACCAGGAACGTGTCCACACCATCAGACCTGAGCTCCTGCTCTCCAGGCCACACGGCCAACTCCCCTGATGCTACTGAGGGCCGTTTCTGCTGCTCGGGGGCCAGGAAGTAGTGTGGCCCCGGAAGGCAGGGCTTCTGGGCCTGAGCCACCCTTCCCACTGGAAAAGAGACACTGGCTCCTTTTCAAAACAAAAGGCTTCCTTTTTAGCCTTGCACTTGGGGCCAGGTCTGTAGGGTGAGAGCCTCTGTGTGTCCTAGAAAGGAGAGGTTAATACCCTTGTTGTAGGATAAGCAACTCATCCCAAAGCCCTTTGAGGGGGCACCACCCAGAGCATACCCAGGGGCGGCCTGCCTGTTACACTGAGACGTGTCAAGTGAGGTCTGGTTGGAGGACCAAGAGCTGCCCTGACTTGGCACGTGATTCCCCATGTGGGAGCCCCCCACCTGGTCCCCAGCCCTCTCACACTCTCCACCCCAAGAAAAGGACTCTGTCCCATCCATCATCCCTGATGGCCCTGAGTCAGCATCTCTTCCTGGCACCAACAACTCCCCCCGCTCAATTTGTCCACAGATTCCCAACAGCATCTCCCCCATAGGTCCCTGCTCACCCCCTACCCCCAAGAGGACAGGGCACTCAGTGTACAGCCCTGCAAGGGTGAGGAGGGAGACAAGGCTGGGGTCACAGGGGACAGTTCCCTTTCCCCACCTCAGAGGCAGCCAAGACCCCTGCACCCACCTTCCTGGATGGAGCCCATTGGAGCCACTGTCTGCCCACTGACACTCCTGCCACTGCCCACCTGGCACTCCTGTGGTCAGCTCAGAGCCACTGCTTCTGGGTCAAGGCCTCCAACACCATCAAGGGGAAGGTTCCTTGCACCCACCTCAGCCCCCAGACTGCAGCTTCTATTCGCTCTCTGGTTGTTCAGGGTCCTGTCTGGAGAATGTGTTTCCTGGGAAACCTGGGGAGACCCCAGGCCAGAGTTGGATGCTGGAGCAACCTTCGTCCCTACCAGGAGACCTGGCCACAGCTGGGAGGATGGGGAGATGGAGCCTTAACCCTTCCATCCTGGGGCCCACACATCTCTGTTGTTCCTGCAAAGGTCCGAGGGGTCATCACGCAAGTCGGTCATCTGGGGTCCTGGTCAACGTGAACACTAGCCCCTCCCCAAAGCCAACACTTCTCGAGTGGCTCAAAAAACAGGTGTGGATCAGAGTCACCCAAGGAGTTTCCAAGAATCTCAGAGTCTGGTGATGAAATCAGGGTCTCCAGGGCAGCTCACAACCTCAGTGATGTCCAGTCAGGCAGAGAGAAGCTGGGCACATCCTTCTGTGCAGGGCCAACATGTGATAATGGAAGCCAAGTGTGTTGTGAGGGTCTGTGACACCAGGAAGGACACGATCCCCAGAGAGGGGCCTGACCAGGCAGACTCGGATTGTCTTTGAGATTGTCACTCTCCAGTCAAAACGAAATACACAAGCAGAGCCAGTGACTCACTTGTCCTCCAAGCCAAGATAACCGCAGACTTGTGGGGACCTGGACAGGCCACTTCTTAAATAATTTCATATCATTACTGAGTTAGGGCACTCACTTCAATCCCATGCCTCACCCTAGCCACACAAGACAGGGGCTGTGGCTGTAGTAGTCTTATAAGTGTGTTCAAAGACCACCGACATCAGGCCAGACTGCTCTGACCGCAATGGAGCAGATCACAGGGAAGCCCAGTTCCCCATCCTTCCAACCTGGTCCAAATCACAGTGACCAATGGCCCCCTCTGCTGGCTGACCTGAGTGACTGCAGCTTCCTGCAATCCCAGCTTCAGCCTGTCTCCAAACCACTCACTTTCTAAAGAGGACTTACTAAGAGGCCTGGTCACCTGACCACCTCGCCTCCAGACAGCATGGGATCTTGAGTAGAGCTGACCCCCAGTTTCCACCAATTAAGCAATAACTTCATCTTCGCAGGAAACTTGGAATTTTTTTTCTCATTCTCCTTTTCCTTGCGGTTAAGTCTAACCCCGGCTGTGGTGCTCCATTTCCCGCTTCCTGAGGTGTCCTCTAGTCCCAGGGGGTGGGGGAGCAGAGAAGGTGGGGGTCTCATGGAAGCGTCTAGAGCCCTGTCTCTCTGAAAATAAACATTGAAAAGGCGGCTCAGCCTCCTTCAGTGCACACAGCTGCAGCGCTGTGGGGCTTCACACACTTTACTTCGTTCAGCCCCCACAGCAGCCTGTGAAGTACAATCGCTATCTCTGTTTTTACAAGTGAACAAGCAGAGGCACAGAGAGGTTAGGTCAGGAGCCCAAGGTCACACAGCAGTGGAGGGAGATCTCCAGGGTCTGCAGGCACTTCCCCACCCCAGCAGCTCTGAGCTCTCAGAGGAGAGAGGGCCCTTCTTAGTTCTCAGGCCAGGCGCTGGGTGGGGCAGCTTCTGGGCGGTGGGCAGAAGAGGGGCTTCCCTGTACAGGTCAGTAAGTAGCAATGGCTGGGTGGCTACTGCACGTCCTGCCAAAGAGAGCTGGAAGTAGCCCCACTGAACCTGCAGGTTCCAGAAGGGTCGTGGAGGGTGTCCCTCTGGGACCCTGCCTCCGTGTGTGCCAGGCCAGGGGGAGAGCGGGAGGCTTACAGAAGTCCACATCACCCTGCCCAGTGTGGAAACCCAGACCCCAGCAAGCCCCAGCTTACTCAGCAGGAAAATGGGCGGAATTCACCCCAAAATGCCTGAGGGGGAGCTTTAAGTTCAGCCATAGAGAAAACTCAAGTCACTGATGTGCACAGTACAAATGTATTTTGTGTGTCTGCCCAGAGCATGTGGCTGCCCCTCGTTTCATCCTCTGGACAGACACTGAAAGGGTCTGCGGGAAGCCCAGCATCTCACAGTGACACCTGGGGTGGGAGGAGTTTGGAGGGGTGTGGCTCCTAGGCAAGTTCTGTGTTGGGGCAGGGAGGTTCCACCTATATCCTTCCCCCAGGTGTGGACATCTCACGCTGCAACCACCCGGAAGTCGCTGGCTGACACCCAGACGGATCTGTAGAGATAATAATCAAAGCTAATAAGATGATTTAAGCACTTGGCATGCGGCAGACACCCATCAGCTACTTGAGATTTGCTAAGTCCTTGAAAACCCATGTGGTGTGTGGGGGGTGGGGGTGGGTACTGCCATCCCGTTTTTTATTTTTTCAGAAGAGGAAGCTTTCACGGAGCCCTTTAGTAATTTGATCAGGCATCCACAGCCAGGAGGCAGCCTGTGTGGATGCACGGTGGCGGAATCATAGCACCTCCCATCTAATCCATTTTATAAACAGCAACAGATTTCTGACAGATGACACTGGTGGTAAACAACCAGGTTTCTGATGCAGGAGAGGTGAGAGATGCAGGAGAGGTTAATCTTCCTGGGTCAGGAAGATTAAGATCCCCTGGAGGAAGGCATGGCTACCCGCTCCAGTATTCTTGCCCGGAGAATTCTGTGGACAGAGGAACCTGGCAGTCTAGTCCATAGGGTTGCAAAGAGTCGGACACCACTGAGGCAACTAAGCACAAGGAAATTAAATTGTTAGTATGTTTACGAGCTTGTGTAAAGAAAGGTCGATAACAATTGGCTAGGTTTAAAAAGGAAACACTGATGGGGAATTTCCTGGATGTCCAGTGGTTAGGGCTCAGAGCTTCCACTGCAGGGGGTACAGGGCAGGCAAAAAAAAAGAAAAAGGAAACATTGAAATGCTGAAAAACATGAATAATTATCCTAATTACTGACTTGCCAGGACCCAGCAGAACATCCCACCGAGCCCTGCTCAGTCCCTGAGTTCTGTGTGACCCGGTGGGGGTCTCCCAGAGGTGGGTGGTCTTCCTTGACTCTGGACACTAGATGTCAATTAAGTACAGAGAGTGCTAACCAATTTTAAAATTCTGGGAGGAGGTACTACAATGTGGACTGGGCACTTTGTTCTTAGATTTATCTTTATTTTACCAGTGAGGAAACAGAGAGAAATTTGCTCAAGGACACAGCCTTGCTAAGACTCAAACTCAAAGTGTGCTGGCATTTTCCTGGCCTGCGTGTAATTTGATCGTCACTGGTGGATTTTGCGCCCCCTAGGCACTCGACTGAAACTAACTATCCAGTTTCCAAATGGCCTATACACCACCCATTAAGCCTTCTTACCTCCTGGCCAGTGCACATCTAAAATTTGAAGCCACCAGTGGTCACAGTAGGTTCAAATAATGAATTGGGTCCCATAGGATCCAGGGATCACTGTGATATCAAATACCTTCCTCACTGATTAATGATGCACATTTGTGGAACTGTGCTCTCTTCGGCAGCACATATACTAAAATTGGAACAATACAGAGAAGATTAGCATGGCCCCTGCGCAAGGATGACACACAAATTCATATTTTTTGGACTTCCCTGGTGGCTCAGAGGTTAAAGCATCTGCCTCCAATGCGGGAGACCTGGGTTCGATCCCTGGGTCGGGAAGATCCCCTAGAGAAGGAAATGGCGATCCACTCCAGTATTCTTGCCTGGAGAATCCCATGGACAAGCCTAGTAGGTTACAGTCCATGGGGTCGCAAAGAGTCGGACACGACTGAGTGACTTCACCTCATTTGTGGAACCTTCCAGAAACCATGGGATGAGTGCTTTGACGTGCCCGGGAGAAGCCAGACCCGCTGCCTTGCTGCTGGTAGAAAAGAGAAAGCAAGCATCAGGCTTACTCCACCCCCAGCATACACAGTGGCTGTTCAACCTGCTTATTATTAACATCACTTGTGATATTCACAGGCTTTTCCCCTCCTTTTGTGTCAGTGCGGTTGGTCTGTGAGAGCATTGCTCCGACGTTTCTTATTTGGCAATGACTCCTTCCGTATTGTTCCAAGATATGTCAGCTATTCACTGGAATTCATCATTCTGTTCTAAGAATTCTTGAACGCTCAGAGGCACGGAGAGGAAGGGTGTTGCAGAGTCAGGTGATCAGTCCATTCACCAGGGAAGCCTGCAAGGGTGGCGAGCGGGTGATGCCGCAAGTCCCAGATCTCGCTGCGGGTCTGACACCAACAAGAGGAGCAGGGAAGGAAGGGCTCGGCGGGGGGCAGAGCCTCAGGCCACGGCCAAGCTCAGGCAAGGTTTCCAGCAGGGGGATCTCTAAGCCAAGCTGCCCCTTAGAAGAAAACTGCCTGGGGAGGAACGCCCGGTTGGGAGAGGCGGGGGAGGAGTCCTGGCGCGGTGCCCTGGGGCTAGAGGCAGGGTGTGGGAGGGGCTGCCGTGGCAGCACCAGGAGAGTGGGCGTCACGCATGGGGGCTGCAGTCCCACCTCCAGGGGGAGAGCTTCTCTGTGCACCTGTTTCACGTTGCACATTTCCTTCTGCTTGAATTTCCAGAAAAGCTTCTGTGGTTTAGATTGGAGGTTGTAAGGATATAAGATTGTTTTCCCTACTTTTCAGATTTATTGAAGCATGGATGTTATGGTAAAAACAACCACAGTGGAGATCAGAAGGGGCATGGCTGCGTGGATTCTGGAACATTCCGAGGATGGCACGAGTGCTGTATCTTCTGGTCTGATTTGGAGTGGGGGGGTGGAAACCGGTGTGAGGAGGGTCGTTCTGAGAGCGATGAGGGGCAGGGTGATCACCAGCCATCCAATGGGCAGCTCTGGTTTTCTTGAGGGGCTGTGCTTGGGACGGTTTGGGGGTGAGATGGCTAACTTTCATCTTATTTGTTCAAAGTCGTGTGTAGAATATTAGTGAATGAGATGTCTGATAAAAATCATTTTGGAAGGAGTGGACAGCGGCGGGGATACTGGTGGGGAAGTGTGGGTGGCTTGGGAGCAGAGGACGGCATCTAGAGACAGAGAGACCTGCACAGGGAGAGACGGTGGGGGCACCAGGCCTCAGCAGGGCTTCTCTCTATGTCCTGTCCGCTCACACACACCTGCGAGGGAAACCTAGTCCTCCCCATCACGGCCTCTCTCAGGTGAGGATCCCAGAGTGACACCTGGACCCAGGACCAGCCTAAACCCCAGTGCCAACCCCTATGGGGCCCTGACAGCGTAAAGACCCACAACACTGACTCCTGGTGATGTCCACCCATCGTCTGATTGTTGCTTCGTCGCCGTGTCCAGCTCTTTGTGACCCCATGGACTGTAGCCCACCAGGCTCCTCTGTCCATGGAGTTTCCCAGGCAAGACTATTGGAGTGGGTTGCATTTCCTTCTCTAGGGGATCTTCCCAACCCAGGGTTTGAACCTGCATCTTCTAGCAGAGACTGGGAGAAGTGTGGGTGTGGGGCAGACTCCTCCAGGCCACTTCCTGTGACTGGACCGACTCTGCGCTATCAGCTCCTCAATGCCTTCTTCCGAAGGCGGGAGTGCGATGCAGGGGTCAGGAGTCCTGGGTCCCTCGCTAGACTGTCACCGTCTGAATTCTGCCTCCACTGTTTGCCTTGGGACGCTTGTCTCATCTCTAAATCTCAGTTCCCTGGCCTGTGAAATGGATTGGCCATAGTTTTCTATTCCCAAGGATGCCTGAGAAATGAGATCACGTATGAAAGCCACCTGACCCTGCGTTACCACTTTGCCTATCAAGTGGGGCTGACATATCTCCTCCCTCACTCTCACTTTCCTTCCCAACTTCATCTCTCATAACACCTTCCAGAGGATCTGTTTCATTAGGAGAGAGCGCAGTGCAAGAAAATTCCCCACAGCCTCCACCAGGCCCCAGGCCCAATTCTTCCCGCAGGTCTTTGAGCTGCTGCTGTCAAAAGGAAAGAGAAGCGAGAAACAGGAAAATCTGAAAATAATGATGATTTATTTTGATTTATGTCACATTTTCATAAATGGCATCTAATTTCAGAAAACAAAACTCAAGTCTGCAAAAAATGCATGTACAAATCATCTAAGGAGATAATTCTATGGAGATATACAAAGTAGGACCAGGGTCTATAAGACTGAGTCAGAAAGCTCACACCCTAGGGTCTGCTCAGGTCCCTGTTCCAACAGAGGGAAACAGCCAAGGAGTCAAGTACCCAAGGGAGCCACCGTCACTTAAAAAAAAAAAAATATATATATATATATATATACACACACACACATGTATGTATAGATGTCATCCTCATCTACAAGAGTGCACACCTCTGCCGGGATTTCCTAAAGCTACGCGGCTATATCAAGGCAAGGTTATCCACATAGCATTATAAAAACCAGAGATTACATAATTACATGTTAGATATACAGATATATGCACATCTTTACACAATGATTAAAAGTGTTATTTGCATTGACTCTTGCTTTGGAAGGAAGAACAAAGGAAAAAATGTAAAGTGGCTACTCATCGAGTAAAAGGCAGCAGTTCAGATTCAGCTCCGAGCAGGTATTAAGCCACTCTGTCTGCAAAGAAAAAACAAACTTGGGGAATGGGGTCAGCTACATGTGCTAATTTTTTAAACATACACGTCCTACCGAGAAACCCACCTCTGGTCATCCCCCTCCCCAGGAAGCATTTGATGATAGAGACAGAAAACATCTAATGTGGGGTGAGTGGTTCATATTGTTAGCAATTTGGGTGATAGAACCTTTTGCTATCATTTTTCACTGTCCAAGGACTTGGAATGAGGTATTTGTGATGAATCTTGGGCAGCCTGTGTTCCAAAGGTCATAGAAAAGAGTCGGTACACAATGCCAGAATTGTGGGGAAAAAAAGTAGAGATATAAAAACAAAGTATCTCCCACAGCCCCTGGAATACTCTCGATGAAACCAACTGTGGTGCCTTTCAGACTGGGTTGCACCTGGCATGTCCAGGAACCCATGAACGAAGGGCTCTCAACCTTGACCCAGGTGCCCACGACTCTCAGTCTATCCCTTCGAGACCTGATCCATTCCACCCAGCTCGAGAGGGCATGTTCTGGGATCCCCAAGAGGGCAGGTGAGTTTGGTAACTTCTCCCCTTGGAATGAGTGAGCCTGCTGTTTCCTCTGTCCCAGCAGAGACCTGCCTGGCAAATACTGTTTTCTCGAAAGCCCCATAGTGCTGATCCAAGGCTGTGCTGACTGGACCGCTGCCTTGTGGCAGGTGAAATGAAAGCAAGGCTTCCCAAACACTCCTTCAAGGAGACGCCCTGGGGGGCTTGAGAAGTTGCCCCCAAGCAGGTCAGGGACTGTCACACCTCACCGCCTGGCCATGTCTCAGCATCTCCGCCCCAGCTCACCTTGGCCCTGCTACAGGTGAGGGATGACCTCCATCCTGCAAAGGTACCAGCTGATGGCTTCCAAGTTCCCTAGGACCAGATGTCCTAGCATCAGTGAACATAGGAAGTACCATTTAACTGTACACAGAATCTGGGCCACAGTTAAATGCGTGTGCCAAGTACACACCGGAGGCGCCCTCAGGTGATCAGCAGGGTTCTCGCTCCTGTTTGCAGACACCCCAAGCAGAGGGTGCCAGCCATGGAGACAGAACCTCGGCTGACCGTAGCTGTTTTCTGCTTTGCTCTTTTCCACTTGTGTGGCTTGGGCTCGGGCTGTTTCCAACATCTGGTTAAAACCACAAGCCCCAGGGAGAAATTCACACGTACTTGTGGCCCCATCCTTGGTTTGAGGGTGTCTCCGTGGGAACGGGGAGCAAACTGGTTGGGTCTGGCTTTCCCACTGTATACTCACAGCCCATCTTCCCTCCCAAAGTGGGGCCCAGACCCGACTTGCAGGCTCTGTCTGGACTGTGAGCAAATGAGGACACACCTCTGTGCTTCTGTCCTTCCTCTGCGGCTTTATATCGTGGAAAAGCCCTGAGGCTGTGCCCCTCCCGTGATGACCACTTGGCTGGCTGGAAGGTGGTAGCCAGTGTACTTGGGGCACTTTCTCCTCTGATGTTAAAGGACTATTTTAAGAACAGGGAGGTGTCAGGGGCCCTAAGTCTGACCTGAATTCACTCGAGTCATCTGTAGAAACCTGGCTTCCTTGGCTGGCCTTAGGGCCACTGTTATAGGCCACAGGATGCCTGTTTGAGGACTGATTCCATGTTGATGCGTTCAGAGATAACGAAAATGAAGCTAATGCTAAACCTTCATTTCCTCAAAGATGGGAAGAAGCGGGGGAGGACATGTAACAGCTGTCAGAAAACCTGGGCTGAGCCTCAGAAGGACATGCCTGAATGCTTCAATTGCATGCCGACTTCCTGCCCAGAAAGCAGGATTTTCAGCCCAGGCTGAATGGAGCCTGCAGGTGAGAAAAGTGGACTCTGCAGGGAGGGTGTGGGGCTCCCCCATTTCTGGTCCAGGGGACCCCCAATAGGGACATCAGAAACACCTGTTTTTGCAGAAGGCGATTGTCTCTGGGGCATTTCCCTGAGGCTGGAGGTCAATTGCAGGGACCAGAAGGACCAGACCTTAATGGAAGCTACAGAGAAGAAGGGTGGGGTCTGCAGGGCAGCGGGGGTGCAGAGAGGCAGCACAGGGAGGCTCTCAAGCCTGCCCCACTCCAGGGAGCTCTCCGGTGTCCGCACACGCTCTGCGGTCACTTAGCGGGAATGCAGGGGCTGCCTATCCTGGGACTTGCCTGGCTCCATCCTCTGTGTCCCCAAGGAGAGAGGCAAGCCCATGATGACAACGAGCCCTCAACATGCTTCCCTGGAAAGTGTGGCTCTGTGTGTATTTACCGACTGAAACCAGGGAGCTGAGCAACACCCTACACCAGCTTCCACGGTCCCTGTCCCCGGGGACCATCGCAAGGGAGGCACACGTGGTCCCTGTGAATCTGGGCTGTCGGTACTTTTAAAGCCCTGGCTCACCTTAACAAGGGTGGGGAAGAGATGGGTGAGGAGGCTGGAACACAGAGGAGAAAAACACCACTTCAAGACAGTTCAACATGAAACACGAAAGTTGCTGAGAGAAAGAAGACGACTTACAATCAGGCGTTAGACAGGAACACTGAGGAATGAACCAGAACCTCTGCTGGACGTCAGCAAGGATAATTCAAGACACAAAGACCCCTCCCCTTTACCGAGTCAGATCCAAGCCCAGTATTTTGAGTCTGAAGCATTTAACACTGAACACAAGTAAAAAGTTATAAAATATTTTATTAGCGGTCTTATTTCTTCAGAGCCTCTAACTTGATGGCCACACACACTGCACCTCCCTCCGCCCAGCTGGGTTGTTTGGGTTTGCTTTCTGCCACACGCTGATCAAGCTGGCATTTGCTGAGACTGAGTGGGTTCTGACTACGCTTCACCATCTGCTCAGCAGGTGTGAAGTTGGGGAATTTTCTCTTTCCTTCTTGGAGTAAGGACAAGTAAAGATTTACAGAGACACCATAGATAATACTATGAGATACACACCCGGAGTGAGCTGGCGCGTGTCCCTGCGCGTGTGTGCACACACTCGTAGGCACACACACACTGGACCCTCTTGGACCCCAGCCAGCCCATAGGCAGGCTGCGTTAGGAAGCTACGGACAAAGAAGCTGGGTCCCCAGGCCAGCTTGGGACCCCCCTACAAAAGGCAACTGAGGAAAGAAGAGCAGGCTGCCCCCACATCCCCGTGGTCTGCACGGTGACAGCAAGTCCAGAACTATCCTCGTATCGCACTTTACACCTTCAAAAGCACTTTTGAGTACATTCACACACTGAGAATAGGAGGCAAGAGGGCAAAGCAAAAGTAATAGAGCATTTGGGGTCAGACCTGGCTCTCTCCTGGCCCTTGGGCCCGGGACCTCACTGAGCCTCCCCAGCCTCGATGCTCTGGCCGCACCAAGCATGCGGTGGGGATGGGGGGAGTCAACACACGTTAGCGAGTGAGGACCTGAGCAGAGGAGCTGGTTAGGCACATAGCCGGGTCGCCCAGTGAGGAACGATGGATGCTAGGCGCTCAGGGGGGATGTTCAGCCATGAATCCACTGGAGGCCTTTATACCTCACTCACTGGCCTGCCCCTGACCTTTCTCAGGTGGGAAAATGACCTTTCTGTGGGTGTCTAGGATGAGTTTTTACCTAAAAGCTTAAGTCCTGTTTCTTGGTCCGGAAGGGCCCTCTCCCAAAGTGCCTTAATCAGATTCCAGCATCTTCTGTGTAAAATGTTTATCTGGTGTCTTTCCTTCCCATGTCACCGGTACGAAGCTTTGGAAGCATTTAATTCTCAAGCTGATGCTCAGTAAGAGTAGGTGAAAGGGAGGTCTGAGGTACTGCAGACAGAGGCGAAAGGCTCCCAAGATGGGCTGGTCAGCAAAGCCAGGCCCTGATGCTTCAAGGAGCCACGGGGGTTAGAACACAGTGGAGCCCCTTCCTCTCCTCAATTGCATGGATCAGAGATTCTCTGGACTTACATTCTCACCTATACTAACTACCAGAAAGGCAGCATGTCATTCATCCGAAGTTTCCTCCTTCCTTCTGAATGAAGAAATGAAATCACAGACAAAGGAAGATCCAAGTCATTACATTCAGAAATTACTTAAAAGAGTTAGACTTGGCAATTGGCCCTGGTTTAAATTTCAATGTGTGAAAGACAGCACGTCACCCCTCCCCCTACCTCTTAACTAAATCCATTTAGAAAAACAAAATCAACAAGCTACTTGGATGTTATCTTTCGTTGTTGCTTTGTTGCTCAGTCGTGTTGACTCTTTGTGACCTCGTGGACTACAGCCTGCCAGGCTCCTATGTCCAGGGGATTCTCCAGGTAAGAATACTGGAGTGGGTTGCCATTTCCTTCTCCAGGGTATCTTCCCGACCCTGGGATCGAACTCGCATCTCCTGCTTGGCAGGCGGTTTATTTACTACTGAGCCACTTTGGGAAGCCTGGATGTTATCTTAGGCCATGGCAGTAAGGGGTTTTATCAAACTTCCATACAACAAAAAGCAGATTCACTCGGAGACCCTGATTCCAGGTTCACGGCATTCTAGAAGGGGAAAATAGTTCTGTTTCCTTCAGAAACCTTCTTTGGCCTGAGCCCGCTTCTACCCTGTGGCCACACTGATTCTGACAAGCACACAGGCTCCTGCCAGGAATTCAAAGGCCATTTACCCTACAGAAGTGCCCATGATTCTGGCCCTAGAGGGATTTTGCTTATGTGATCGCGTCATTGGAAAGATGTTTCCCATCTGGAAAGACTGAAAAGATGATGGTGCCGCTGAGTTGCCATGGAAACCAGATGTGGGACATAGCATCTCCCACGGCTCTCAGTACAGTTTGACGAAGCTCCAGACTCTTGGCCACACTAAGCTTTTGCTGGTTTCTTACAAAGGCCTGGGATTCTCAGGGCATCTCAGCATCTTCCCTCCTGTGCAGTTAGTACATCTTTCATGGGCTACACCTGCAGATCCTGCACATTCACGCCTGGGTTTCTCTAAGCCCAGGGTCCCCAGGTTCATTGGAGGTAGTCGATGTGATAAGTGAGGGAAGAGAAAATGCTTGTAAAAAATCAGCAAGATTGAGCTTCTAGAATTTTTAGGCAAAATTAAGGTGCTCAGAAAGTTAGGGGGAAAAAAAACCCAATATATTTTGCTTAAGCGAAAATAAGAAGCGTGGGGGAAATAGAAGATTTTAAAAGAGATAGCCAAATTTGCCTTACAACTTTCTGTACAACTTAAAAAAATTCCTGCCTGGCTTAGTGCACATGGTTGGTTCCAAGGTTTTCCTCCAACCTGCAACCAGCACCTATGTCTTTCCCAGGTTCTGTCTGCAAATGAGATCAGCTCAGCGATCAAGTCNTTGCCTTACAACTTTCTGTACAACTTAAAAAAATTCCTGCCTGGCTTAGTGCACATGGTTGGTTCCAAGGTTTTCCTCCAACCTGCAACCAGCACCTATGTCTTTCCCAGGTTCTGTCTGCAAATGAAATCAGCTCAGCGATCAAGTCAAACCCCTCATGTCTCTCCACGAAGTACGTTTACCCTGAATAATTTTTTTCACCAGTACTAAAAAGGTACAGCTTCTGGAAATGAATGAAATTGATCGACTTTTGACTTGGAAAACGACTTCTCGTTGGAAAAAGAGATAAACTGTAGAAAGATGAAACTATGAAAATACCAGTCACAGGATGGAGTCCCTCTTGGCTTCGCCTTTCCACCCCTGGACATCTGACTGCCCAGGGGCCCCGGGAAACTGCCCACATTCCTCGTGCAGAACCAGAGCTCCCCGGTCAGAAGGAACAATTCTGCTGAGGAAGCCTCTTGTCACCCACTTTGTAGCAGTTTTAAATTCTGCCTCAGGGGGTTGTATTTTAAAAATTTCTGCATGTGAAAAAGAAAGACCATTCTACACCTTCTTCCTAGTTATAGCTAGAAAGGGTAATGGAGAGAAGACCCAACTTAGTGGGGCAGCGAAGTCCAGCACTGGTTGGCCGCCTGACCACCCGACGTAGTCCTCAGGGTCCACAGGCATGTCTGTGTCCTTGAGCCCCGCAAGGGTTCTGGATGTGGCCCATGGCCACGGTGTCCAACGTTCCTCTCTCTGGCTTTCCAGCACTTTACCTCTCGGCCCGGATTTTGTATCTCAGCACGAGGTAGGCGATGAGACGCAGGGAGATGAAGAAAATCCCCAGGACAATGAAGTCCAAGTAGAGCTTGGCGTTCTCCACGTCCAGTTCTCGCAGGATAGCCTCTGACTTCTGGAAGTGGCACGTCTCGTTGGTGTTGCAGTGCAGGTCCTCCCGATCGAGGCCGTAGATGGAGAGGATGACCCCCTCAAACCCATACCTGAGGGGGGAAATTTTTTTTTTTTTTTAACAGTTAAATAGAATAAAGGGTCTGAGGGCTTTTCAAGGCCTGCAGAGCATTTGAATAAAACATTTCTGCACCACCTTTCATTCTGTTCCAGCTCTGCATTATCAGAACAAAAATGCTAATTCTGAGAAGAAAGACACGGGTCTCTGATTTCTCAGTCTTGAAAGGTGCACCGCTGCTGAAACTCTGCACAAGGGCTTTGCTTTGATTGTGTTCTCGGAAACAATATGCTTGGCTTTGAATTGACATTCTAGAAAACACAAGCTTGTTCACAGCTTGGGACCCTGGGTGTCATGTGGAATGGCTGTGGCTGGGGGCACAAGCTCTAATGACCGGCCCTGCCTGCTGAGGGCCAAGGTGCCAAAGCGCCTGTGAGCCAAGAGCATGAAATCTGATGCTGAAGAGCTAAGGCCCCAAAGCAGTCTTGTTCAAGAATATGAGGACGCTTGAGACATGTCTTGTCTTCCACTGGATTTCTTACTCAGAACCTTGTACTGTGGTCTTGGAGAAGACTCCTGAGAGTCCCTTAGACTTCAACGAGATCAAACCAGTCAATCCTAAAGGAAATCAGTCCTGAATATTCATTAAGGACTGATGCTAAAGCTGAAGCTCCAATACTTTGGCCACCTGATGTGAAGAGCTAACTCACTGGAAAAGACTCTGATGTTGGGAAAGATTGAAGGCAGGAGGAGAAGGGGGTGGCAGAGGATGAGATGGTTGGATGGCATCACTGACTCAGTGGACATGAATTTGAGCTACCTCTGGGAGATGGCAGAGGACAGGGAAGCCTAGTGTGCTGCAGTTCATGGGGTTGCAAAGAGTCAGACATGACTTAGTGACTGAACAACAGCAAGAATCTTGTCATAAGCAGTGTTTATTCCAGAGAGGAATGAAGTTCTTCAAGGCAGCTCTCTAAAGCACACAGGACATGGGGCTGCCACGGCTTGTCCAGGGCACCAGTGCACGCTTGCTCAGTTGCAGTCATGTCCAACTCTTTGCAATCTCATGGGCCACAATGCGCCAGGCTCCTCTGGCCATGGGATTCTCCAGGCAAGAATACTGGGGTGGGTTGCCATTTCCAGGGCACCAGTAGCTAGGGTTTATTTTATCCACGAGTGTGTGTGTGTCTGTGTGTGTGTGTGTGTGTGTGTGTGTCTGTGTGTGTCTGTGTGTGTCTGTGTGTCTGTGCGAGGGTGAAGGTGAGGCACACAAAACTAGGAAGAAAAAGGCACTGATACTTTCTGGGTTCATGACCTGAGAATCCAGCCGGCATCTAGCTGACGGCCGAGGAGGGGCTTTCGTGAGCCTCTGCCTGTCCCCAGTTTCCTTCCCTTTGTCGTCCTAGGGGCCCCGCAGGCTACCTGACGTAAGAGACGTAGGACATCCACTGCAAGTAGGTGGGGATCGTGTCAAAGCTGACAAAGAACCCTGAGAAGAGGAGCACAGGGATGGCCGTGACGGGTCCCACGAAGGTCGCCACCTGGGAGGGGACACAGAAGGACCTTACTCCTGCCCGCCTCCTCCTCCTCAGGGGGCCCGGAGCCCACAGCCCATGCTTCCAGGAAAGGGCCAGAGCTGTCAGGACAGGTCATCCAGGTCACCCAGGTCACCCAGGGCCAGGATGGCACAGAAGCACCCCTCTGGGGAGGAGCAGGCTGGTCTCCTGCACAAGGAGGGGCCGGGTGGCTGCCTAGAGGCCCAGCTGGACCCAGCAGAGGGGACGGAGGCTAAAAAAGCATGGAGGCCCTGAAAATCTGGGACAGAGAGACACTGATGTGGTCATGAGGGCGCTTGTGGGGTGGGAGGCACATGCCTGAGGAGTTGACAACCTGTGTCCCAGCAAGGAAGGGTCAGGAGTGAGACTCCCTGGGTGCCGACAGCAGCTAGCGTGGGCCCAGCACTTTCTACGGCTGTCGGCTGTGAGATGGACACCACTGCCCTTCCCGCCCATGGATGCGGGTGCTGCCCAGAGGCCGTGGACATGGAACACGAAGCCACACAGCAGGGGAGGGGGCGGCAGAAGGCCATGGGGTGCTGACTCCCCAGATTTCTGGCTTTGTTTCCTAAGGCTCAGATTGGCCTGAGCACATGAAGCCTTGGAGGTGCAAAAACTGCACACAGTGGGTTTGGTAGGCTGGGAGTAGGTGGCACCAGACGTCTAGAAGGGGCATGTGGAGGGGCTTGGGCAGGTGGGAGTGTGAGGTGTGATGGGGTTGTCTGGGGAACAGCTGTGTGGATCCCACAGAGGCAACAAAACATAGGAATTGAGAGCTTGGCCTCAGAGCTGGCTGTGTGACTCTGACAAAATCACCTTGCCTCTCTGGGCCTCAGTCTCCTCATCTGTGAAATGGGAGGATTGCACCTAACTTGTGGGGGTGCTTAGACTCAATGAGCTCATGTTCAATCACAGGTCCAGCTGGCCTCTGGGCACAAACTCAGCCCGTCCTTGTGCAAGAGACCAGCCTGCTCCTCCCCAAACAGGTGCTTGGTGACATATAAGGCCACTTGGCTGCTGTCAATTTGCCAATCCTGAGCAGCCAGGAGACCTCAAAGCCTTCCCCAGGGACCGACTGACTAGGTCCAGCTGGCCTGTTCCTCCCCAAACAGGTGCCTGGTGACACATAAGGCCACCTGCTGCTGTTAATTTGCCAATCCTGAGCAGCCAGGACACCTCAATGCCTTCCCCAGGGACTGACTGACTGACCTGCTGAAGCCAGGCTGGAAAGTCAGGACAGAATCAGGAGGAGGGGTCTCAGGGCCCGCAGCCCCAGCCACATGGGTGGAGGTAGGGAAGCGAGGTCCACCCCATGGTGCATCCTTGGCTGGTACCTGCAGTGATGTGGATGCGGCTCCGATCAGCAGGCCCAGGGACTGCGCCACCAGTGAGGTCATGGTGCCCAGTGCCGCGAACAGGACAAAGCGCACAGCGTCAGATGGCTGGGACGTCATCCAGTACACGATGCTGCAGTAGGCCACGGGGAACATGATCTGGAAACACAGGGCCCGTCACCCTCACCTGCAAGCCGCGCTTCCTGCCCCCCGGGGATGCTGGAGAGCCCCACCCCGTCACACCACGCCAGGGTACTAGCGTACCTGAAAGGGCACGTCCGCCATGGTCTTAGTCATCCAGTACACGATGCTGCAGTAGGCCACGGGGAACATGATCTGGAAACACAGGGCCCGTCACCCTCACCTGCAAGCCGCGCTTCCTGCCCCCCGGGGATGCTGGAGAGCCCCACCCCGTCACACCACGCCAGGGTACTAGCGTACCTGAAAGGGCACGTCCGCCATGGTCTTGGCCAGGTAGTAGGCTTTCAGGCTGTACCAGTAATTCAGGTGTTCTCGGAGAAACACGCTCATCTCCAGAGGAACTAGGGGTCAAGAAAATGAAAAGAGTCACTTGGACATAATAGCACACCAAGAACTCAGACAAGGGGTCTCCTGAGAGGCCCTCTGCAGCCCCAACTTGGGCTGCCTGCCTGTGAACCTGAAGTGCTTCAAGTATTACTATCTGGAGTTTGAATGGAAAGGTATGAAATGATTCACCTGCCTGGTACACTGGCATCACTGTAGTGACTGATCTAAGTATCTCCTGCTGAACCTGTTTTCACTGAGTAACTGACAATGCAATGCCTTCCCCGGGCAAGTCTTCAGAAGCTGCTCCTGGAAATTCAGGGCAACTTAAGGAGGAGGCATTGCCAGAGGAGCTGTCTAGGCTGGGAAGAAATGGGAGGATTGCACCTAACTTGTGGGGGTGCTTAGACTCAATGAGCTCATGTTCAATCACAGGTCCAGCTGGCCTCTGGGCACAAACTCAGCCCGTCCTTGTGCAAGAGACCAGCCTGCTCCTCCCCAAACAGGTGCTTGGTGACATATAAGGCCACTTGGCTGCTGTCAATTTGCCAATCCTGAGCAGCCAGGACACCTCAAAGCCTTCCCCAGGGACCGACTGACTGACCTGCTGAAGCCAGGCTGGGAAGTCAGGACAGAATCAGGAGGAGGGGTCTCAGGGGTGGGGTACTGAGCCCACGGGGCCCGCAGCCCCAGCCACATGGGTGGAGGTGGGGAAGCGAGGTCCGCCCCACAGTGCATCCTTGGCTGGTACCTGCAGTGATGTGGATGCGGCTCCAATCAGCAGGCCCAGGGACTGCGCCACCAGTGAGGTCATGGTGCCCAGTGCTGCGAACAGGACGAAGCGCACTGCGTCAGACGGCTGGGATGTCATCCAGTACACGATGCTGCAGTAGGCCACGGGGAACATGATCTGGAAACACAGGGCCCGTCACCCTCACCTGCAAGCCGCGCTTCCCGCCCCCCGGGGATGCTGGAGAGCCCCACCCCGTCACACCACGCCAGGGTACTAGCGTACCTGAAAGGGCACGTCCGCCATGGTCTTGGCCAGGTAGTAGGCTTTCAGGCTGTACCAGTAATTCAGGTGTTCTCGGAGAAACACGCTCATCTCCAGAGGAACTAGGGGTCAAGAAAATGAAAAGAGTCACTTGGACATAATAGCACACCAAGAACTCAGACAAGGGGTCTCCTGAGAGGCCCTCTGCAGCCCCAACTTGGGCTGCCTGCCTGTGAACCTGAAGTGCTTCAAGTATTACTATCTGGAGTTTGAATGGAAAGGTATGAAATGATTCACCTGCCTGGTACACTGGCATCACTGTAGTGACTGATCTAAGTATCTCCTGCTGAACCTGTTTTCACTGAGTAACTGACAATGCAATGCCTTCCCCGGGCAAGTCTTCAGAAGCTGCTCCTGGAAATTCAGGGCAACTTAAGGAGGAGGCATTGCCAGAGGAGCTGTCTAGGCTGGGATACCTGGTGAAGCTAGTTTTCCACACTGTCCCCCCTGAAGCGGCCAAGGGCAGCCTGCTCTACAAGCAGCCTAGAATTGCACAGAAATCCACCCAGAACAGCACTGCTGCATGCTAAATCGCTTCAGTTCAGTTCAGTCGCTCAGTCGTGTCCGACTCTTTGCGACCCCATGAATCGCAGCACGCCAGGCCTCCCTGTCCATCACCAATTCTCACATCCATACATGACCACTGGAAAAACATAGCCTTGACTAGACGGACCTTTGTTGGCAAAGTAATGTCTCTGCTTTTGAATGTACTATCTAGGTTGGTCAAAACTTTTCTTCCAAGGAGTAAGCATCTTTTAATTTCATGGCTGCAATCACCATCTGCAGTGATTTTGGAGCCCAGGATGTTGGCAATTTGATCTCTGGTTCCTCTGCCTTTTCTAAAACCAGCTTGAACATCAGGAAGTTCACGGTTCACGTATTGCTGAAGCCTGGCTTGGAGGATTTTGAGCATTACTTTACTAGTCGTGTTCAACTCTTGGCGACCCCATGGACTGTGGCCGCCCGGCTCTTCTGCGCCTGAAATTCTCCAGGCAACAACACTGGTGCGGGTTGCCGTGTCCTATTCCAGGGAATCTTCCCAACCCAGAATAGCTTTACCCACTCACAAATTTGGCTGCACCAGGGCTATCTTAACTGAATGAGGTAATGCTCACACAGCAGCATTTGAGGGGATCCCAATTAGAAAACCTTTTAAAATCTCTCAGCCTTCCACCCGGCTTTCAGATCTTCCATCAGTGATTCACTCCTTTGGCTTAAACATGTATGCATTTTCTCATCTAACAGAACATACAATCATACCTACATCTGTCAACAAAGAAAACGGTATTTTAAAAAATAAAATAAGACACTCTATGTTTGTGGCCAAGGAAGCCACAACCTAGTGGCAGACAAGGAAGGAGGGGTGGGCGCGGCTGGACCAGGCACTCACACGTGAGGACGGTGGGCATGAGGGCCGCGAACATGAGGAAGAGCATGGAGAAGAAGAGGAAGCCGGAGTTGCTCAGGACCTTCTTGGCTTCGTTCCCAATCCCCAGGTAGAGCAGGCCGATGAGGAGGCCAATGCCGATGTGGGACGTGATCCGCAGGTGCGTGAGGACCTGGGCAGACGAGGGCCACACTCAGGTGTGCAAGCTCGGAGGTGGGCAGTGAGAGGACAAGGAGTGGGCCCCAGAGCGGGCGGTCAAGGCTTCTGCCCCTTCCCTTCAGAAAGGTGGCAGTCAACCCGCTTCTCCTGAGGCCTGTGCATGGCAGGTGGATTCTTTACGACTGAGTCACCCAGGAAGCCCATTTATCTACTACTCTTAGTTTAAGCTTCCCTTATACCAAGCCCAGGACCCTACACCAGCTCATGTGAGTGTGTGTGAGCATACACACACACACTCACACATGCACACTCACAGGGCAGCATTTCACTGCTATTCAAGCAGAAGGAACTGTTATCCTGCGTTTAATCCCCTTCAACATAGCAAACCAGGACTGCGTCCCTTCAGAGGAGGGGACAAGTGACAAGAATGGCGGTAAAGCGGACAAAGAATGGCCACAGGACAGACCCACCCTTGCAGAGCACAGCCTGGATGGCTACCAGCCCCCCTATCTTTCAAACTGGGTTCCGGAGGCTCCTGGGCACTCAGGGACCCCCTGCATAGGCTGTCAGATTGTCAAGGCTGGATCTTGTTCTGACTCACCAACTCCTTCCTCTGCTGGGTGGAGCTTCCCAGAGGGAGGAATCCCCTCCCTGATGCCAGCCTTGGCCAATGGAATATAAGCACCAGTGACAGGTTCCTCCACCCTACCAGGAGCAGGAAACTATAAGGGCTGCCATTGGGTTTTTCCGACACTTTCCCCTGCCACGTTCTAGAAAGGAGCCGGTCCTCCATTCTGGGTCCCCAGAGGAGAAGACACACGGCGCAGGACCACAACCCACAGCCGCCCACAGGTTACACGAACCAGACACGACTACTGTCAAAACCACTAGCGGCCGGGGAGTGTTTGTTACTGTGGCGTCACAGAAAGCTGACTGATGCAGAAAGAGGAAAGTGCAAGCAGATGAACAGACCCAAGGTGACCCCTCAGCTTCTGTTGCCACGGAGACCACCGCACACCGCCTTACCGAGTCCCTCATGATGCTGAGGAAAGTCCTTTTGAAGAGGATGCAGAACTGGGTGAGGCAGCTGGCAGAGAAGCTGTGACAGCCTTCCATGGACGTGGAGTCCTGGGGACACACCAAGGGGGAGGGGAGGGGTGAGCCCCCGACCCCCGGACGCCCCCTCCTCTGAGCCGAGGAAAGTGCTCGGGCAGCAGGCGCGCGGGGCGGCGTGCAGCGCTCCCGGGGGCTGGGGGTGTGCATTACCTTTCTCCACCCCTTCCATCGTTTTGTCTGCTTTACCTCTTCAGAGGGCCGGTGCCAAATAAAAGGATTCACCTCGGCATCGCCCCCAGGCTCTCTCCTGCAGTCAGAGTCGCACTTGCCCTCCCAGACCGCTCTCACCAGGCGGCCGTTCTGGTCTCCGTACTCGCCGGACGCGACTTCCATGACTGCACAGAGGAGAGAGACAGAGGGCTCAGCCCAGCCATTGCTCATGTGGGCCTCGTTCCTTTGCAACAAAGTCAGTAATCCGGTGGGAATATCTTTTAACTGGTTATATAGATGCCACGTGAGGATGTTAATGATGTGATAAAAATCATTTAGTGGCCAATGTTGTTTCCGTTCTCAACGCCCAGCAAGGCCGTTGATCACATGAGGAGTCTGGAAATGCAAATACAGGTTGTGATGTTGGACAGCCCAAGAAGTCATGAGCTCATGCATCTATTAACTTATTCACCTGTCTAGCGTTTATTGAGTGCCGGTCATGGGCATGCATGCATCAGAATTGGAGCTGGGAGGAGGGCAGAAGGAAGCAAGATTCCTGTTGGGAAGGTAGTTCCCAGGATGAGGGTGAGTGATGAGCGCTGGGGCAGCTCTTTGGGACCAAGAAGAAGTGCTGGGGGTCCTGAGAGGGGTGTGCTGAGCTCCCTGGGGACACTGAGGTTTTGGAAGATAAGCTCCACCTCTCAGATCCCCAGGGAGCATCACCTCCACCGACCCTCCTTGACCCTGGTGTCATGCCTCCTCTGTACCCCAGACTGTCCAAGGTCCCACTTTGCTCCTTCTCTCCAGGGTCCACCCTCCCCTGGCACCTGCTGCTCCTTCCTCTCCTCCCACCTGCACTCTCCTTCCACCCTCTCCCATTCCTCCTGGTATGGGACCTGATCCTTCATCTCAGTAAGATTCTTGCTAATGCAATGCCCCCAGGGACCCTCTCTGGCAAAACCAGCTGTTTCCAGAGTCCCAAGGATGGCTAACTCTCTCTCCATCCGATCACAAACTAGGAGAGCCTAGCCCCACCAGAATGTCATGATCAATGACACCAACCCAGCCAGAACTGCCTGCTCTGCTGGTCATTCACACCCACCACCCTCCAAACAGCCCTTCTCTCCCCACGTCTCTCTCTCTCCTCAGGCGTGATATTGGGGAGTCCCTCCCTGGGCTCTCTCCAGTGCCCCGTTCCTTCTCCTTCCATCTGTCCTTCCCTATAGGTCCTCACCTCTCTGCTGGCCATGGACCTCACTGCCCTGTCCTGTTCAGCAGCACCTGTCCCCCACTGTCCTTGCTCCTGAATGACTATGCAGCCAGCCTGACCATCCCCACCATCAAGGATGCTGAAGACTCCTCCTCCTCTCCCTCGGCCCACGTCTCCTTCCCGCTCACCCCACTCTGGCCCGGCTTCGTAGAGCTCCCTTATTGTAAGAGAGAGGCATTTCCCAGCAACAGCATCTCATGGAACACAGTATGGGAGAGGATGTGTAGGAAAGGGGGTCTGGGGAACGGGTGGGGCTGGATGCTTGAAAGTAAAACAACTGAGTGAGAAAGGCTGATGACCAGGAGACCAAGAAGGAGGAATAGAGTGGGTTGAAGCATGCCCCCCAAAAGACTCATGTCCACCTGGAATCTCAGAATGTGGCCTTCTTTGGAAAAGGTTATTTGCAAATGTAATTGGTTTTGGATCTTGAGATGAAATTATCCTGGATTTAGGATGGGCCCTGAATCCAACTGAAGGCAAATGGAGAAGGCGGCCGAGGATGAGATGGTTGGATGGCATCATCAACTCAATTGACATGAATCTGAGCAAGCTCCAGGAGATGGTAAAGGACAGGGAAGCCTGGCGGTGCTGCAGTCCATGGGGTCGCATGACTTAGCGACTGAACAACAACTGAATAAAATGACTGGTGTCCTTATTAGAAGAGGAGGTGACATACAGACACGCACAGAGAAACACAGAGAAAAAAGCCATGTGAAGACAGAGGCAGAGACTGGAGGCATGGGTCACAGGTTAAGGACCACTGGAGCCTCCAGAAGCTGGATGAGGCAGGAAGGACCTTTCCCCAGAGCCTCAGGAGGGAGTCTTGCAGACACCTTGACTTCTGGCCTCCGGAGTCTGAAACATGACTTCCTCTTGTTTCAGACCACCCAGCTTGTGGGGCCCCAGGGAAGCAGGTCACGATGGCCAGGACAGGACCCCATGCACCGTGGCTGAGGGGGAGGATGGGAAGGGGTCGGGGTGTTATTCGTGAACCACCAGATCACTGATGTTTCGAATTTTCTTTTTCGTTCGTTCTCCCCAACGTTCAAGAACGTGAACCTGTCGTCCCTCGTCTTCACCACCTAGACTGCCCTCCTGTTCCCTCTACCAAGGTCTCCGCGACCCGTGTTTCTCCAACGGTAGACGTCTGTTTGTGCGTCCGACGTGTTACCCGTCTAGACCACCCCTTCACTGAACCCTACAACCACAGTCACGGGACCTCCCAGGGCCGGTTCTTCTTTCCGGTTTCGCCCTCGGAATCCCCGTGGCTCGTACCTCGAGTATTTCGTACTCGACGTTTCGTGTCTTCGACGTCGGAGACCCAGTCCTCCTCACTGGGGATAACAATTAGACCCGAGATCCGAGGGTCCCACAATCAGCGATTCAGCACAGACTGAGACACGTTGGGGTGGCTGACATCGGACGGTCCAAAGAGAAGGTACCTTAAAAGGTCCGTTCTTATGATCTCACCCGACGGTAAAGGAAGACGTCAACTAGAAGGTCTGGGTCTCTAACCTGGACCCAGAGGACATAACGTCCGGTTACGAAATGGTAGACTTGACGATCCTTTCGGGACCCAAGGGAGTGAAGTGAAGTGAAAGTCGCTCAGTCATGTCCAACTCTTTGTGACCTCATGGACTATACAGTCCATGGAATTCTCCAGGCCAGAATACTGGAGTGGGTAGCCTTTTCCTTCTCCAGGGATCTTCCCAACCCAGGGATTGAACCCAGGTCTTCCGCATTGCAGGCAGATTCTTTACCAGCTGAAGTACAAGGGAAGCCCTGGGACCCCAGGGTCTTGTTCAAAACTGCTTTGGTCAAAATTTGTTGTGTTTGGTCAAAATTTAAGTTGAATTTTTAACATCTGCATTAATCAATGCAAAAGGGATTTTGTTAAAGGTTATTTCTTTTTAGAAATAACTTCCTTTAGACTGGAAGCATCACACAGTCAAGTATTGGGAAATACTTGGCCTAACAACAGATCCCTTGTTTGTAGTCCCAGGTATTTCATCTGGAGGAAAGAAAACCTCTTTTGACTTGGTCTTGAGAGTTCTGCCTCAGGATGGCACTTTATCTGTGGAATATTAAAGTAAATTTTGATTTGAAGGCTACAGCTAAGAGTAGAAACCCACCAGGAATAAAAAAGACCCACTTTGGCTGGTCAAGGCTCAACTCACCGAAATCGGCCGGGTTGTGGTAGGTTGGGCAATTCAGACCTAAGTCCCTCAAATATGGTACAAGGTTTGAGACTTTCCCTCGGTACACACACTGTCCTTGACTGAGGACATAAAGCTGAAAAAAGTAAGAAGGAAAACATCAAGTCTGCCTTCCTCTGTAAAGGAAGAGAAACTCTCAATCCATCCATCCAATGATCCACTCACCCACTTACCCACCCATCCATCCATCCACTTATCCATCCATCCATTCACCTAACCACCCGTCCATCCACTCACCCAACCATCCATCTATACACCCACTCATCCATCTATCCATCCATCTGTCCATCCATCCATCTATTCACCCCATCATCCACTCACCCATCCATTCATCTATATATCCACTCATCCATCCATCCACCCCATCCATCCATCTGTACATCTACCCATCCATCTAACCACCCACCCATCTATCTATCCATCCATTCATCCATCAACCCATTAATTCCTCTCTCAGGACAGCTTTATGTTACCTCCCAAGGACTCAAAGTTCAAAGGGAAATCCATGATAAGTCAGGAAAGACAGAAGATATCATATGACCAGGAATTATTTACTCTGTTGCCTTTCTTCCCCTCATGCTAACCACTTGCTTAGGCCAGATTTTGGAGCTATACACACTGCATTCCTTGGGAGATTTTTTTTTTTTTTTTTGCTCAGGATGATATAAAAGCCTTAGATTTATAAAAGAGATGATACCATACAAATAGCACAACCCGCTATCTAATTCTGTATGGCAAGTGTCCCTCTCCTGTCATCAGGGGGGCCATTAATGAAGCCTCAGTAATGTCAGTGACTCATCCAAGACCTTGTGGCTGGACACTAACCCTAGAGAAAGGACACTGGCCAGTTCTTTCTATCCCCTCTGGCCCTGCCACCTGAAGTGCTTATGGCACCAAAGTCTTAAGAAATATAACACCTAAGGCCACTCAAAAATGAAGACACAATCATGAACTAAGGCACAAGTACTCAGATTTGGTTTCACCTGGGCCAGTGACAGCAGGCCAACGTACCTGGTCGAACAGCTCGAAGAGCTTGGCACTGGGTTGGTGAATGGTGCAGATGATGGACCGGCCGCCCTGGGCCAACCCCTTCATCAGGGAGACAACCTGGAAGCAGGAGGCGCTGTCCAGGCCACTGCAAGTCAAGGGACACCATGAGACATCTGTGAGCCCCAACCAGATCCCTCATTCAGAGCACCCTGGTTGTGTCTGTGCAGGCTGGCCTGAGCCCCTCGGCGGGCGGATAGGCGGCCCCTTCTGCTGGTGGGGAGGGCAGGGCCTGATTACCTGGTGGGCTCATCGAAGAACATGACCGGAGGGTTGTTCACCAGCTCCAGCGCGATGGCCAGTCGCTTCCGCTGGCCACCCGAGAGGCTGCCGGTCCGCGTGTTGGCACAAGACAGCAGGCCCAGGGCCGTCAGGATCTCCTTGACCTGGGGGGTAGCAGAAGCAGTGGCATCAGAGACCTCCTGCCACCCCTACAGGGCCCACATGGAACCCTGATCCCCTTCCCCACCCAACTCCCAGACACACCTGGAGGGACTGCGCATCCGGCCCACCCCAGCGTTGCCAGGCCTGATGTCCTGACTGGGGAGGCTGAGACCCAGGAGACTGAGAGGCAGGTCTGGGGCCAGGCCAGCCTGGGCTGGAGTCCTGGTCCTGCCTCTAGTTGGCAACCTAGCAAGTCCCTTCATGTGTGAGCCTCAATCAGGGCCAGGGCCGAGAAGGTGTTGGATAAACACTGCAGAAAGGGTGGATCCATGGACACATAGGTGGACAAGTGACTGGGTTTCTGACCAGCACAAAGGGGAGGGCCACCCTGATAGTTTAACGCTATAACAGATAAAATGCTTGGCACACGGTAAGCATTCACTCAGCGATGGCTGTTAGGGACAGTATTGCTACTGCACATAGCTCCCATGGACCCAACCACACAGGCCAGGTCTCCCAGAAAGATGGAGCTCCATCCACACTTGCAAATGGGAAAGAAGGTCTCTGATTGAGCAGCAAGGCAATGACACTGCCTAAAAGCTATCACTGCTTCTCTTAGTGACCCTGCCAACACTGCCCCTGGGAGCTGCCTGGGAACCAAGGCATAAACAGCCCACTATGCGCTCAGCCCTCCCTGGCTGCCCCCATCACTGATCCGGGATGGACTCAGGGAGCAGGAACGTCAGAAGAGTGCGGTGTAAACCCTTCATCAGTTTCATCCCAGCGGTCAGTGTTCTGGTGTCTTCTGGAGGTGGCCACAAGAAGGCAGAGGTCAGCTGTCGCCCTTCTGGGCTCCTTGTCAGGTTCACCTCCCAGTGGGGTGCGAGGCAACCTGGCACAGAGGTCCTGCCAGAATTCACTGGGCCATTGTCCTAGCCCATGGTGGCAGCAGGTGGACCGTAGTCCAGCAACTTCTCTAGGGAGATGAGGTCATCCTCAAGGAGAAGGAACTCAAGGAGGAAATTTTCCACTCTGGCTCTTGAATTACTTCTGTGTGGTCAGGACACAATGTGGCCTCGGTGACGGGAAGGACCAGGGCGCTGCTGCTCCATGCGCTGGAAGCAGGCAGGTCAGACAGATCTGCATTTGAATCCTACTTGGCCTTTCCCCTGCTGAGCCCTAAACTCAGCTCCACCACCTCTTCCAGAACATACAGCCACTGAGGCATGCCATTCCGGAACCTCGCAGGGAGGCTGCCCAGAAAAGGCCATCTTTCAGGAATGCTTTTAGTCCACTGGCCTTCCCAGGATGACGTGGCTCCAGCGGTCTCCAGGAATCCAGTCCAAAGGTTCAGGAGGAAGACCACCCACTCCCTACTTGCCCTTTGTCCCAATGGAAGGATGCTGGAGGCGGAGGCCAAGGTCAGCACCTCCTGTTTCCCTTGCGTGCAGGCATCTCCTCTAGGATTCTCTCAGGAGTAACGCCCTGCAGGCTGGTTTTGTTTTAAAGTGAATCAGAAAGAACAATGTCCCCTCCTGGAAGCCCTCACTCCTGAGGAAGGCCCCTCACTGGGGGGTTCTTGAGGCTGGGGCCACTTTTCTGGGAAACGAAGTGGGCAACATTCCACTACCTGATGGAACATTCCAGCCCAGTTATTTTTCCTTGAGACGTAAACAACCAGGACCCAGGGACACAACGGGGCTGGAGGGAAATGAGTCAGGGCCTGTCCTCTCCTTGTACAATCACGCAGCCCTGCTGATGGTTCTTGGCGGGGGTGGGAGGTGGGGAGCTGGACCCTGCTGAGGACGAGGAGGACCAGTCGGGACTTGACAGACAGAGCAGGTGCAGGGCTGAAGGACTGGCTGTGGGTGCTCCTCTGGGGAGTCAGCTGAGAGGCACACACGTGCTCCTCGCCCCCGCCCTTCAGCAAACGCTCCCTCCCGGCTCCCTCTCCCACCTGGAAAGGCTGGTCCCCCGGACAATGCTGCAGGCAAGCCATCCCACACCCACTTACTCGTGGATCGCATCTGTTCTGGGAGCTCAGACATTAATGAGGGCATCGCACTCAGCTTCCCTCCTCCAGGAGGCAGCTATGGACAAAAGTCTCAGGCACTGGAGGCCCTGGCCTCAGGTTGTCCAGTGGTTTCCAGGAGGCCCGGCCTGAAGGGTCCCCTCATGGACTTAGTTCTGCTTCACTACAGGGCCCTCTCCATGCCAGCAAGACCCTTTGAACCCCCACATCTGCTCACCCATCCTCCCAGGGGGCTAGCCTGTGTCTGAGGCTCGCCCTTCAGAACAGAGTGGTGGTGGAAACACCCATGCCTCCCATGCTTTTTCCCCACATCTATGTTCTGGGGTCTGTTCATCCACTTTATTCCTTTCAGCTACAGAACCAGAGTCCACGTGAAGCATCTGCAAGGAGGGGTTTTCACTCCTCACAGAAATCGGGCTCCCCTACCCTAGATGTGCCATTTCCTCATCCTTTCAAATTCCCACCCGAATCCTCAGCTTTCTGAAGGGTGGGATTGGGAGAGGAGGACAGGAGGGCCCCTAAAGACACACCACGCTCCAAGGTCATTTGTGCTGCACGCATGTTCAGCCATTCAGTCATGTCCAACTCTTTGGGATCCCATGCACTGTAGCCTGCCAGGCTCCTCTGTTCATGGGGTTCTCCAGGCAAGAAGAGTGGAGAGGGTTGCCATTTCCTCCTCCAGGGGATTTTCCCAACCCAGGGATCGAACCTGCATTTCTTATGCTTCCTCCATTGGCAGGTGGGTTCTTTAACCACTAGTGCCACCTGGGAAACCCAAGGAGGTTTACATCACATCCTATCAACCATCATGTTGCTGCTGACATTGTGACTGTTTTCTACGACAGAGGATGAGATGGTTGGATGGCATCACCAACTCGATGCACATGGGTTTGGGTGGACTCTGGGACTTGGTGATGGACAGGAAGGCTTGGCATACTGTGGCTTGTGGGGTTGCAGAGTCGGACATGACTGAGTGACTGAACTGAGCTCATTCCATTTTGCATGGACACATAAAGAGCCAAGTCACACTGCTGGCACACCCCACGGATCTTACTGTCTCTGCTGCTGGCCTGTGGTCCTACAGGCACAGGAAGACAGGATAATATAATAGAAGTAGAATTTTACCAAATCCCGTCTTACACTGGAACTCCCACCAGTGCCAGCTGTGGGGTGGAGAGGAGGGGAGTTGGGTTTGTCTTAGACAGTGTGTAAATATAACAGGCCTCCCCACTAAGTGGGGGCTTCTGGTGCTCCCCGTTGGGTCTGTTTACTCAACACCCTTTGGCTCCCTGGGGTTTCAGGGAGGCAAAAAAGCAATGAAAAGGATCACAAGATCTCTGCAATCTCAGAAACTTGCCTGTGTTATTTTTAAAAGACTGGTTAATAACAGGTAAGAACCAAATTTCTTCTTGCAAGTGTGTAGGAGTGGAGGCTGGTTATTTTTAAATGGATGACTAACCATCTTCACTGTTAGTGTTTTATCAAAAACAGTGGAGTATAAAGTGTATCAGAAACTAAAAGGGGCAGAGTGCTGGGTCTAAACCTGAGGTTGGCTCCTCAAGCCCGTGTCCTTGCTACATCTGTGAGCTGCTACATCTGTCTTGTGGCAGGATGGTTATACAAGTCACGTGCCAGTCCAAGGGCACACTGCTACACCACTGACCCCCCCAACAAAAACAGCCATGTGCCAAGCCAGAAGTCAAGTCAGTCCCCAGAGGCCCCTCCACGTGACTGCCAAGTGGATTTCATGTGACCCAAGCAGACACTTACCATCTCCCTTCTTCCTTCGTCCTTCTCCTGGAGTTTGAGGTGTGCAGATACCTGTAGGGGACAAGAGCAGCAGTGTGGATCAGAACAGATGGCCAGCAGCAAGACAACCTAACTCAGTGACGGTGGCCCCAGGGCCCCAGGGGCTGAGCTGCCGGATGACAGAGGAAACCCACAGAGATCTGGGCTCCCCATCTCCCTCGGCTTCACTAAGGAAGGTCCCGGAGAACAGTGAGGCCTGGGATGCTTCCAGTCATTTCAGTGGATTCTCTGCTGGTCCCTGAGGGAAGTTAGATGTGGGCAACTGAGTGACGTGGACTCCCCAGGCTTTGGAGGCTTCAAGATCACTGTCAGGAATTTCACAAAACCACCTGTGAAACCACTGACAGCTTGCCATTCTCCACAGTGGGAGTATTTACACCACAGAAATTGGCAAGTGGTACATAAAAAGAGTTAATTGGGAAAGACCCTGATGCTGGGAAAGACTGAAGACAATGAAGATGGGGGCTGCAGAGGATGAGATGGTTGGATGGAATCACCGACTCAATGGACATGAGTTTGGGCAAACTCCAGGAGATGGTGGAGGACAAGGAAGCCTGGTGTGCTGCAGTCCATGGGGTCGCAAAGAGTCGGACACAACTTAGTGACTGAACAACAACAACATACAGAGAGTCTAGTTTTGTTATTTCTGTTGTTTGGTTTGATATCCCGCCTGCTAGCACTCACGGGGCCCCTGACCCTGTCTGGCGAAGGCTTGAGTACCCATCACCATGGCCAGCATTCTGCCGATTCCTGGGACCTCGGGAAGCAAGGATTTCAGTCTCCTCCTCGGCACAGCACCGAGGTCAGAACCTGCCCACCTGGTGAGCTACTGAGGCTGCCCAGTGCCCCGCAAGAGACTATGATGCAGGAGTAAGGGGCTGAGAGGCTGAGCTCCCAGAATCGGGCTGGAGCAGCTGCCGGCCATGTGACTCTGAGGGTCATGTCTCAGGCTGCCTGGAGGGTCAGAAGCAGCGCACGGAAGGGCACCACCAAGGGCTCGTGGCCAACACCATCCCCATGCATGGGACAGGACCCTGCAGAGTACCAGGGATCCTTTCTCTTGTGCACCAGCGTGCTAAGTTGCCTCAGCTGTGTCTGACTCTGTGCGACCCTATGGACTGTAGCCCGCCAGGCTCCTCTGTCCATGGGATTCTCCAGGTGAGAATACTGGAGTGGGTTGCCATTTCCTCCTTCAGGGGGTCTTCCCGACCCAGGGATCAAACCCAAGGGTCTTATGTCTCTTACATTGGCAGGCAGGTTCTTTGCCACTAGCGCCACCTGGGAAGCCCATCCTTTCTCATTAACTGAGAATAACTCATTTACTCAGTTAATCATATCTCATTAACTTCACAGTATTTATCAAAGGGATCATGAAATTCTCAAAATCAAAATGTAATTGATTTTAATTCTGAAAAATAAGTGGATTTCCCAGCAGAACCTGGAGACAGGTTAGGGGGAACACAGAGGTGAAAACAGGAGTCGAAGATCTCGTTTTCAAAAGAAACCAGTGACAGAGCTAGAAATCGAAGTGAAGTTTCTCAAACAAGTCACCAGGGAATGAAGCTCTGGTCGCCCCAGATGAAGGTGAAGCGGCAATGCGGGAATCCCCAGGGTAAGCAGAAATCATGTATTTCCCAACCTCACCATCCTATTTGCAAACTCCTCCTGAGCAGCCCATGCTCCCATGAGAATAGCCACTTGGAGGCCAGAAGGGCTCCACGGTCAGGCTGCTGGGCGCTTAGGGCTGCTGGGGCAGCAGGTTAGAAGGCAGACCACCTACCCAACACCTTCTCTGCTTCTCTCTGCTGAGCTAAGGATCCCCTGGAATTGCCCTTCAGCCAAAAAGCTGGGCATCCACCCCTCCGAGACCCCCCAGAGAGGAAGCCTGGCCCCGTGTGTGTCAGGAGTGCAAGGCAAGACCTCTCTTGCGGAATCCATGGTGAATGCTCGTCTACTGCCCGAGCACGAGGTAGACTAGCTGGGAAGGTCCCCAGTGGGCCAGGAGAGGCCTGGAGACCAGGCACTGCCTTGCACCGCAGATGAGGAGATGGCAGAGAAGCAAGCAGCCCCACGGACCCATGCTCCATCATGGACAAGGGCTGCCCACTGACTTCCTGGCTGGGAGGCTCCCTAGCAGCTTCCACAGCCCACAGCAGGTCAGTGTGGTCCCTGTCCACCTGGCACAGGGCTAGGTCACGGTCTGCCCAAAGAGTACAGACCATGCCAGGCCATCCTAGACCCCGCTGTACAAGATGCCCGGGCTAACCACTAAACTCTCCAAGGAACCCTTTCTCATGTGGTTGTGTAGGATTACATGTCTGATGACCTTGCTGGACTATATGTGTGCGGGCCTGAGACCCAGAGAGTGAGCAGCAAACACGTGTTTTATACCCACCTGGCAGGCAGGTGAGTCAGAGGGACGAGACCCTCAGGGCCCTAATCCAGGCACCAGACTGCCTGGAACTTTGGCCAAAGCCATAGAACACCAATGGGAAGAAAAGACCCTCGACTCGTGGGCCTAGGACTGAGGTCACCCTGGCAGTGGCCCCCCACATCAGC
>SJYT01078692.1:196646-215939 GCA_006410635.1 Cephalophus harveyi
ATGCGGGGGAGGGCGGGGTTCAGGCGCCGCTCCGCCTCATGTAGGGGATGCGGGTGGCCAGGTGTGGGGCTGCACCCCCAGGATGCTCACCATCATGGCCTCTTGCACGGTCAGGTGCGGCAGCAGCAGGTCATCCTGCATGATGTAACAGGACACCTTCCGGAAGCAGCGCAGGTCCCGAGGGAGCCCGTTGATGAGGACCTCACCCTTCATGCCGGTCTCCCTGCAGGGTCAGCGAGAGGACGTGTCAGCCCGGCCCCTCCTGCACCGCCTCCCCCTCCTCCAAGGCTGAGGGAGGGGGGAGACCACAGCCCTCCCAGCATCATCCAACTGGCCCAGGAGGGACACCAAGCTGGGCATGGCCGGGAAGCCCAGATCAAAGCTCAGAGGAAGGAACCCCAAGAAGAAAAGGCCCAGTGTGGAAAGGGAGGGGGGAACAAGTGTGGGCTTCTCTGGGATCTCACGTTCGTTACAGGTGCCTATGGACCAAACCAATACATGGATGCTCCTACCTGTGGGCATGAGGCCCCACGAACGCCCCCAGCTTTGCAGGGTTTATAAGATGAGCATATGAACAATCCTGTGTGTAGCCTCGGTTATATCAACTCTCCCAAAAGGCCAAGACTCAGCAGCCCAGGGTGGGACCACTAGGTAGGTCAGAACCAGTTCCTGAGGGCAGCGTGAATCTGATGCTGACTGGGAGGGACCAGTACAGGCTCCCCGGGCCCAGGTGGCTCAGAGAAGAGGAGGGAGTCTGGGCCCTGGATCCACCAGACCAAGCAGACGGGAAGCTGTTCTCTCAGAGCACAGTGGAGGTGCGGCATCCCGGGTATACTGTGGCGATGGAGGGGCATGGCCCCACCAGCCACACTCACTCTCCCACTCAGACGCACTGGGCATCTCTACTGTCCAGTATGACTCTGGTGCATCATCACAGCCCAGGGAGGTAGAGGGAGCCACAGGCATCCTACTAGGATCCACCTTATCCAGTGCTGCCTCGCTGATGCCACGAAGAACAGAAACACAGAGAGTCTATGGAGACCAGTGAGGTTACACCTGCTCTCCAACTTCGTCCAGCCCACTACTATGACCATGGGCCCTGGGGTGGGTCCCTTCTTTCCTCCAAGGAATGGGTTGGATCAACTGGCTTCCCAGGGAACTAGGCTGGGAGACCTGTCTCCAGGTTGCCGCACGTGGCTCCAGGATGGTGCTGGGCAGTCTGGGCAGGAGTGTGGGTGTGGGGTGAGCTGAAAAATGACTGCATTCACCATACAGAAGCTACTCCCTACTCAGAGGCTTCCCAGAGCCTTAAAAAGTGATGGGGTGGCCCATCAATGCCGCTGGCCCCTGGTGGGCCACTGGATGAGGGTCTGCTCACCTGTATCCAGCCAGGATGTTCATGAGTGTGGACTTCCCAGCCCCAGAAGGACCCATGATGGCCACCAGCTCTCCACTGTTGAACTTTCCAGAAATGCCCTTCAAAAGGGTCTTGTATCCTGTGAGAAAAGGATCACGTTCATTTCCAGCCATCCCAGGACATAGTGGTTCTCCCCCCAGCGCTACAGAGGCAAACACACGTTATTTTATGTAATTGCAGAACCAAGGCCAAAGGCAAGGTTTTTCACTCCACAGTATTTATAAAAATGCTGAGTTCTGGGCAAGAAAATGGACCTCCTGTCTTTTAGATGCCTCTGCCTACTTTCTCAGTTGCATTTCATGGGTTATATTAGTGATAAGTACCAGTGGGTGTATAATGCTGTAGCATTTACAAAGCCCTTTCCTGGACATCACCTAGGGCAGCCGTCCCTAACCTTTTTGGAACCAGGGACCAGTTTGGTGGAGGACAATTTTTTTCACAAACCAGGGGGTAAGAGGTGGTTTGGGGATGATTCAAGCACATTACATTTATTGTTCACTTTATTGCTATTGATATTATTATTACATCAGCTCCACCCCAGATCATTAGGCATTAGATCCCAGAGGTTGGGGACCCCTGATCTCGGGTACGAGGGATCCATATGACTTATCTATTTAAAATCTTTATTGGTATAAATTATTTATATAGAATTTATCCACATTTGTAATTAAATGTTTCATATGCTAATAATTCGTTACTAATTGAAAGTTTATCATTTTGCAGTTATACCACATTGCTTTGGACTTTCTGCCAAATCTCCATCAAAAAGCCTTGTGAAAGGACAAAAAAAGAATTACATATGCCAGACAGAGTCACATTACTTTTTTTCAAGCAGATGGTTGAAGATCTTAAAAGATCCCACATGCTACAGTGGGACCTGACACAGTCAAATAAATAAATTTTGTTTTTTAAAAAGGAATCAAATAGAGGCAACTGGATTCATCTGAAGATTCCTAATTCAGAGACACTTCTCAGTCCCTGAGACACATTCCCAGGACGTGCCCTTAAATGATCAGAATCGGGCAAATTCAGCATTCTGGTTCCCCACGCAGAGCTGAAAGGGGCCTGATGAGGACAGGGCCTTTGGGGCACCTGACGAGCCCCTAGTCACTCCCCGGCCCCCAAACCCATGTTTACTCAAACCCCAGCTTGGGTCTAGGTCTCGGCATCTTCTCCCAGTGGCTCTCTTCTTTCACAGATGGGAACCCCAAACCCCCACTCGTCATCAGGTGCCTCCCTGATTTGAATAGGGAGTTAGTCCCCGAGGACTTTTTAATCAGGCCGAGAGAAGCAAAGGGCAGGAAGCTTGCAGCCTTGTGACTTGACTCATTATGGGGAGTGGCGGTCACCAGGGAGGCCTGAGACAGTCATCCTGGGGGGAAGGGACCGAGTGGCAGATGGGCAGGTTGGGGGGCATCTGGGAGAGCCGCTCAGGTCTGCAGGTGAGTCAGATTCTTGCCACTGGTACATCAGTGATGGCAGGTGGACAGACACACAGCAGGGAAGCCAAGAAGACAAGGGTGGGGCTCAAGGACCCTGATAGGTTACACCTGCCCAGCCGTGGACACAGATGGAAGAGCTGGGGGACAGCAGGGACCCCCCCCCACCCCCGCCCAGTGGGTAGAGCTCCAGAGTGGGCTCTGTCCACATGGGAGGGAGCTCTGTGGAGGGGGACCCCAGGGGACTGGTGTGACATCATCGAGGGAGTGCTAATGCCAGGCATCTGCTCATTACCAGTCTCCTGGGGGGTGCAGGCGGCTTTGGGGTTACTCCAGTGCAAACCTTCCTTCAGCTCTGTGCTTCCCCGAGTTCAGAACCAGCCAACCCCCAGCTGGTCCCCTGGAAACTGGGGCTGCCCGAGGAGGTATGGGGTGGCTGAGTTGACCACCAGCCACTTGGAGGTCATGTACATTCTGGATCATGACACCTGAGGGCAGTCTTGCCATGGGGGGGTCTGTGAGGCCCCTTGCCTCGGGCAGGAGCCATGGGAGCTGCTCTCTTTGGGACCCTTGATGATGGGGTCCACACGAGGGCACTGGATAATAGTAACACTTCCAGGGAGCTCACACAGGCTGTGATGCCCATGGCCAGGATGCCAGGAACAGACCCGAGTGGGAACAGACCCGAGTCTGTGAGCAAAGCGTCAGCCTTTCAGGGGAAAAGGCAGACAGACAGGGGCATAGACTGTGGTCTTGTCATTTACAGCCACTAGCTTGCAACTGGGGGTCTGACCGTGGACCTCGGGCTAAACCAACACACCTGGAGCCGAAGGAGTTATCTGCCTCCCAGCTCATTCCTAGGAGGGGGCGTGGGCTCCCAGGGGGGCGGGGAGGGACAGCGAGCGTGTGCGACATGGCGCAGAGCTGGCTGGCCAAGAAGTGTCCTTGTGTGCGGGGTCCTCTCGGGCCCCGCGTTTGTATCAGAAACCTGCTCTTCTTTTAAAGCGACAGACCTGTACTTGGGATTGAAGGTTGTGGAAGGGGACACTGGACCCAGAAGTCCAGGAGCCATCCACCTGCACCCACCCTGGACCCACAGAGGCCAGGGGGGAGGACAGGGCATGCTCTGCACTGGCTGAGGGCTGGAGCGCCAGTGCGGGCACTCCTGTTAGAGTCGAGCGTGTGAGCGAGTTGGTGTACACAAATGCATCCCTGTGCTTAGTCACCCAGTTGTGCCCGACTCTTTGCGACCCAGTGGACTGTAGCCTGCCAGGCTCCTCTGTCCATGGGATTCTCCAGACAAGAATACTGGAGTGGGATGCCATTTCCTTCTCCAGGTGCATCCCTGTATTTATGCAACGAGCTCGTCCTTGACTGCAGAGTCTGGTGTCTGATCCCCATATAGAAACATGAAATTGAGATGCTCTACCCCACCCCACTCCACCCCCCTGCCCTACTTCCCAGAGGAAGCTCTGCTCGGCCCGGCTTTTGGTACAATGGATAGACCGCCTCCTCCGTGTCTAGAGGTCACTTGTTTACACAGGTGCTGATCCTGGGCTGCTCTTTGGATCGGGCCGGTGAGCACTCAGGGGACTGTAAGCACATAAACCTCCCGAGAGGGCCACCAAGGGCCCATCAGCCCCATGCAGGGCATGCGTGCTCTGTCCTTAGAAGGCCCAACCCCGAAGGCAGGTCAAAACCCAGACCCAGGATGACAGGAGAGACGGAGAGACAGAGACAGAGAAAGAGACAAGACAGAGAGATAACAGTGCCTTGGGCCCACCCATCACAGGGAAGGAAACTCTGCTTAGACCCTGGGTTCAGTGGGGGAGCTTTGCTAGCATCCTCTCAGATGGGAAGGACACGGCCTGAAGCGAGAAGATGGGGACCAACAGTGGGAGTGTCCCTTGACCTCCAACTGCAGGAGCGCTGGAGCCAATGTGCTGATGAGTTGCGGGGTGTGGCGCTGTGCGGGCAGCAAATGGAAACCCATAGTTTCCAGCCAGCTGGGGCCAGTCTGTCTCACAGCCCTGGATGCTTTACATCGAGGGGATGTGGAGGGGGTCTTCATGGGGAAAAGGACAAAAGTACAATGTGATGTCTGGTTCTGGCTGAAAGCCTAGTCATGCCCCGGCAGTTAGAGGAAATACTATTGTTGGAAGGGTGGCTAGAGCAGGTGCCCAGGGCACAGGAGGGTGGAGCATCTGCGGGAGGAGAGAAGCCCAATACAGAGGAGGAGCAGACCTGATTGAGAATCCCCACAGCCCCACAGGCCCAAGGGTGCCCAAGGATCATCTTGCCTGGCTTGTCTTTGGTGTTCAAGAGCAGTCTGTGAGAAGCAAGGTTCATTTTCCAGAGTTTTGCTTTACAAATGCCCTTGCTAAGCAAGCTGTGTTTTGTAAGGAGAGCTAAAGACACACCATAGCATTTCAAATGATCCCATGGCTCCACTAAACTCAGAACTGGTCGACAGACCCTGTGCCCTGCCCAGCGGGTACTAGGAAGGAAAGCCATGAGCGTAAACCCGTAAAGGCTTTCTCCATAAACCCCGCTGAGGTCATGAAAATGAAGCCAACTAGAGGTGACTTTTCCACAATCTAATCCTTTCTCCAAAATCACTGTGGATGGTGACTGCAGCCATGAATCTAAAAGACACTTGCTCCTTGCAAGAAAAGCTATGACAAACCTAGACAGCATATTCAAAAGCAGAGACATCACTTTGCTGACAAAGGTCTGTGTAGCCAAAGCTATGCTTTTTCCAATAGTCATGTACAGATGTGAAATTTGGATCATAAAGAAGGCTGGACAGTGAAGAATTGATGCTTTCAAATCGCAGTGATGGAGAAGACTCCTGAGAGTTCCTTGAACTGCAAGGAGATCAAACCAGTTAATCCTAAAGGAAATCAACCCTGGAAGGACTGATGCTGAAGCTGAAGCTCCAACACTTTGGCCACTTGATGCAGAGTCAAGTGATTGGAAAAGACTCTGATGCTAGGAAAGACTGAAGGCAAAAGGAGAAGGGGACAGAGAATGAGATGGTTAGATAGCATCTCCCGCTCAGTGGATATAAATCTGAGCAAACTCCAGGAGACAGTGAAGGGCAGGGAAGCCTGGCATGCTGCAGTCTATGGAGTCACAAAGAGTAGGAGCAACTGAACAACAAAAACAAATCCTTTCCGAGGGGAACTGAGATATGTTCAGAACATCCACAGTCCATTCAGCACCCGCCTGGTGGGGCTCTATTTATCTATAAAAAGTGGACATAAGGATGCTTGCTAATAGTTTGCACGAAGCGAAAACTGAAGGCTCTCAGTTATACCTGCAGTGAGTTACTCTTACAACGTTAGCAATTCAGAAAGAGCCTGTCCGGACATTCTGCATTTGGGGAATGAAGGACACTCTGCGGAGAAGGCAATGGCACCCCACTCCAGTACTCTTGCCTGGAAAATCCCATGGACGGAGGAGCCTGGTGGGCTGCAGTCCATGGGGTCGCTGAGTCGGACACGACTGAGCGACTTCACTTTCACTTCTCACTTTCACGCATTGGAGAAGGAAATGGCAACCCACTCCAGTGTTCTTGCCTGGAGAATCCCAGGGACGGGGGAGCCTGGTGGGCTACCGTCTATGGGGTCGCACAGAGTCGGACACGACTGAAGTGACTTAGCAGCAGTAGCAGGACACTCTGAGCAGGCTGCTTCTAAAGACAATGCCCACCCATCAGCCGCAAACCGAATGCCCAAGGGGAGCCTGAAATCCGATACCTGCCCCCCAGTGCATCCTCCTTTTGCCTCCTGACCCCTCAGCTCCAGGAAGACATAAGCAGAGCCATCTTCTGAAGCACCATGTCCTGCGTGTGCAGTGGTGCCTGGCGTGTAGTGGTCCCTGAGAAAGTGTCTATGACATTAATAATCAGAAGGTGAGCTCTTTGCACAGGTGAGCTCAGAGTGATGGCCAGTATCTCAGGCACAGCCAGGCGGATGTCACTTCTTTCCAAGCCACCCTCCGACATGACCAGACCCCTCTGGTGAGTGCTGGGCTAGAAGGATATGGCCAGGAGCTTGTGGAGGACCAGCGGCCTGGATGGTCTCTGAGATCAACCTGCCAAGCGGGCACTGCCTTATGGACGGGCCACTGTTGCCCCTGTGTCACATCCCTCTGTGTTACACACCGTCGTACCGACATGACCAGACCCCTCTGGTGAGTGCTGGGCTAGAAGGATATGGCCAGGAGCTTGTGGAGGACCAGCGGCCTGGATGGTCTCTGAGATCAACCTGCCAAGCGGGCACTGCCTTATGGACGGGCCACTGTTGCCCCTGTGTCACATCCCTCTGTGTTACACGCCGTCGTCTGTAAACTCTTACGTAACAGCAGTCAAAATGTGCATGTTATGTCACTTCCGAGGAATCCCTTTCGGTGCAAATTTTACTGAAATAAAGAAAGTGTGTGTGTGTGTTAGTCACTCAGTCGTGTTGGACAATTTGTGACTCCATGGACTGCAGCCTACCAGGCTCCTCTGTCCATGGAATTCTCCAGGCGGGAATACTGGAGTTGGTTGCCATTGCCTTCTCCAGGGGATCTTCCCGACCCAGGGATCAAACTTGGGTTTCCTACATTGAAGGTGGATTCTTTACCCTCTGAGCCACCAGGGAAACCCAACATATAGAATACACAGAGAACAGTGAACACATCGGTAGTGTATGCCCGGCTCCGTATACTTTCCGTAGACAGAACCACCCAAGGAGCAAGCCCTGAGATCAAGAAAAGGGATCCACAGAGCTTCTGGAGGGTCCTCAGGCCCCCTGCCATCACTTCAGTGTGGGAATTGCTTTTGAATCTTAAGTAGAACCCCTGGGCTGTTGAGTTTTAATCAGGGAAACACATCTTTCCCAAACAGAGGGAAAACCCAGTAATTTCCTCCCTTGGAAATGCAGACAGCTCTCCTTTGCTACGGAAAAATTAAGAAACACCCCCTTAGACCTTAGACGGGAAATTGTTCCTTTGTCCCCCCCAACCCCACATGGCAAAAGCCTGTTTGAAGGCCTGTGACCCCAGCCTGGCGGTGGGCTACCCCTTCCCCTACTTGGCCAGACAGCAGTCCCTGGGATGAGCTAACTCTTGTCCAGAATGCACCTCAGGAAGTGAAGTGAAAGTCGCTCACTCGTTACCAGCTCTTTGTGACTCCATGGATGGATGGAATTCTCCAAGCAAGAATACTGGAGTGGGTAGCTTTCCCTTCTCCGGGGGATCTCCCCAACCCAGGGATCAAACCCAGGTCTCCCGCATTGTGGGCAGATTCTTTACCAGCTGAGCCACAGGGGAAGGCCCAAGTCAGGACAGCAGGGAGAAGCAGCGACTGACCGCTGTTACAGTCTATGCCAGCTAACAGTGCTTGAGAGAGAAACGGTGCTTGCCAAACCCCCGAGGTTCTGTAAGGCCGGTTGGGTCCCAGCATGGATTTTTTCACTCTAGAAACCTGCCCCTGAAGCAGCGGTTGGGAGCAGCCCCCCACCCCTCGGGAAGCGTCAGCCCTGGGCGCCCTCATTTGGGTCAGTACGGGCCAGCTCTGCGGTGTCTCCGTCTTCATGCCCCACAGCAGGCTGAGTCCCGGGTGCCTCTCCATATAGTGCAGAAGAGGAGAAGCCAGGGCTCAGAGAGGGTTCATGACCTGCCTGAGGCCACACAGTGGCCGAGCAGAGAACCCAACATTCCAACCACTTCTCTGCCCAACCTCAGAGTGGCCAAGAACCTCTGCCAGTCCACGGAAGTGCAGCTGGGGGGTTCGGGCAGCCAGCTCCCCCCACCCCACCCTCACTCCACATGCAGGCTTGCTCCCAATGAATCCCAAGCACGTGTGTGCTAAGTCGCTTCAGTTGTGTCCGAATCTTTGCAACCCCATGGACTGTAGCCTGTCAGGCTCCCCTGTCCATGGGATTTTCCAGGCAAGAATACTGTAGTGGGTTGCCATTTCCTTCTCCCAGGGATCTTTCTTACCCAGGGATCGAACTCGCATTTCCTGTGTCTCCTGCATTAACAGGCGATTTCTTTACCACTAGCACCACCTGGGAAGCCCTAATGAATCCCCAAGTTCAGCTCAATTCGGGAATGCGCATTTAGTCTGCCATTGCATGAAATATTCAATAGAGGATGGGAATAAACACACACCTTCCCACCTCAAACATGAGATGCCCTTGGTCAGCAAAGGCCACGTGTGCCATCCGGGTACTAGCAGCCTCTCCCAGTGTTGATGCGGCAAGATGCTATGGGAGCCAGGCCCCCAGCCCCTCTGTACCTCCAAAGAGCTCCCAACTTGTCCATTCACCTCTCATCCTTCAAATTCTTTTTCACTTTGTGAAATATTCTTGAGTTTTGTTTTGTTTTTTGTTTTTGTTTTTTTTTTAAATAAAGAAAACCAAAAGTTTTTGCCAAGACATGGGAAGCCTCTTTGGTCTGGGGGGAACTCAAGCCCCACTTCTGAAAGGACCTCTCGCTGGGAGCAGGATCTATCCTCCAACCCAAGTGGATGCTCCCAGCATCTCCTTGTTATAAAACCCTCTGCTGGGGAAGAGCAACACACAGACCCATGTAGAGGGTCCGGAGCAGCAGTGTTGCCGGTACATCGGGGTCTGCCGCCCCTCAACACCATCAGGCCCCCGACCCTGTTACCTGCAGAAAATGACAAGCGGCTTGTCCTTCATCTCCAGCTCCAGGGGCCTGCTCACTCAAGTTTCACTTAACAGGCTTCGGACTTTTTAACGAGGGCTGGCTTTTCTAGGGAGATCCCGAGGTCAGTCAGTCTGTTTCCAAGCTCACCGCACAGAGGTCTGTGGTGTGTGGCAGGGCTGGAGTGGATAGTGGGTATCCTCCCAGGTGGGCTGGCTGGAAGTCCAAGGCCACAGCAGCAGCTCAGCACTCAGACCCCTCCAGGGGGTAAGTGTGCCGTAAAAATACTGTGCTCAAACCACAGGGACCACAGCTAGCATACGTGTCCAGCCTGTGGAAGTGACTGGGCCACACAGAATAGCCTCCTCTGAGTCTCAGCAAAGAGGTGAGTCTCAGATCTCCCTGGTGGTTCCTTGGGAATCTGACTGTCAATGCAGAAGAATGTGGGTTCGATCCCTGGTTCGGGAAGTACCATATTTCATGGGACAACTAAGCCTGTGTGCTGTAACTACTGAAGCCCGCACACCCTAGAGCCCATGCTCCACCACAAGAGAAGCCACCGCAATGAGAAGGTCACGCATCAAACTAGGGAACATCTGCATTCAGCAATGAAGACCCAACGCAGCCATAAATAAATAAATATCTTAGGGGGAAAGAAAAACGGTGAGTCTCATCACAGAGAAGGGTCCTCAATGGACAGAGAGATGCTGCCTGCAGGAGAGAGAGGAATAGAACTGCCCATATTCCCCTCCACACCCCAACCCAGTTCCCTCTCAACTGCCCCCAGGGTCCCCACACCCATCAGCCAGGCTCCAGGACAGAGTCTGAGATCCTGCGGTCCGTATCCTCACTGGGAGACCTCCTCTTACACAGGAATGAGAAGGCACAGACCCAACCACCCCCTCTAACCCCACTCCCATCTCCACACATCCAAGAGGTCAGTTTTCCAAATAAGAACCCATCTGACCACCAGGGACATCCGAAACCCCTACAGACGCCTCCTCGTCCAGTCCACCTGAAGCTACAAAGAAGCCCCTGAGCTAGCAGGGTGGGTAGGGGTGCCTTGCTCCATCTGAACACGGCTGTTTGGGATTCCATGTAGAAAGGGAGGCAGGAGGACACTGGCGAGAAGCCGGCAGCTCACATGGAAATGAGGGCCGGGGGCCTTCGAGCAAGTCCCCATTTCTGGGCTGTCTTTCTATTTGTTCTTTCTGCTAATGGATATTTTCCCGCCATCAGCTCCTCGGCTCCTTGGCAGAGCGGGGGTGGGGGCACAGGGAGGGTGAGCACAGAAACTGACACCTGTCCTGCCTCTTGCTGTCACCTCTGACACCATCAGTTGGCAGGAGGAGGTTCAGACGCAGTTCTTTAATCGCTGGGACTCCACATGTGCATCTCCACGTTCCCCCTGCCTCCCTGCAAACAGCAAGCTCTTGGATATTTCAGGCAGCTCAGGCAGCTCTTTTTAATGCTCACAACTCAAAAAGGACCACAGCAAAATCATTCAGAGGGAACACGAGGAAGGGAGAATAGGGACTTGCAGGCACCTCCTGGTTTCAGCACAGTTCATGTGTCACCGAGTGGCAAGACCCTGGCTTGTCAAGTGCTGACAACTCACATCTCAGGCCCTTTGGGAGGAGTCCAGTCCCAGCTCAGCCACCATCGAGCTATGGGACTCGGGCCAGCTCCCAGAAACGCCCACCACCCAGTCTCTGGATCCTACCTTGGGGCAGAGGTTAAGCATCCCCTCTAAACATGAGTGGCCAGGTCACCAGCTTTACCCAAGAGGTGACACAGGGTCCTCACCTTCCTCCCCTGATCCTTTGCCCTTCCTGCCCTGTGAGCCCTGTCACAACTGGTGTTAACAGAATAGCACACCCAGGATACCATGACCCTCATGTAGTGGGACTGACCGCTTGGAGGGAAGCCCCTCTGGAGGCCACGACTGTCGGCACCAAATGCAGGCACAATTGCCCAATGGATGCAGAGACATGGTTCCAGCAGTCTTGCCAGTCCACAAGATGAGTGACGTTAGGAGAGCAAGGGGCTCCTCTAATATCTCAGTTGGTAAAGAATCCACCTGCAATGCAGGAGACCCTGTCAATTCCTGGGTCGGGAAGATCCACTGGAGAAGGGATAGCTTATCTCCTCCAGTATTCTTGGGGTTCCCCTATGGCTCAGCCGGTAAAGAATCTGCCTGTAATGTGGGAGACCTGGGTTCAATCCCTGGGTTGGGAAGACCCCCTGGAGAAGGGAAAGGCTACCCATTCTGGTATTCTTGCCTGGAGAATTCCATGGACTGTATAGTCCACGGAGTCGCAAAGAGTTGGACACGACTGAGCGACTTTCACTTTCACTTTAGGAGAGCAAACAAGGGCCGACTCCTCAAAAGCCACACCAGCTTGGGTCACCTCCATTGCTCCCCGGGCCAACATGACGCCCCCACCAGGGAGGCCCCTAGGAAGTGCTCCTCGAATGACTGGTCAGATGGCGGCGATGACAGGGCTCAAACCCTGCAGACTAGGTGTTGGCCACTCATCTCCTTAAGGGCTAGATCATCAATATTTTAGGCTCTGCAGGACACACAGCCTGTCACAACCACTCAGCTCTGTGGCTTTACCACAAAAGCAGCCAGATGAAACGAACGGATGTGACACCATTCGGATGAAGCTCTACTTACAGAACCAGGAGGTGGGGGGAGGGGTTTGGTCCCCAGGTCATCGTTGCCAGCCCTGCCCTAGGACCCTGCAATACCAGCCATGCCACTTCTGGCCTCGTCATCCCTCTGGGAGGTTGGAGGAAGGCCAGGTAAGGAGGGAGCACAGTTCTGAGGGAGATCAGGAGAGCTGGGGTGTGCCCGAGAGGAAGGCACGCACTCTACACCCAGAGGGGAGGAAGAGCACTGCCCCGAGCCACAAGCTGCTCTGGAGGGCATGGGTCTCCAGAATTCTAGAATGAACGAGGCTAGCTCAGCCAGCATGAGGGGTGACAACCTGCAGGTATGCCAGGTGCTGGGAAAGCTTTGGGCTGGCTCTCCTCCCATCCCTCCCAGACTTCCCACCATGCCGCCCCTGTCAGGAGTACCACCAGAGCCACAGCTTCGAGGGCCACCTGCAGGCCCCTCATCAGAAGCCCTGAGGGAAGGCACTAGCAGTTGCCCTAATCCCATGACCCTTCTTTGATAGGACGTCCCAGCCCATGTCTCCAAAGCTCACCAGGAACAGCAATGTCTCCCACAAGTTGACACGTGCCATCTATCTCTACAAGGGTCAAGTCAGGAGCTGCTACAGGTGCTGACCAGCAGCACCCACTAAAGGAGTTCAGGGTGGAGATCAGGAACGCAGCATCAGTGCTCTGGGAAAAACTGGCAGAACAGGTCTTCACATAGTTAGATATTTTCAGGAGAAGATTTTTTTGAGCCCAGTTCTTTTATCTCCTTGTATCTAGAAAAATGCTAAAATCCTTTCTGGTGACGACTGTTCCCCATGACTAGGAGAAACCTTCTGCTAAAAATACGTGGTCAATTGCATGTACTCACCTTTCACCAAAATTACATGCATACTGACCTCCTCCCCTGACTCTTTGGAGCAATTTCTCAGAGCTATCTGAGACGCTGTCTCCCAGGCTATAGTCCTCATTTTTCCCCAAATAAAACTTAACTCATAATTGTCACATTGTGCTTTTTTTTTTTTTTACGTGATGGTCCAAAATCATCACAGGGGTCTTTACGAGGGAAAGAAGGAGGCAGGAGAGTCAGAGGCAGTGGCAGGAGCTATGAAGATAGACGCACAGAAAAAGAAATTTGAAGATGCTACTCTGTTGACTTTGAAGGTGGGGGAAGAGGCCATGGGACTAGGAACCAAGGTGTCTCCAGAGCAAGATAAGGAAGGAAAGGATTCTTCCCTGAAGCCTTCAGAAGGAACACAGCCCTGCTAACACTTTAATTTTAGATTCCAACCTTTGGAATTTTCAGGTAGCAAATTTGTGAGGTTTTTTAAAAAAGTTTTAAAAAATGTTTTTGACTGAACTACAGGGCCTGAGGGATCTTAGTTCCTCAACCAGGGACTGGTTGGATCCTTACGCCCTCCAGGGAAAGTGTGAAATCCTAACCTCTGAACCTCCAGGGAAGACCCACAGATTTGTGTGTTTTTAAGCCACCGAGTTTGTAGTCATTTCCATCAGCCATGGGAAATGAACACGCCCACCCTCACATTCCCCACACCAGCAGCATCCCTGCCAGACCCAGGGGACCACTTCCCTCTGAAGATAACTCCTACATGAACATTATGGAGAAGCTACCCTTCTCAGCTGGCAGACATTCACAAGAGGCAGTGTCCTGAGAAGGAATGTTCTGGAAGTGATGAGAGCTGCTGTCTTGCAGCTTTCCCAGGGGTCCTTCTCCAGTTCAAGGTCCTTCTCAGACTCTCCTGTGCAGCCCATGTGGGCATGAAGTCTGGTTGCATCATCTCCAGTACAGGTTTTTTCATGATGAGGTTAAAGAAGCTGATTACGTGCCGTGCAATTAAACACGGAAAGAAAGATAATCGGCCTTGGAGCTGCCCGTGGGGACCTCTGGAAAGGAGGGAGCATGGTGGTAGGAGGAAACCTGGGCCTCACGTCTGGCTGTGCTCATGGCTAGAGAGTGGCCATGCACAGGCTTCCTACCATCTTGGCCTCAGTTTCCCATGAGGAAAGAAAGACTTCTCCAACTGTGAGTCACGTGGGGCTCTCTTGCTGAACCAAATGTCAGCTGAGGTTAAGGGGCAGGCTCCTACCAAAACAACCAAGGGTCCTGACATAAGGGCAGGAGACACAGAATTCCATCTGCAGACACAATGCTCACAGCAAACACTGATGCTGAGGTCACCAGCCTGCAGAGCCTGGCCCAGAATCTTGTCTCAATCTGAAGCAGGTCTTTCATTTCAAAGGGATGTTTTTCAGTTGGTTCTGAACACTGACAACTAAAAAGAAACAAGGGAGCCCAAGCAGATTATAAAGGCAATAAACCTCGATCCTGATTTTCAAGTGGATGTGTGCCTTCAGTTATTTTTTAATGGTAAAATTTTGCACAGCAGACTCACAGAATCGTCAAGTGAAACATTTTTTAGGTCTGCCGGACAAAACTTGCCTAACCCCAGGGCATTGCCTCATGCCACAGACATCAGTGATCCCCCACTGCCCAGAACTGAGCTCGTTGACTGCATATTTTCTCTGCTGAGAGGCAGAGACATAGGCAGACATTCCTACTCAATGGATGAAAATTAATGTCGATATCACGGGATGTGAAAATTACAGCAATCAAAGGACTGTCTGATCTGGTGAGCATGGAATCCTTCTGGATCCTTCTCCATGCTTGGGAACCAGGAAGGGGAAATGGGATGAATGATGGCAGAGGGAAGTGGGGAGGGGGGAGACACAGAGAAGGCATGTGTGGGCTAGAGGGGCTGCCTCGGCGGCTCAGGAGAGGACAGGTTGTGTTCTGATTGGTCAGTCACCTCTGGAAGAGAGTGCAAAGGTCCCCTGTGCTTGCCAGTGTTATCCAGTGTGCCTGACTGCAGGGAGCAATCCAGCCCATAGCACAAGCTCCTTCATCCTCGAAATCTCCTTTCTGGCGTGATGACTTCACTCACTCCTGCTGTGCAGGGAGGCACCTGTGGACTGCAGGCATTTCAGTGGCCAGTTCAATCATACCCTTAAGTGTGTGAAATTCCTCTTGACCACAGACTGAAACACATTCCAGTTTCTGGAGTGTTCGATCCAGTGTGGGAGGCAGTGAGCGCAGTGGGCAGGCGGCCCGAGTGAGATGTCTGTCAGAGTCTGGACGTCCCTGCATTGTCTTTCTCAGGGTCACTCTCTTGTCCTCACGCTGCCTTGCCACAAGCTTTGGGATGAGGCTGCCTAGAGGAGCAGGATGGATGGAGGGTCCCAGCTCACCCATCCCCAGCATCCAGCAAATACTAGCACTGCTGCTGCTAAGTCACTTCAGTCATGTCCGACTCTGTGCGACCCCATAGACGGCAGCCCACCAGGCTCCCCCGTCCCTGGGATTCTCCAGGCAAGAACCCTGCCACATGTGCTTCTAACTCTGCATCTCTCTTCACCAGCCCTGTGTCTCTTTAATGATAACTCCATAAACACCAAGGAATAATTCAGACCAGATGCTGACTGGAAAATACTTCTGCAGAGCTGCCAGCCCCATGGTTCCAAACAGCACTGGCGTGTGGGGTCTTCCTGGAGCTTTGGAAGCTATTCTGATGGAGTCAGTCTGGCCCCAGTGGCCCCTCCACCACCCTGGAGTTTGCTGTGTGACCAGGACAAGTTGTTTCAGCTTCCTAGACTCATTTTCTCACCTTGATCTTCAAGGTGTTTGTGAAGACAGAACGAGATCATGTGCTTGAAGGGCATCCAGAGGAGGTAGGGGTGCCCTTCCAGCAGGTAGGGGCTGGAAGAAGTGGTGGAGCTCCAGCTGCAACAGGCACAAAATGCACCCGGTGAACCGCAAGCCACCTGACAGTGACCTTATCACCTGAAGAGGGACAGCTGGGCCACCATCCTCATTCACGTGGACTGAGGACCCTGTGTGCATCCTGGTGCGTCTGCAGGGAAGGGGCACCCAAAAGAGCATCCACCCCAGGGTTAACATTCTGGATCTGGTTGCTCAAGCCTGTGATCATTTTCAGTGAGCCAGAGCCCATTCCTGGAATGCTCCAGAAAGCCTCTAAAGGCTGCTAGGTACAGAGCCCAGTCAGCCCTTGTGAAGAGGAACCTTGACCCCAGCCTCCCTGGGAGCAGGCCTGCCTCTGTTTACACTGTGAGAACTGCTGATTCTCAGTGGATCAGGGTCCCAGACAACACTGCTGGCACACTGCAGTGACATCATTTCCTGTCGCCAGGCACTATGGGTCATCTGGAATCACAGCCCCCTGGAGCCAGGACTCCTGGGCTGGGTGCTCAGAGCAGCTGTGATGTCAAGAGAACAATGTGCTACGCACCTCCAACATGTACACACATACGCACCATGCACACACACGCACATACCACGTGCACACACACATACATGCACATACCATGTACACACACAGCATGTACATACTGTGTGCACACACACTATATACATGCATATACCATGTACACAGGGCACAGACATCATGTACACACACATGTACACACATGCCATGCATGTGTGTATACACACATCATGTGCACACACCATGTAAACACACATACCATGTACATACATGTACATATCCCATGCATATACATGTGTACACACACACCATGTATACACACATCATGTATATACACATACCACATGTATATACACTATACCATGTACTATACACTATACCATGCATATATACACACCATAGACACACACACCATTCACACACACAGCATGTACACACACTCCATGTACATACACTGTATACACACACACATACCATGTATACACACATACCATGACACATACACCACATGTACATACACCTGTGTACACACACCATGGACTCACACATATACCATGTACACACACACAGCATGTACACCCACACCATGTACACACACACCATGTGTACACACACACCATGAACACGCACATACCATGTGTACACACACACCATGTACACACTGTGCACGCACACTATATACATGCATATACCATGCATACATACAGAGTGTGCACACACACTATGTACACACATATACCATACACACACACACCGTGTACACACACTCCCATGTTCCACAGTTGGTCCGTACAGAAGTCCACTGGCAGAGGAGCCCCTGCCCCAGTGCAGATGGTGGCCGTCACACCTGCCTCTCAGGCACAAAGCAGTTCTCCATCACTGCAATATTTTTATCCTTCTAAAAGCAGAACTGATCTTTTTCACAAGCTTCTAAACCTGCTAGAACATTGAAGAAAAAAAAATCCTTCTGATGACTTAAGTTATACCAAAAGCACTGATGTGAGTGAGTGAAGTCGCTCAGTCGTGTCCGACCCTTTGCGACCCCATGGACTGTAGCCTACCAGGCTCCTCCCTCCATGGGATTCTCCAGGCAAGAGTACTGGAGTGGGTTGCAGTTTCCTTCTCCAGGGCATCTTCCCAACCCAGGGATTGAACCCGGGTCTCCCGCATTCCAGGCAGAAGCTTTAACCTCTGAGCCACCAGGGAAGCCAAATAAGCTCCAAGTGTCACATCAACCTCAAACTGAAATCAACAAGCAGAACCATTTCTACACTCAAGGTCGTGACTTTCCTCTAGATGCCAACGTTGACAAGGGGAGCCCAGCTACACCCCTCCCCACCTCCCCGCCGCCCCTTTCCTTCCCCTTCAGTCTGGTCTTGGGGTTCAAAGGGACTCATGGTGAGAACAGACTGTTTTGTTCTCCAGACCCTCTTCCTCCCTCTTTGAGAGTATGCTCAAGGCAAAAAGTACAATGTCCGTGTTCCCAGACACCGATGACATTTTCTCCTTAACCCCGCCTGCTTCTTATCCTAATGCCCAAGGGCCAGCTCATCAATGCCTCACTTTTCCTTCAATTCAGTTCAGTCACTCAGTCATGTCTGACTCCTTGTGATCCCATGAGCTGCAGCACACCAGGCTTCCCTGCCCATCACGAACTCCCGGAGCTTGCTCAAACTCATGTCCACTGAGTCAGCGATGCCATCCAACCATCTCATCCTCGGTCACCCCCTTCTCCTCCTGCCTTCAATCTTTCCCAGCATCAGGGTCTTTTCCAATGAGTCAGTTCTTTGCATCAGGTGGCCAAAGTATTGGAGCTTTAGCTTCAGCATCAGTCCTTCCAATGAATATTCAGGACTGATTTCCTTATTAAGTACTTTTCCTTATTAAGGGGCAAAGCTACACCCACCACTCAGACCTCTTCTTGTTTTTTGCATCTGAAGTAAAAGGGGACTTTTTTTTTGCCCACAATAATAACAGGAACCAGGCCCGGGAAATTGGACCTAAAAATGTCCAAATGGACCTAACCACATGTGAGAGTTTCTGTCTGGGGAAGGGACTCCTTGTAAAATGAGGACATTACCGCTCATTCCCGAACTGTGGAAACAGCACATCTTCATCTGCCACCCCCAGTGGGTGTCATGCCAGGAAGTCCATTCTGCCTTCAGAACAGCTGCTCGAATTGTCAGGTTGTGAACACTGACCCCTGGGCTTTAAGCAGGTGCTCAACTCTGGAAGTCAAGTGGGCAATAGACAAGGCGGCACGTTTTCTGGATGGTTTCCCCAGGAAATGACTTTAAGAGGCTTAGACTGGTCTCCTGACCACAGCTCAGCAATGCTTTTCATCCCTGTTTCCTCAGAACCTCTCCCTGCATCACCATTCGAATCTCCCTCCTGTTTCGGGGTCTCTGTCATTCTGCCTGCTCCAGCCCGCCAGCATCCCAACGCCCCAAACTTCAGCAGAAGCGGCCCCTCAGCCTCCTGTCCGCGTGGGTTCTGAATTTTGGTGGGCGATGATCACGTCAGTAAGTATGCAAAACGCTGCTCTGTCCACAAGCATCCCAAAGAGCTGCCCATAGCTTCCTCTCACCCCCGACTCCACAACAAGGTTGGGAAATCCACCAACTTAAAAGGCACCCCCCACCACACAGGGCTCTTTGCCCGTCCTTCAAAGCCCAGCCACTCGGCGGACAGTGACAAGTCAGGGGCCACTTGACAGAGTCGCTGAAATGGAGTATTCCTGTTCATGTTCCCCAGAGAAAAGTCACAGCGCCAAGGCTGGTGCCCAGCTGCTGCCACGTGGGCTCCTGGC
>SJYT01078692.1:216858-293310 GCA_006410635.1 Cephalophus harveyi
GCGGGGGGCGGGGCTCTTCAGTGGGGGCGGGGCTCTTCCGTGGGGGCGGGGCTCACTGTAGTAAGCTGTGTCCCAGGCCTTCCTGAGCCGAGTCCAGCATGGTTCTGGCTTACTCTCCCCCCTCCATGGGGGCTGGGTTGGTCTCCCCATGTTGGCACCTGCACATCCCTGCTCTGGTCTTATGACCTGCTCTGAGCACCTGCCCTGGCAGACACTGGGGTCTTGGCTCCTCTCCCATGGAGTGAGTGGCTGACAGGCCCTCACCCACCCGTGAACCTCCTGCTGGAGCAGCCCTTGATTCCGGGCAGAGTAGGCGCACTCCCTGGGGACGAGCTGCCCCCAGGCTGGGATCTAGGTTTAGAGGCATCTTCTCCTGCTTCTCACAGATCCGGCTGCATTAGACTCCAAGAGCCACTGTCACACGCAGGCACGTGGGGACTTTGGAAAAGGCAGAGCACACAGGCAGCAGTCCCAGCACAGGAGTCCCTTCCCCTGCCGCCCCCAAGCAGTGGCCCCCGAACCTCACTCACTGCCACCACCACCTGGCCTGGGATGACATCAAAAATTGACCTTCCCTCCAATGACTTCCCAAACCCTGGCCCTGGAATGAGTTAAAATCCAAGCATGTGTGCAAGTCACTTTGTTATGTCCAACTCTTTGTGACCCCATGGACTGTAGCCCTCCAGGCTCTTCTGTCCATGGGATTCTCCAGGCAAGAGTACTGGAGTGGGTTGCCATGCCTTCCTCCAGGGGAGCTTCTCAACTCAGGGACTGAACCCACATCCCTTCAGGTCTCCTGCATCGGCAGGCAAGTTCTTTACCACTAGCGCCACCTGGAAAGTCCCATGAGTATGAATCATTGTGATTCTCACCACAGCCCTCTGTGGCACAGACTTTAACACCCCCATTTTATAGAAGAGAAAATTGAGGCACAGAGAGCTAAAATAACTTTCCTAAGGTACCATGACTAACAGGTGGGAGGCCAGAATGTAAACCAAGCGGTGGGCTGCTAGCCTGATTCTCCGCTGGAGATGGCAAGCTGGTGAGGTTTAAGAAAGAAAAATAAATGAAGACACACGTCATGCCACGCCTGATCTCAACCATCTGGAATTGTACTATCCCCTTATTTTTGTCTCTATTGTATGACATTTGTATTTATCCTTAAATAAGTTTGGTAAGTTTTCCATGGCTTTGGAATTTATATAAATGTGTCATAATGTATGTATTCCAAGAATTGCCCCTGCTCCAGCTCCACTTTATTTTTTTTAATTATTTATTTATTTTTCGCTGTGCTGGGTCTTCGTTGCTGCGTGGGCTCTCTTCTCTAGTTTCGGCAAGCAGGGGCTACTCTCTGGTCTGGTGTGCGGGCTTCTCATTGAGGTGACTTCTCTGGCTGTGGACACAGGCTGGGCCCCAGAGCACAGGCCCAATAGTTGTGGTGGATGGGCTTAGTCGGCTCATCTGATTATCTGATTTTTTTAACTTATTCTAATCTGGTTACATGAGGCTTTAATATTGACAGTAGAATCATCAATATCTCAGTCAGAACAAAATAAATACATGCACATAAGATACAGATTTAGAGGTGGCAGTAATAGGACGGGATCTCAAAAGCTGGTTTACCTCAAACCAAAGGTCTTTCAACCTAGGCTTTTTCATCTATCAAATGAGAAGATTGGACTATTGCAATCTTTAATAGCTTTTCCTAACTTGGAAAAAATATTCATGTATAAATATGATCACACAAGGATGCATTTATAAATACGAGCACTAATAGATGCACCTGCTATTGTATATTGAAATGCCATTTCTTCTCTCTGCAAGGCAAATTGATGAAAAAGAAACTCAAAAGCTCAAGGAATGGCATTCATCCCTTTATGTCAGTGAGGAAAAGCTGTGACTGATGATTCTTCTTGTAGCCAAAGCAGCTCTGTTTACTGTCTTTGCACTGCACTGAGCTTCATCTATGAAAATATTCAGTCGCAGGTAAATCATTAGGACAGTTTTATTGTTTTGTCAATATCTTAGGTGAAAGCTGTCTCAATAGCAGTAATTCCTTTCAAAGCTATTTTATGTCCATTGATGACTGTTTTCCCTCAAGAAACAGCCCCTGTAAAAGTCCCCACCTTTATTTCTCTGAAGAGCCTGGATGGAAATTCAGTGCTGCCTCCTTGAAAGTCTGGGAGCTGCCAGGAGAGCCCATGAGGTGCCCAGAGGTGGGTGGGCCAGTGATGTCTGCCTCCTGGCCATCATTCCCTGTCCCCACCACCCATAGCTGCTGCCTCTCCCGGTGACAGGTGTTGGAATGCTCCGGCCCAGGGCCCTGTCCTGGATCTTATTCTGGGCCATTCCATAGAGGAGAGACGCAGGCAAGGTGTCTCGTCTGTCTCACTGGCACTTTCCCCGCCTTGAGCTCCATCTGCTGGTCATCAGATCTCCACCAAGATGTGGGGGTGCATTTAGACAGGGAGGCACTCAGGAACAGGGAAAACGCCAAATTGCCTGGATTCTCCCAGAGGTTGTCCAGTGAGCTCAGCACCCACCTGCCAGGCCTCCTACCTGCTAAGCTGCTCTTGTCCTTGCCCCAACAGGACACCGCCTGCCTGTTCAGCTCTGCCCTGCCTCCTGGGCCTCTCCACATCTCCCTCCCATGAGGGGAGGCTCGTCTTTGCTTCTGCTTTGCCATCCTCCTGTCCCCTGGCTGGCCATGTCATGTGCAGCAGACTGCAGGATGTGTGGCCCAGCTCACAAATGAGAGGACCCCAGTGTCCATGAGAGCACCCAGTCCAAGCAGTCCTCTCATGCAGCAAATCAGAATAAAGACATCCTGTTGCCCTCACCAGCTTTTCCCTTTATCTGGCCCGAACACCTAAAGTCAACTGGAGAAGAATGAAATTTCCAGTGGCTTTATAATTTTTATGACTACGAAACCCCCAAACCAACATCTTCCTTATGAATCGGGCTTCTACAACAAGCTAACGGAAAGCGTCAAGCTTTTACATAAATCCTGTTTTCTTTGGTTGTTCCATCTATGGACTTTTTGATCCTGAAGTTGACTTAATCCTACACCTTCTGGTACAAAGCACAGGATGTCTGCAATTCAATGGAAGAGGCCCAGAGACAGTCCCAGGGGACACACTCCTGACACTCAGCTCCTAGGATAAGGCTGAAACGGTAGGAGGCACCTGGGGTTATAGCTGGGCTAGTGAAGGGGGATCTGGGACCTGCCAGGCATGGGGTCGTCTTACTCAGGGTTCACCCTCAGCAGTGAGTCATGTGATGATAAAGCCCACACTGCTGGCTTCCCTTCCCCATCCCAAGATGACTTTCTCCAAGTCTCAAGTTCCTCCAATAAGTTTGGGGTTTTCTCTGCCTCTGGCTAACCACCATATGAAAGTGCTTCACCAGGGGTAAAGGTCACAGGGCTCAGCAGGTGTTTTCCAAGTTCTTTGCAGAGTCAGTTGTTTTGTGTCAGGGGAATGGGCCTCTGTTCAGCACAGAGGCAAGAAGGCCTCTCACCACTCAGCTCACACTCCAACCACTAGGACACCTGCGTGCTCCAAGCAGAATTTTTAAAATTCATAAACTATGATCCTTGCATTTCAGAATCTGCCATCTGGGAGACCAGGAAGAGGCTCCAGTTATTTGCCAAAAAGAGAATGGGGACCGCGAAGTAAGACAATGCCGCCTATTAGACCGTGGTGACACGGTGCACGAGAGACAATCAGGCTTTTCAGATGCGCTGACTGATGGGCAAATCAGTGACTGCATCGGCCGCCCGTGTTCCCTGACTGGTCGCTGGAGCTGTTGCAGAGGATGGTGCACAAGCTGACCTTATTCTACAGTGACCGATATCACTAAGAACAAAATACCCACAGAAGGGCTCGGGCAGGCCCGCGTAGACACCCGCACCAGGAGGGTTTCTTAGAAGCGTATCCGGCTCCTTCGCACTCTCCCAAGCAGGCAAGTTTGTGAATAGGTGACTGAAGCACTGTGGGAAATCCTCCATACAATGGAATCATTTACAAAACAGTATAAAATTACCAAAGCCTATGGATTTTGAAGTTCCACCCAGAAACACAGCTCTGATGTGTCCCCCTTTCAGTTCCTGGTGAGCTCACTGATGTTACATGTAGCAAGAAGGCCCACTTTGCATGGGGTTTCATGAAGCCGGTGGCCCAGGCCGGTGGTCCAGCTCATATTCCAGGAGGCGGGCACTTCTGAATGTGGGCAAGCCCCTCAGAACAAGTCCTCAAGCGTCAGAGTCATGAAACTCCCAGAGATCCACGTGCTCCTTTCTGGCTGGTCCCGACACCGGGGCCCCTGAGTCCCTCTGGAAAGGCTGCCTAGATGGCCACCCCATGCTCCCCCGACCCCTGCAATGCTGACAACGTCCCAGAGCAGCAGATTCATCCTGCACTGCCCTGCCCATGTGAGTGTGGGGTCCACTTGTCACGACAGTCGGCTGTCCGCAAAGACCTGTAGCAGGTCTAATCTGGGCCAGGTCTGAATCCTGCTGCAGGCTCTGCTCCCACAGCCTCCAAGCTCATCGGATTTCTCTCTGATGACACTGGCTCATTCTCTGTGTAAACAATGCTCCAGGGCACAAGCAGGCGGGGAAGTAAACAATTTAACCTTTAGAGGGTATAGATAACCAATGGGAATTTGCTATATGATTCAGGGAACTCAAACAGGGGCTCAGTGACCATCTAGAAGGGTGGGATGGGGAGGGATGTGGGGGAGGGAGGGGACATGGGTGCATCTATGCCTGATTCTTCTTAATGTATGACAGAAAACCACAAAATTCTGTAAAACAATTATTCTTCAATTTAAAAAATAAATAAAGTGGAAAAAATCCTGGGCCAGGGAGGTCAAGGGATATTTTGACCGGACACAGACAAACAGAAGGAGCCTGGGGTCCAGACAGGATCCCGGGGTCCTTGCAGAAACTCTGAACTTGTCACTCACACTTCTCCAACCAGGATTTCCCTGTTGATGACCTGGAGACCAGGCCTGACAAAGTGATGGGGACTCACTTGGCAAGGCAGGTCACATCACTGCCACCCTCCTCTGGGAGGCTGCTAGGGGCCGTCACAGCCCAAGATGAGGACACAGGGCTGGACTCTCACAGGGCTGGACTCTCCCTCTCACTCGAGACTTACAGCCTCGTGACCTCAGGAAGGTCCCGGATGCTTCCATGCTCCTCCCTCACACCCAAGAAACTCTCAGCTAAGTTGATGTCCACCAACTGTACAGTGTCTTCACTCTTTTATTTCTAAAGTCTCAGATTTTACCCCCAACTTACTTTTAGAATGATAAACAAAGGCTCTGATCCATCCTATGACCTCTGGGCTATTATTATTTAATTATATCCCATATAATACCATTCATACCTACTGTGAAAAAAGTGAAAGTCTCTCAGTCGTATCCGACTCTTTGCCACCCCATGGACTGTAGCCTGCCAGGCTCCTCTGTCCATGAATTCTCCAGGCAAGAATCCTGGAGTGGGTTACCACGCCCTCCTCCAGGCATAAGGACATGTAGCATTCATAAGGACTGTAGCTACTGTTTATTAAATACTGCACATTGGGTACAGAGTTTCACCTTTATCAAGTTATTTGGTTCAATAACATGGGCATTGCTGTCTGGGGAGGCCTTACAAATAGCTGTGAAAAGAAGAGAGGAGAAAAGCAAAGGAGAAAAGGAAAGATATAGGCATCTGAATGCAGAGTTCCAAAGAATAGCAAGAAGAGATAAGAAAGCCTTCCTCAGTGATCAATGCAAAGAAATAGAGGAAAAGAACAGATTGGGAAAGATCTTGAAAGATCTCTTCAAGAAAATTAGAGATACCAAGGGAACATTTCATGCAAAGATGGGCTCAATAAAGGACAGAAATGGTATGGACCTAACAGAAGCAGAAGATATTAAGAAGAGGTGGCAAGAATACACGGAAGAACTGTATAAAAAAGATCTTCACAGGGAGGCCTGGCGTGCTGCGATTCATGGGGTCACAAAGAGTCGGACACGACTGAGCAACTGAACTGAACTGAACATGGGTATTATTACCAATAATCCCTTTTCACAGGGATGTTAAGTAACTCACCCAGATGCCCATCTAGAGTAGGGTAGGTTTTGAACCCAGACTCTAACTCTTGAGGCCACATTCCCACTCTCAACCCCTTCTCTGCTGAACACAAGCTACTAAAAGGCACTAGACTGGGAATCACTTTATTAAAATAAACAAGAGAGAAAGAAGGAAAATTTTAACTAAGCCCCATGTAACACAGAAAACTAACCAAACTGATCCACAGACCACAGCCTTGTCTAACTCAATGAAGCTATGAGCCATGCAGCGTAGGGCCAGGGACAATAAAGGACAGAAACAGTATGGACCTAACAGAAACAGAAGATATTAAGAAGAGGTGTAAAGAATACACAGAAGAACTATACAAAAAAGATCTTAATGACCCAGATAACTACGATGGTGTCATTACTCACCTAGAGCCAGACATCCAGGACTGTGAAGTCAAGTGAACCTTCATCACTATGAACAAAGCTAGTGGGGGTGATGGAATTCCAGCTGACCTATTTCAAATCCTAAAAGATGATGCTGTGAAAGTGCTGCACTCAATCTGCCAGCAAATTTGGGAAACTCAGCAGTGGCCACAGAACTGGAAAAGGTCAGTTTTCATTCCAATCCCAAAGAAAGGCAATGCCAAAGAACGCTCAAACTACCACACAATTGCACTCATCTCACACACTAGTAAAGTAATGCTCAAAATTCTCCAAGTGAGGCTTCAACAGTACGTGAACTGAGAACTTCCAGATGTTCAAGCTGGTTTTAGAAAAGGCAGAGGAACAAGAGATCAAATTGCCTACATCCATTGGATCACAGAAAAAGCAAGAGAGTTCCAGAAAAACACCCACTTCTGCTTTACTGACTATGCCAAAGCCTTTGACTGTGTGGATCACAACAAACTGTGGAAACTTCTGAAAGAGATGGGAATACCAGACCACCTCATCTGCCTCCTGAGAAATCTTTATGCAGGTCAAGAAGCAAGTTAGAACTGGACATGGAGCAACTGACTGGTTCCAAATTGGGGAAGGAGTACATCAAGGCTGTATATTGTCACCCTGTTTATTTAACTTGTATGCAGAGAACATCATGCAAAATGCCAGGCTGGATTAAGCACAAGCTGGAATCAACACTGCCAGGAGAAACATCAATAACCTCAGTATGCAGATGGCAACACCCTTACGGCAGAAAGCCTCTTGATGAAAGTGAAAGAGTGAAAATGATGGCTTAAAATTCAACATTCAAAAAACTAAAATCATGGCATCTGGTCCCATCACTTCATGGCAAATAGATGGGGAAACAATGGAAATAGTGACAGATTTTATTTTCTTGGGCTCCAAAATCACTCCAGATGTTGACTGCAGCCATGAAATTAAAAGACGCTTGCTCCTTGGAAGAGAAGCTATGACCAACATAGACAGCATATTAAAAAGCAGAGACATTACTTTGCCGACAAAGGTCCATATTGTCAAAGCTATGGTTTTTTCAGTAGTCATGTATGAATGTGAGAATTGGACCATAAAGAAAGCTGAGTACCAAAAAATTGATGCTTTTGAACTGTGATGTTGAAGACTCTTGGGAGTCCCTTGCACTGCAAGGAGATCAGACCAATCAATCTTAAAGGAAATCAGTCCTGAATATTCATCAGAAGGACTGATGCTGAAGTTGAAGTTCCAGTACATTGGCCACTTGACTCAAATAACTGACTCATTGGAAAAGATCCTGATGCTGGGAAAGATTGAAGGCAGGAGGAGAAGGGGATGACAGAGGATGAGATGGTTGGAATGCATCACTAACTCGATGTACATGAGTTTAAGCAAGCTCCGGGAGTTGGTGATAGCCTGGCGTGTTTCAGTCCATGGGGTTGCAAAGAGTCAGACATGACTGAACAACTGAACTGAACTAAAGCCCTATGTAATAAATAATAATTCAGTTAACCTTAACTTCCTTCTTATTACGCATTAACTCAAAATTACTCTAAAGGAAGGAAAATGCCTTTTCCACAAAACTACAGCCAATGGGATTTCATGTTAAATATCTGCAAACCTAAGAAGAGCATTTATGCGCTGGTCATGCGTGGCCACACAGAGACTGGGCTCACCACCAATGCCCCTGTGGCTGCCAGTCAGAGCAGAAGCCCATGACTAGACAGCCTGCCCTCTCATACCATTTAGGAGAGAACCATTTTCTGGACAGGCCGATATGCAAGTTTTTAGAAATAGGAAACCCACAAGCTTCTTTGCAGGTCTTAATGGGGACTCCAGTGAAATGTGAAACTAAATATAAGGGCTCTCCACTTTTCAACCAGCTTTTGGACATAATCTGTTCTTGTGTTGGCGATAAGCCCTATTATTGTTTATAATGAGGGAACAACTCAGCTATCATAAATGTGCACTTCCTTCTTTTTCCAAAGATTTTCCACACACCTCCCCAGCAGCACTCAGGAAACCATAAGAGAGAATTTATTGCATAACAACTACCCACCACCATTTCTGATTCCTGTATCCCACCTTCAGGTCAGCAAGTCTTGGTGCTTGAGAACTACACTCTCTAGGTAGGTTTACAAAAACATCAACTCTACAATCACAAAATCAACCGACCAACCAAGTAAAACTCAAGGCTATGAGAACAGTTGTTAACTCGCCATCTCCTTGTGTTTGGTGAAGAACCATATAAATGATGGTGTTGAATGTTTCGTGTGTGTGTGTGTGTGTGTGCCCAGTCTCTTTGCAGCCTCATGGACTACAGCCTGCCAGGCTCCTCTGTCCATGGAATTTTCCAGCCAAGAACATTGGAGCAAGTTGCCAAGCCCTTCTCTAGGAGATCTTCCCAACCTAGGAATCAAACCCATATCTCTTTAGTCTCCTGCATTTGAAGCGGGACTCTTTACCACTACCACCACCCAGGAAGCCCTGGATGTTTCATAACTCACCTAAATCCAGCACAGAGGAATCGAACTGGCCAGGTGTCCAGGGAAGACCCTGGTCCTCAGGGAGGGGCCTGGCACCTCTGCTTCTACCAAGGCATCCCTGGCCTTCAAGGCTGTGGAATGGAGCCCAACTTGTAGATCATGTTTATATTTATGATCACATGAATGGATTCACACACAGTGTACAGGTGTATGCTCCAGGAAGCACACATAAAGTTCAGCTGCTGTTTCTCCTAGCCTCACAAACCCACCCAGGGTGGAAGTGAGTCACCAGGGAGTGGGGAGCCACAGCCTGGCAGCTGACACTCTGGATTCCAACCCCCTTACTCGATCTGCACCTCGGATTCCTAAGCAGAACCCCAGGATTCCAAGAACCACCCTGCTCATTTTAAAAAGCTGACTGCTCAGTCTGCCTGGCTCAAAGCAGGAGGCCCTGCTTCTCACTGTCTCACCTACAGGGTGAACCTAAAACAAAGCAAAACAAGAATGATTCACAAGGATTCGGATGTGGCTGTCTCACAGGAAACACGTGCACCTGGCCTCATGGCCCTATGTTCCACTTTCAACAGAAGTCCGGAAAACTCATGAAGCGTCCCCATTCTGAGGAAAGCTTCGAGGAGGAAGACACTACACAAGGAAGCCAGCCAGTTTCCCTCAAGATGGTCTTTCTAAATATCTATGTGCTATTTCTATCCCAGTGAAGTCTTCCAATTATGCTTAAATAGACATCAAAGTAATAATCATGGGTAAAAAGGAACCCCATTCATCAGATGCATGTTAGTGACGTCTCCAGGGTAAAATTAGACTATAGAAAGGTTGTCTCATTTTCTGGGCCCAGGTGCTCGTCCGATTTGGTCTGGAGCCGTGTGGCACTCAGGCTCGGCATCCGATGTGCACAGGGCAGGGTCTGCGGAGGGCGGCCCGGTCCGCTCAGAGAGGCCGCAGCATCCGGACCTAGCAGCTTGGCATCCTCTGTTCGCGCTTAGCAACAGCTACCGCTTAGCTACAGCGCCCGGCAGGCAGCCAAGCACGGCGCCGCCGCCGAGGTTACCCGCGAGCGTTGACCGGTAGTAACCCCGGCGCGGGCGGCGGCGGCGGCAGGTGGCCTTTGCGCATGCGCAGCGGAGCACCCCTGCCCAGCCCGAACCTACGCGTGCGCTTGAGGGGCCGGCCAGTGCCCTTCTTTCCCAACCATTCAGAATATAGGGTTCCCGACTTGCATGAAAACCACCAGGCAGCCTCCGCCGGACCCTCAAGCATATGACTGAAAGCAGGTGTGTCCCCGCCGCTTGGCAAGGACAGTGCAAACGTCACCCAGGGCCCCAGGCCTGCAGAATCAGCATCCGCCCCGGCGGAAAAGACAAGGGTTTTTACTCCATTTTAAAAGCCGGGCAAGAGCCCTGTTGGGCCGGCCAGGGGCTCGCTTTCCCCAGAGCCGCCCTGGGCGGGGGCGCCGGAGAAAAAGTGTGGAATAGGGAGAAGGGGTTGCGGGGGTTGGGATTGGCCCCAATGAATTCGTTCCTTGGAGACAAGCCAGTCTAGTCGCCCTTGGAAGGAAGGTCAAGGTGAAGGACAGGTGGCCCGAGAACCCCATCCTGGAGGGCACAGGATCGACGGAGCCCTTACTCAGGGTGGTGAACACAGCTGCCCCTGGTCCAGCCCAGGAAGGAACTCTGGGGGTCTCTTCCCCAGGAGGTGGGGAGGCTTTCTTTGGCACCTTTGCTGCCACCGGGTCTGCGGTTGTGTTTGTCATGGGCAAAGAAAGGTGAGAAAAACAGCTCATCTTACGTGGACCTGCGAAATGAGAGGGAGGAGGGTTTTCAGTGGAGCTCGGAGCTGGTGGAGAGGCTGGTGGTTAGTAAGGTTAGCCGTCTAGGCCTGACATCTGCATCCTTCTAAGCCTCCTTTCCTCCCTGGTTAGGTCCACACTGACAGTGATGTCCTGTGGCTTCCCCGTGAGCACTTAACAGAGACAATATGCTAAAGCAAACAGCATTTGTTTAAAAAATAAACACTTGTCCCCCAAAAGTGGGAGGGAAGAAACAACAACTGAGAAATCCCATTAAACTCCTGCTAAAAGGTTCACTTTCAAGATAGGCAGAGGAGATATCAAGGCCAGGGACTTTTTGTCTGAGCACAGCAGCTTGTCTGATGACAGTAAAAGAAACAGACAGAATGACTCAGGTTCTGTTTTCCAGTTTATCCCCACCCTTATCAGTTCACCACCGACAGCATTCCGGCAGGGGCTCCTGCTCATTGCCCTGCCCCCAAGAGTGCCACTGTGCTACCATCTCCCAGAGCAGGGCTCCGGCTTCATCTCCTCTACCGGCCACGTGCTTTTCATTCCCTCCTTTCCAGATAGCCCTGGAGCTTAAGGCACCTGGTTTATACATAGGCTTTTTTCCTCCCAGTTTGTGAGCTCATTTCAAGATCAAGATAATGCACATTTCTTCAGAGTTTCGAAAAGCAGAACTTGGATCAACAAATGAACATTACTGAGTTGAGATTTCGGCTCCACAGACAGAATTCTAAGAATGAGAGTTGTGCAAACATGGACCTGGTCAAGCTGGGGGGCGCCACTCCTTGGTTGCCGTCGGGATGGAGCAAGAAAGATTGCTCCATGGGTGAGAAGTCAGAGGAGGGAGCTCCCAGGCTCCTTTGGGCTCCAAGATTCAGGCTCTAAATATAGGACTCCACTGGACATAATTGCAGTCTTGAAGTCAAGCACAAAGAAGACTAACAGCAGACACAGCTGACGAAAAGTAAAACTAAGGGCTGTGGGTCAGGTCAAGTCACGGCAGGCACACCCGCCTCCATCCTAGACTCTGAAAACGCCTCCTGATGCCTTTTTGCAAATTATGGGCAAAACCACCCAGTATTAGAGATACTTTATCTGAAGGTAAGTTTTCTATAGAGGTTTTGGAACTCCATCAGCGAAGGTTTTATAGAGGATGTCCCTCCATCCTAAAAACTTCTCGTTTTGTTCACGTCAGTCTTTCCAAATGTTTTTCATCTGACCCATGTGGTTGCCTTTGTTCCTTAAATAAGCAATTCTGTTGGTTCTAGAACTGAACTCAAAACAGGCAGGTGTGTGGTTACTAAACATTTTATTCTATCAGTTTATACACAAAAGAAATGGTTTCATGTTCAGCAGAATGTCACCTTCGGTTGTATCTTGGCCTTGATGAATTCAGTTCTGGTTTATACAAGATGTTAGTTCCAGCATATGAAGTTTTAATGAGCATACTTGGGGGTGTTAAAGGAAGGCTGGAGGGTACCTACCCAGCAGGCGAAGATGAGTGTCACAAGAATGTACTCAAAAAGTGACACAGTGACACCAACCCCCCACTGAGCAGAGCACCATCCTGCAAGGTCACACTGAGGAGACCAGATGGCTCCAGACCAGGCACACTCTTTAGAAAAATGGCAGTGTGTTAATGGGTCCTGCCAACTGGAAGGCGACTAGGGTGGCCTGACATGGACATGAAGGAGAAGAGGAGACCTCAAAGCCAGTGTGAGCAGGGTCACCTGTGCTATGTCTGTGGGGGCTGTAGAGCCTGATCAGACTACCCAAGAATCATGCACCCCTGATTCCAGGTCCCCGTTAGCGATGGTTTGACCTCCAAGCAGAATGCCCCAAGAGAGCTACAGAAAGGGTGCCTAGACCCTTTGGATGTTCAGGTTCTGCCTGTAAGCTAGCAAACTCTTGGTTTTATACATGGTCACACTACATCCATCTGTCAGGAGAGTTGGCCCATCCTCTATAGTCTTTCAAGGCAATGGCACCCCACTCCAGTACTCTTGCCTGGAAAATCCCATGGACGGAGGAGGCTGGTAGGCTGCAGTCCATGGGGTTGCTAAGAGTCGGACATGACTGAGCGACTTCACTTCACTTTCACTATAGTTTTTCAAAGCCTCTTTCGGGGCCTATAAGGCAGAGATTCAGAACTATACCAGAAGACCTCATCATCAAAAGGGCCTGAGCCAGTGGCCCGTCCCAGGGAGCCACAGAGAACCTGGCAACTGGCCCCGGAGCGGGCAGAGGTGTGCTCCAGCTGTCTCCACTCACCAAGATGACCTGGGGTCATTGGGCTCCCCATGTCAACACCCCAGCATCAAGCAGGGAGTCCTTGTAAGCAAGGTCCAGGTTTGCTAAACTGCACCATAAGACCAGCCACAGCCTCAAAAACAAAGGCAGAGTATCAGAAGCCTTTTCTTTGCTCCCCAAAGAAAGCTTGCCTTTGCATGACAGTTCCATATAAGATGAAAGTAATTTATGTGTGGCCGATTCATTTTGTTGTACAGTAGAAACTAATACAACATAGTAAAGCAACTATATTCCAATAAAAATTAATTTTTAAAATAATTCATTCATGCTAGAGGAGCATAAACCCGCCTTCACACCTAAGCAGCCCACCCCCTAGAGCCCCCTCGCTGTTCTGGGATTTCTACAGTCCTCCTTTCACTGGCCTTCCTCCCCATCCATGTCCCCACCAGTTGGATCAAGTCACCCAGTGCTGGGATGGAATCCAGTCTTCCCCTTAATGGAATTGCTGAAAGGGATTTTAATGGCACCTTCTACTCATTTTAGCCAGCCTGTCATTGCAGGCCTCGTGAAATAGCTGTGGAAATTAAGAGAAAGCAAACTTGAATTTGAGAAGGGCATTCAAATGCATTTTTATGGCTCAGAAGCAAACCAATACAGATAATCTGATGTGGGGCTGCCCAGAATGCTTAACTCTATCCTGACATTTGGCAAGGATGAGGTTGGAGGGTCTGGTTTCAGAGTAGGAGGTGCTGTCCCATTCCATCGGAGTGTTAGCATGTTGAGACCCCAGCCGGGCTGAGGAAGAGGAAAGAAGACTCTCTAAAGCTCCAGTTTAGGATTACTTTTGTTCTCAACCCACAGGTAATCTGGGGAGGTGTAATTTCATTTCTAAGAATCAAGTCACCTGTTTGTGCAAAGCATGTCAGGCACACCAGCCTCACCTCCCTCCGGAGAGGACAGGACAGCCAAGCCTCTCCATGGGTCCCTGTGAAAGGCAGAGGTGACTGCCATCCAGGCAGGCCTATTAAGGGGAAAATAAACCAGAAGTAACAGTAAGGCAACCCTCAGTGGTTCTGTAAAAAGGGGCGAAGCATACTCATGCTACGGTGGGCTGTTGTCAGGCGCCCATGGGGGGCCGGAGGCTTACTGAGTGTCTCGGGGCTAGTCTCAAAGCCCCCATGCTTTCGTGTCCCACCTCTCCTGCTCCCGTGACCTGGGAAATGTCTCCGAACTTCCTATACTCACTGCATTGAAAGGACAGAATTGGCCCCTGAGTCACCTAAACCGAAATGCTGCTTGAATTTTATACATGGAAACGGCTTCATTCTCCCTGGAAGGCAGACGACTCAAGAGTACCCACTACTCCACTTCTTGGACAAGCTCTGAAAGCCAGGGAGTGCTCTATGCGTATGGAATCGCCTCTGCTCCACCTCAGCCTTTCATGATGTGGGTTCTCTTCCTAACAGGGGTCCTGAGCTGCTGTCTAGCACAGGGAGCTCTCAGCCCAGTGCTCTGTGACAACCTGGAGGGGTGGGATGGGAGGGGTGGGATGGGTGGGGGTGGGGGGAGGTACAAGAGGGAGGGGATTATATGTATGCTGCTGCTGCTGCTAAGTCACTTCAGTGCTGTCCAGCTCTGTGTGACCCCATAGACGGCAGCTATAGCTGATTCACTTCCAGGTACTGCAGAAATTAGCACAACATTGTGAAGCAATTATACTCCAATCAAAAAAATTTATATATATATATATGGAGTCCTAAATGTTACCAACACCAACGCAGTGCCTAGCTTCCACAAAGCAAAAGCTACTTTCAAATTTAAGTCACACTGGGGTGAGTGAGGACAATTAAACTAGAAGTTCCCCTACTTCCCTCAACACAGTAGTTCACGTGACTAGTTAACGTTATGATACCAAAGTCCAAATTGTTCCAAGTCATCTGTCCCGTCAACTCAGGCTCCATGAGTGAATTCCTTGAGGTAAAGTCATTACTGTATCAGAAGTCAGTGAGATCCTCCCCGGGGGGCACTCTTTTCTCCTGGGAACGGTTCCTTTCACAATTATGCTCTCTACTAGGAATCTATTACACGATCCACATTTTTCTCTAAAGACATCATTAATCATATAGTGAAAATGTAACTGCAATTGAAAATACAAGATGTTTTCTTAAAGGCCACAGTCAATGCCTGGCAATCATCAAGCTCAAGAATTGTAAAGAACCAGTGCTGACTTCGCCTTCTTAAACATGGCATCACTCACATCCTTTCTACTAAGGGTTATGAAGCTTCCTTTTTCCATCTTTAAAGTAATTGTGTAGGAGCTTGTGATATTATTCTAACGCCAGTGACAGACTTTGCTACAGCACTGTGTGTCGAGTTAGTGTATAGCACCATGTTCTGGGATGGGGGTCGGGGGAGGCCTTCCTGGAGTTTACTTGAGTGGACTAGTGTTTGTGTGAGGGAAGAAGCATGGACAGGAATCCACGGCGAGTGGGGGTGCTGGCTCTGACATTGAGCAATCCCCCCAGCCTTCAGGCTCCTGTGTCTGTCACTCACTGTACAACCAGGCAGTCCTGAAATATGTCACCCTCTCAACCCACAACTCTCATTTTCCTTTCAGAAACGCTCCTCCCCTCCTCGGTGCACTGCATTCAGCCCCGCTGTGATCCTTATAGTGAGCTCAGCACACAACGTTGAATTTTAAAAAACAATACAGACAGATAAACAGAACATGGTGAGAGAAGAAAGCACAAAAGCCCCTCCCCAACAGTCAGTTGCACTCGGCATGATGCCTGGCATCACACATCACACAGAGGTGACGCCAAATATAAAGCTGCCACCAAGAGAAAAGGGAGACGCTAGCCAGCTGGATGAGCAGCAGCAGAGTGGGCCTCGTGGGCACTGAGCCTGGAGAAAGCACCGCTGCCCTGTGGCCACAGGGACCCTGGCACTCCGAGGCCCTGCACCAGGCATGGCCTGGGCACCAAGCTGGACCACCGAGTCTGAAACCACCGTCCAGCCTCTGGCCACCCCCAAAGCTGAGGCTCGGGGCAAGTCCTGCACATACTGCTTCCTCTGTATTTGGTGAGAAGGTGGACAAGTACCCCCCAGCCTCCGGGTATGCGGGAGTGATAAACCACCAGGGCAACAAGAACAAAGGAAATGATGGAGTGCAGGGAAGGAGGACAGGGCCTGAGTGAGCAAACACCGGTGCTGCAGAGGCCCAGGAGGAAGCGATATGGAGAAATCAGGCCTCGCTGCTTGAGAAACCAGCAACTCGGACACAGCAGCCTGCCTTCCACTCTGGCCTGAACCATCTCTGACTCATAGGCAGGTCCCTGGGGCCCACACCCTACTCCTCCACCCAGCCCCCGATCCCGAGCCTACACAGAGGTTACTTCAGGGCAAGTGTCTACCCAGAAGCCACATGGGCAAGGCTTCCTAGTAGGCCACTGGCCATGGAACTTGGTGGCCTCTCCCTTGCTAATTAAGAGGCCATTTCTGTTGACAATCAGCGTGACCAGTTCTAACAAGTAGAGACTATAGTGTGGCAAGGCACACATCTGGCCAGGAAGTTATATTCTTCACCTGCCAGAGCCCCAAGTGAACACCTGCCAGGTTGGATTTCAAGCCAACATTCTGCCTCCGCTTTCAAATGTTGGCATTTCTTCACTGCAAGTTGTCTCCATTTGAAAAATACCCATCTGAGCACTTCTAACATCATGATCACATTTCTAAGGCCACAAGTAACACATGGACAGAAACCTGTTCACTCTCCCACAGGTTTGCCACCTCTTATCTATAGAGACACATCAGGTCAAAACCTCACAATGTCCTCCTGGTCACTTAGTGCATTTTTTCAATAAAAATCTTTGTTCAAGTGAAGAAGGAAAAAGCTGGAAACTTATGTTGAAATGTCAAGAGGCTCAAACAAATAGGCTCCTGAGCCTCTCACAGAATTTCTTTGTTACAATGAAACAGGCTGGCACACCCTGAAAATATGTCTCAGATCACTCAGATGCTATCAGCTGCTGATAGTATCTGTTTGGGATCCGTTCCTGGTTGTGGTAACAGACCCACAGTCATCCCACACTCAACTTGGCTCCAACGTCCCAGGGATCTGTCAATCAAGGCTCTAAAACCACGGTTCCAAGGAATTCTGGGGTGCCACACCAGCCGTCTCAACAGATTCACGTCAAGGCGGTAGGAAACAAGAGAGGGAAGGCAAGAGAGAGCAGAAAGATGAAAAGTTAAAAAAAAAAAATGAGTCTTGGTGGGTCTTTTTTCATAAAGGACGAAGGATAGAGCCTAGATTAAGTTAAAAGGTTTAAACAATATAAACATTTAGAAGGTACCTGAATCACTTTGTTCCAAATTCCTCATGATTTTCCAGTTGTTTTAAATGGTTCAGTAGAAACTAAAGACCATTGTTTCTGGGTGACATCTAACATGTCCTCTCCCAGTCACCTCCCTCCCCTGCCTCCAAAGATGGACGCAGGGTGGGTACACAGAGCTGGGGTGAATGAGGAGTGAATTCCATGGGAAGAAGTCAGTCAGGCTTGAAAAATAAATACCAACCCAGGGAGGCATCAGCTCCACACTCTGAAAATCCAGAGCTAGCAAAGGAGCATCTCCATTGCAAAGAAAACTCAAAATACCATCAGTTGTCGATTCCCAACAACAAGCAAAAGGGCAGCGGCAAACTCCTGTGTGTGCATGTCTCCCAAGATCTCTGAAGTCTCACCTGCTCCATCAGCTTTTCTGTGTTTATGGCTAGCCCACCAACACCCCCTTTCAAGATCTATAAACATACACAACTGGTTTCCAGAGAGGTTACCCTAGGTCACTGGTTACTTTTCAACACTTCAAGCATGGGAGGAAACACCTGTTTCCATTTTTCTCTGAAATGAAAAAAGTCCCATCTAGAAAGACTAACATTAACAGCATCCAGTGAAGAGAGCCCTCCGTGTTCAGACTGGAAGCCAGCACACAGGAACGTTGGTCAAACTTTGTGATCATATCAGAGTTTAAGAACTACTGTGTGACTCATAGACACAGAAAGCAATCTTGTGGTTACCAGAGGGAGAAGGGGAGGGATAAATTAAGAGCTTGGGGTTAACAGATACACACCACAATGTATAAAATGGATAAACAACAAGGACCTACTGTATAGCACAGAGAATGCTATTCAATATCTAACAATAACCTTTAATGGAAAAAGAGCTATAAAAGTATGCATATATATATATATATATATAACTGGATCACTTTTCTGTACACCTGAAACCAACACAACATTGTAAATCAACTACACTTCAGTGAAAAAGACAAAAACAAAAATACTCAAGATGTCTCTTGAGTCATCTAACCTGATCTGTTCATATCATGAAAAAAGTGAGAAAGTGAAATCGCTCAGTCGTGTCCAACTCTTTGCGACCCCATGGACTGTAGCCTATCAGGCTCCTCCATGCATGGGATTTTCCAGGCAAGAGTGCTGGAGTGGATTGCCATTTCTTTCTCCAGGGGATCTTCCCGACCCAGGAATCGAACCCGGGTCTGCTGCATTGCAGGCAGACGCTTACCACCTGAGCCACCAAGGAAGCCAAAAACCAGGCATAAAGCAATCAAACAGATTGGCCACAGCAGAGCTGGAGTGCAAAGAGAGTCCCCCACCTTCCAGACCCAGAGTTTCCCAAACCACCTGATGATTCCTTCAAGGCTCCGCCCATCGCCGAAGGCTCCCCGCAGCTCCGCTCCCTACCTTTCTTCCTCCACCAGGGGCCTTCTTGGACAGAGTAGGAGAGGTCCTTGAACTCAATGTTCACTGCCGCTCTCCGAGGCAGGGAGGAGAGGCGCTGGGCTTCTGTGAGATTGTTGTCCTCCTTCTTCAGATGTCCGTTCAGCAGCTCCTTCTCCGCGGTGTCCCTGTTGCTGAAGACTACCTCGTCCACCGAGACGCACACTGACTTGGGCTCTGTCATCCCTGAAGAGCCGTTCTAAGGAGACAGGAAAGAAGCGCCGAGAGCGAGTGTAAGCTACATCACGGCAAGGACCAAAGGACAGAACCGTCCCTCAGTCAGAGTCATCTATCAACACTCCTCACACTCCACCGTGCCCTCAGGAGCACAGGATGGGTGCTCCCCTAGAGGAATTCCTCTCTCCAGCCTTCACGTCTGCTACCACTATAAATATGCTAAAGATAAACTATGAAACCGATCTACCATCTTATTTAGGAATCATAACATCTAATCAAAAAAACAAAATAAATTCACCACTTGTCTCAAAGAATGAAACATCAGCCACCCTAAAAAATTATCTACTTATAGCCCACTTGTTAAAAAAAACCAACAAAAATGCATGAGACTGCTAGAAATGCACAGCTGAAAAAGCTTTATGATGATCTCGTTCAGTACCTCCCTGGTGTAACGTCATACACGTTTTTCAAGAGCAATGGTATCGCTTGGACCTCTGGGAGTTGGTCCTTGTGTTTTCCTGATAAATTTTCCAACCCCCCTACAACTCTCCTCTCTCACTGTATCTTCATAATAGCTCTGAAGTGTTGGAAAGCTTGATTTTTTTCTCTGTGATACAGACAAGGAAATTGAAGCACAGACTATTTGAAGGAACTCTACAATCAAGTGAGGGGCAGAAGGGATCCCAGAATATGCTGCTGCTGCTGCTGCTAAGTCATTTCAGTCGTGTCCAACTCGGTGCGACCCCATAGACAGCAGCTCACCAGGCTCCCCCATCCCTGGGACTCCCCAGGCAAGAACATCAGAACATGAGTCATCCATAAAAACAGGTGCCTCTTCCACTGCATCACCAGTATACCTAATACGTAGCTCCACTGGCCTTTCAGGCTTCCACTGGGAGTCCACTGAACAGGTGACCCAAGAACCAAAAGTATTTATGCAGAGAAAGGAATATCCTTTCTAATGGCTTGGCAATACTTGGCAAATCAATATGCTTCAGGCACCTCCAAAACACAGAAGAACCCTGGGGTGGACAAATAATGTGCTGTGCTTTTTCTAGCTGTCTCTTGAATGGAGAGAGAACACTCCCCCATGCCAAAAGCGTGGGCCTCCAGTGACGCACCTCTGTACTGTTGAAGGCAGTCCGCCTGATCTAGTCTGATCTGGATGACCATCTTTGATAATTCAGGCCCTTCTGATGGCTGTAAGACTGGGTAGCCCCTGACATATTGCTATCTGTTCTAAACAGGAATAATATCACACTGTTATTTTTCCATAGGTTTGTGGGGTATTTCTTTAAAGTTGATGGCTTTTTGATCATTATTGTTTCTAATAAAAAAAAATCTAAAACAAAACCAGAGGGTGGACCATCAATAAACATTCTTACAAACCCCAGCAACTCTAGTGACCAAAACAAGCCCTCTCCCCATTAGAATGACCTCTTGTGTGTACAGTGACTGCATCCTTAATGAGCCGACATTATTTCCATCAGGGATTTAAGGGTCCCCACAATATCAGAGGATTTGGAGGTTTCAAATCTTTAAAGCAGGAGTAAGGGGATGGGGAGATGTGACCACAGGGGTTTCTGGTTCTTACGATGCTTGAAAATGTTGTTTTGCAGTTTAAGAAAAAGACACACACACACACACACACACACCTCCCAGGCATCTCCCACCTCTGGAAAGCTTAACTGCATCAGAACTTAATTCATTGACTGTAACATTCTGTGGATAAAAATTAAAGTGCAGAGTAAAACTCTTGACAAAATTAATCTTGCTTTGCCGCTGGCACCAAGCACGTGAAGTGCTTCAAATGCAAACATGAGTGGGTTCGTGCATCCCCCACACAACCGGGTTTGTGTCAGCCTGACAACGGGCCTCCTCAGAGCCTGGGCTGTGGAGGAGCCCCTCCTGCGCCCAGGAGGGCGCTGCAGGGCTTCCGCATCCACGCTGGCCCAGCGCCTTCAATGATGGGACCCCGTGAAGGAACAACAGAGACCCTGCCCCAGTTCCGCACGAGCGTGGCTTTGACCCACCAGTGCGACGCTCACCTTCAACTCCAGCACACAGAGCAGCCCCAAATGCCATCCCTGTGCCACCTGTCTTGCCCTTCCGGGAACAGGAGCTTCTTTCCCCGAGTTATAACCCAGTTTGACTCCACAGGAGTCCTGAAAGCACCAGTCAGTCCTGGCTTTGGCCAGGGGTGGGGTAGTGGAGGAGAAGGAAACGGCAACCCCTTCCCGGGGGCGGGGGCGGGGGATGGTATGGCCGGGGGGGGGGTGGGGGGGGAGAAGGAAACGGCCCCCCCTCCCGGGGGGGGGGGGGGGGGGATGGTGGGTACGGTAGTAGTGGAAGGGCTTGAGGGGGGGCAGGGCTCAGCGGTAAAGAATCCCCCTGCAATGCAGGAGACGCAGGAAAAGGGGTTCTATCCCTGGGTCAGGCAGACCCCCTGGAGGAGGGCTTGGCAAGCCACTCCAGTATTCTTGCCTGGAGAATCCCATGGACAGAGGAGCCTGGCGGGCTACAGTCCACTGTCGCAAAAGGTCCCACGCGACTGAGCACGCACGCATGCATGAGGTAGCGGAGAGACCAATGGGCAGGGCAGTTAGCTCCAGGCCTGGTCCCCAAAGTCCGTCCTCACCCCCCACCTTGAAAGGTGAGATGTCTGCGTGGCGTCCTGAGGCTCTAAAGTCTGGGTGGCCAATCGTTTTGTGTTCAGTTAGGGACGGGGAGTTTCCAGCAGCCCCTCCCCAGAGCGTGGCCTCCCTCCCCCTCCCGCCAAGGTGGACCATCCTGAGGAAGCCCAGGGACACGTCGGGTCTCGCAGTGCTGATGATGCCCACACAACACGGGGATGAGCAGCCATCACTCCACCCTCCTCCCAAGTGGAGCAAATGCCAACCTGGAGTATGATGAGGGTCTGACTTACCCCTCTAGACTTATCTACTCCCTCCCTCCCTCACTCTTAGGCCAGATAAAGCCCTGGGGATCAGCAGCCAGCCAGCCAGACACGCTCAGGGCCAAGACTGGGCCCCAAAGAATTTCAATACGAAGGGGCCAGGACTAGAAGGAAAACGCTACTGGGACCCGCAGGGGTCACCCAGTGCAGCGCGGGCCTGGGGGTGTGGGACACACGGTGCTTCTGAGGAAATAAACTGTGAGCTGGGCTTATCAAGGGGAGGTGGAGGAGAGGCGCTGCTTCATGACATTCCCTGCGAGGGAACAGCAGGTGCAAAGGGCAGCAGCAGAGGGCTGAGCACCTGGAGAGCGGAAATTCCGGGGCTGGAGCGCTGATGTGGGGTGGGGGAAAGCGCTTCTGGAACAAGATGGGACTAGAGAGGCTCACTGGGTCCACACGGTGAAGGGCTTGCCAAGCTTGTTAAGGGATTTGCACTCTATCTGGAAGTCTCTGCGGGGCCGCAGAGGGATGTCAAGGAGGAAGTAGCCAGTAGCCGAGTAGCTCCACAAGGTGCCGGAGCCCGGGTGGCAGGGGGGTGGTGGGAGTGAGTGACCTCCACTAGCTGGGGATAGCGGGGAGGGAGACAGATGGACCGGCCGGTGGGACAAAGCTGGGTGAGTAAACTGATTTGGAACTGAAAGAGAGAAGCCAGAGGCCCGTACTTCCTATATAAAGTTTTGAATTATTATACCTCCCGCGTGGTAGGTAAATGATTATGAACAATAGCGACTATTCATTCAGTAATGCACGACAACGTGCCCAATTACACTCCAGGCTGCATAGATTATTCCCCTTCTGTCTCCACAGCTCGACAGGGGGTATACCCTTTTCTACTCCGCTTCACAGAGCCTGAGGCCCCACGGCTAAGGAGAGGCCGAGCTGGGGGCCAGCGCCTGCAGGGTGCTCCCACAGGCAGCGTCCCTAACCACGCCGGAATATTGCTTGGCTTTCTATAGGCAAATCGCAGTAGTCCCTAGGCCATCCCAGCCCCAGTCCATCACAGGCAAAGTCACAAGAGACTGGGGAAACCGTACAAGCCCACCTTCCAAAGCAACCAAAACAGTGCATACCATCACCCGTCTTTCCAACGGGTGTCCAATTAATAAAATCCTGCAATCCTGTCTGATGGGAGGTAGTGGCTGTCACTCCAAAATAGACCAGCTCTGTTCAAACACATTCTCAGATGAGAGCTGCCGAGGATGTAGGTTACAGCTAGCTTGTCCTTCGCCTCCGGAGCTCATTAAAAATGAAACAAATATATCTCCCCTCCCTATTCGTTCCCTTTCATTGTATGCTTCCCTATCTTACCAAAGCATTGTCTTTGCCCTCTCCCTCCAACACAATCTGTGTTGCATAATAAACGGTAAATAATAGCGAGTCCATTCACAGGTGCTGAGTGCCAAGGAAACCCATTTGGACTGTTTCTGCTTGCTGTTGGTAAGAATTTTTTTCTGGGCCAATGATTGCCTTGCACATCTAGATACCTGTTCAGCTAGGGAGGGTCTCAGTCAGCAAGCCCCGCCCCCACCCCGGACCATAGTGATGCTGGTTCACTCTCTTTACTCAGGGAAGCCCAGTTGGAGATAGAAACTTTTCAGCATCTTTTCACAGCATCTTCGGAAGGAAAGGAAAGAGGAACTCACAGGCTCCAGGCACTGGCATGCACTCTCTCTCACTTCTCTCCCTGCTGCTGGCTACAGTGTCCATCTTGATGAGTGGACCCTGCATTTGGAGGGCAGACCGCCCCCCCACACACACACACACAGATACACTGGAACCTTGAGCACACAAAAAAGGAAAACTAGGTCCAGCATCCTCAAGAGCACTGCCTAAGGGAAAAGAACCTAAGTGTCCAGCCCTTAATTAAGCAAAGGGTAGGTGTCACTGATACGGTCACTCAGAGTGCCAACCTCATTGTCTCCAAAACCTGGCTTCCAACAGCCCCAAATGCCAATCCCATTGGGAGCCCTGCCTGTCCCACCCAGCCCAGCTCAGGGACTCGCGAACACGGGTGGGTGGTTTTCCCATCCTCCAAGGCACCTTCTCTAGACTCACACCTGGCAGTCAGCCCTGGGCTGGACCCTAGAGGAAAGTTTAGGGCCCTAGGAATGTCTCTAGGGTTCTGCTTATGACTTGGGTCGAAATCTTAAATTTAAAAAAGGACAAGGTTTTCAGGGAGAATGATTTTCACACAAAACAACATTCTCTGTAAAAAGTGAGCTCAGCCTCATGTGAAAGAAACATCTAAGTTCTGGTGCTGCATCAAACCGTAAGGTAACATTCAGGAAATCTTGGCAAAAACATCTCTACCTTAAAACATGCTGATTCACTATTGTCCCACATGTATAAGCCACTTTTGCAGCTTTGAAAGGGCTTCAAGAGTAAGTTACCAGGCACCTCCAAGACCTGAAACTTTCTTTACCCACAACTAACAACAATAATCTCCTTCATGTTCCATTCCCACCATCATTTTGGAATCCCAAAGAAATGAACAAGTGCAAAATGAAAAATAGTCAAGTGTTACCCAAACATTCAACCAGATAAAAGCAAACCTCATGAGGAGGCTGCCTTTTTCATTTGGGTATCCCTCTCATATATAAGAAGCTAGGTCATAAAGGCAGAGACCTTCCAGAGATGGGACTCGGCTTGTGGATCCCCCTGTCCCTGGCTCTTTCCTGCTCTGCCAACCTCCTCAATGTGTCCGCGGCCCCATTCTTTCGGTTTACACAAAATCATTATATAATGAGCTGGCGAGGCTGGGTATGTTCTACAGTAACCTGTTTGGAATCATAGGATGCAGTTGTCAGAGCAGAGCATGCGCAGAAACCCGGCTACTTTTTTTTTTTTCTTTTCGCTCAAGGCAAGAGGTAACTGTCGGTCAAATCCTGCGGAGCCCTGCTGACTTCAAATACAGGATGCTAAAAATGAAATAAAGGCAAAGGGTGGGGAAGAAATCCGTGCGTGCTGTGCACGGTGGGGTTACAGCTCATGGGAAGTGACTAGCAGGATAGTAAACACACAGACAAAGGACAGAAGAGGGATGCATGGAGCGGGGCGGGGGTTGGTGGGGGGAGGCGAGACGGCTTGGAATACGGAATATTTTATTCTATCTGTACTTTAGATGACCTGAAATCAGTCCAGAAGTACCTCACTGCACTGCCGGTGTGCTGGGCAGAGAAATGAAAGGCCCTGGGATGGGTGAGACTTTGTTTTGCTTTTTTTCTAATGTGAGTTTATGGAGCTGTTTTAAAGGGGCAAGAGTGGACTCCTGACCACCTATAGAAACAGCACTTACTGTAAGTGTCTAGCAAAGAATTCGCCTGCACCCGGTGGTCCCCCTACGGAGCTGGCACCCTTGGGAAGAGTGAGATGAGCGCCTTTGTCCCCACCCCAATCTCTCCTCAGGGTAGAGAAATGTGACCCAGGCTAGCCCCTCACCTGCCTCCCTCTAACTCCGCCCGCCGCCCCCTCCTGAGCAGGTCCGGGAGAGGCTGTCCCCGGGGCGAAGGGGCAGCCCAGGCTCTCGACCACCTCTCTCTTTTGTTCCCCTAGACAGTGCCGGCGCTCCGGAGAGCAGCGCAAGAAGCGCCGGATCCTCAGGCTCCCGCCACGCGCGCGGGCAGAGGGATGGGACCCCCTTTTCCTCTGGCCCAGGCTGCCGCCCCGCCCCAGTATGCGATGGGTTCCCAGGCCGGGCACCCTGAGGCGGACGAGGTCAAGGCCATCTGTCTAATTGTGGGACCTCCTCCTTCCCTTCCTCCGTCCCCGGGCCCTCCGCCTTTCCCGCGTCCTCGGCTGCAAGCAGCATCCTGAGGCGTCAGGTGGCCAGGGCGGGGGGCGATGTGAGTCGGGCGCCTCCGCCGGGGCTGACGGGCAGGTGTCAGGGTGCGGGTCTTTGTGCGTTTCTTATTCTCCCGGAGAACAGAACCCAGCCCCGGGGGCAAAGGATGCGCTCACTCACCATGGCGGTGCCGACCGAGAAAGCGGCCATCAGACAGGCCATGCCCCGGGGGCGGCGGCGGCGGGGACAAGGCTGCGGGCGGCGGGGACGGGCGGCGGGCACGAGGCTGCGCTCGCACCGGCTCGGCTGCTGCGCGCCGCGCGGGCTCGGGCTCCGGCTTTACGGCTCTGGGGCCCCGGCCCCGCCCACGACTCTCCCACTCCGGCCCCGCCCTCTATCAGCGATTGGCCGGCGCGCGGGGGTGGGGCGGGGCCGACAGGTGCGCGTGCTCTTGTTTTGCTTCTGCGGGGGCGCGGCTGGCCCAGTTCGCGTCCCAGCTCCACTGGCTGTCCGAGCCGCTGGCCCGGCAGGTGCCGAGGATCCTCCCTGGACCTCAAGTCTTCGAGTTCCAAAACTCGCGAGGGCTGGGCCAGAGACCCTGGGCCCCCGACTGTCAGCGGGGGGTCCCCGTCAGGACTGCCAGCTCACAGCCTGTAGTGCTGTGCCGGGAGGGGGGTTGCGGAGTTCGTCTTGGGAGGGAGAGTGGACGGGTAAAGGAACTTCTCTCTCTCTCTCTCTTTTTTTTCCGTTGTTGGGCACCTCTCTGCCAGGTAGGAGCGTGAGAACTAAAGAAGAGGAGACGGCCGCTCCAGGACCCGCCCCCCATTACAGCTCTGTGTCTGGGGCACCTGCCCCTGCATACTGAGGCAGCACATTCACTCATTCACCCAACATTGCTGGGTGCCAGATGCAGAGTTAAGGCCTGGGTAACAAAAGGGTGCTAGGTGAAGATGCCCTGGCCTCTGTCCTTCCCCAGCTCCCCAACTCCCACCTTAACAAAAAAACAAAAACTTTTTTTTTTTTTTAATTTTAGATGTAGTGTTCCCAGTACCTGGCCCACAGCTGTGTTCATGAAACTGCATAAGGAGAGACACATCAGACACCCTCTCATGTGGCCCCAGACGGGAGTATCAGATGGCCTGGCTTCTGCTAAGACCCTTATTATATGTAAGTGGAACCATTTCCTGGTAACCATGGTGATAAGACATTTCTTACTCCCAATCTCAGAGGCTAATACTTTTATTCAGTGGTTTGCATGTGGGGACCACAGGTAGGAATGCATCCCTTCTCACCTCCAGCACACCTGGGTCACCCCTCCCCACTTTTCCTCGGGTTGGTGAAGCCCCTGCTTTTCTCACGGGGAGAGGGAGCACGGCTTTTCACGCCAGGCAGGGGGGCTTCACACCTGAGGTCTTAGGACCATAGGCAAAATCTCTCCTCGAATCAAAGGATGCAGGGAAAGGCAGTGTAATGCATGAGTTCAAGGGCGAGAGGGCCCTGCTTTTGTCTGCAGAGTTCACTTGAATAGTTCACGCGTCACCTGTATTCTGTTGTTAAGAAATCTGACTGCTGTATCTCTAGGTGCCACTCATTCTCTACATGCCGGGCGCACCAGGCTGTGTGGTGCCTTGAACATGCTGAGCAGGGAGGCCAATGAACTCCGAATGTTCTGCAAAGAGGTTTCATATTCACAAGCCTGTCTATGAGAACTGAGACCCAAAGACAGGGATGGAGGTGCCTCATCTCTGAGACCTGGGATTTGTGGGCAGCCCTGAAGCCCACCACTTGCCCCAGGGCCAAATGGAACACAAAACAGGGGCAAAAGACACAACAGAACGTGACCATGGAAGAACTCTCCATGAGAATCGACTGGACCGTGCTGTGCAGCCAGGACAAGTGACAGTGTGGTCCTGCTGCCCTGGCCTGTATTCTCTGCCCGAGACCCACTCTCCTCACTGCTGGGCATGTGCTCAGAACATCCTTCTGAAACTGCCCCTGCCCCCAGCTCTATACCAGCTGATTCGGCCGGTGATTGGTCAGGTACTGGAAGTGTGCATGTGGAGCCTGAGGATGAAGCTAGAGAGGGAAGACAGTGGTAAAGTGGGTCCTTGCTGGCTTTTCCGTTACAGGCCATGGAGAGCTCCACGTATGCATCTGTAGATGGGGATAACAATCATCTCAGCCACGTGGGAGATAATGTGTGCTCCACTGCTCATGTACACATAGCCAGCAATTCTAATCCTTACTAATGTTACCCTTCTTGTGCCAAATCTGGGAATAAGCAAATGGTGAATAAAGTCGGTCAGATCTGTGACGTGGCTATCAGGACTTCTTTGGTTGTAAGTGACAGAATGCCCTCTCCTGGCTCAAGGTATTTCACTGTCTTAGGTAACAGGAAGACTCAGGGTTCACTGGTTTCAGGCTTCAGCCCTTGATCCCAAGCTCTGTCCACGGCTCTGCTTTCTGTCTGCTGGCTTTCCACTATGGGAGGCTGTCACCACATGGCCCTCCCAGTAACAACCCTGCATCCCAACACTGTGACCAAAACCAGGTCAGGTCCACTTTTCCATCATGCAGCCAAGCCAAGCTACTGACACTGGAATGTGAGGCAGGAAAGTGTAGCCTTAAATGCAGGGCACGAAGCCAGGAATGGAGAGACAAGCCTCAGATTCACTTCTACCGGCTCTTTGATTTTGGGATTTTTTTAAAGGGAAAGAACAAAGAAGCCTGGGTTAATTATCATCTGTGACAGCGCTGAGTCGTAGTTTCAGGAGGCAGGAGGTCTCAGGTGGTTCATGGCTCAGGGCATGGACCTGAGAATATCTTGCCCTGGAGAAGCAACCTGGGTACATATATTAATGATGAATGTATGTGTTGTGCTTAGTCACTCAGTCTTTGCAACCCCATGGACTGTAGCCCATCGGGCTCCTCTGTCCATGTGATTTTCCAGGCAAGAATACTGGAGTGGGTTGCCATGCCCTCCTCATAATGGAGTAGGTCTCCATGCCCTCCTCCAGGGGATCTTCCCAACCCATGGATCTAAATTTGGTATGTTTCATACCTGCTCTGTGAGATTAACATATTTCATAAATATGAACTGAACTGATTTGCCTAGGTTAGAGGAACTCTTATTGTGTAGTTTAAGGGACACCTTTCCAGAAACACAATGGTGCCACTCAGGCCTCAGGTCTCTCATGGCCCCGCCCTTTTGGAATCAGTCCTGCAGGTGTCCCACCCTGGAAACTACATATATATCTGCAGTTGCACCCCCTCCCAAACCATCTCATCCCTGATGCTATGCCCCCTTATAATCCGTGCATCACCTAATTAATTCACTATTGATTGTGTTTCCTGTCCGCCACACTGCTCAAGAATGTAAGCCCCATGAGAGCAGGAATATTCACCCACTTATGGATCATCAGCCGCAGGAGCAGTGTCCAAGCTCATGAGCTATTCAGGCGATACCTCCCACCCCCAGTCTCTCTGGATCCTCCACGCTGGTTGTTCCCAGTGTGCATGAAGTGCCCAGAGTGGAAATGTGCATGCCTGGCAGTGTTCCACAGGGGGGCTTCTCCCCCATTTGGTGCCCACCATTGCCCAGAAGGCTTTCCTGGTAGCTCAGTGGTAATGAATCTGCCTGCAATGCAGGAGATGTGGGTTTGATCCCTGGGTCAGGAAGATCCACTGGAGAAGGAAATGACACCCCACTCCAGTATTCTTGCCTGGGAAATCCCATGGACAGTGGAACCTGGAGGGCTACAGTCCATGGGGTTACAAGGTTGAGCACGACTGAGCAACTAAATCACCACCACCACCACTATTGACTGGAGTAAAGCAAACAAAAAAAAACTATGACAGAAGGCTGACCCCCCCACCTCCTTAGCTCCTCTCATCATGTTGACACCTGCCCTGCAGCAATGTGAGAGCTTGTGGGATTTCTTTCCCCAAAGCCTCAACCGAGCTTGACTTTGGAGGTGTGGTGTAGGAAAGTGTTTGTTTGCTTGCTTACTCTTTACAACCCAAGCTCTGACTCTGAAGGTAAAGTTATCAGACAAATAAAAGTAGAATCTGGTGCCTCAACAACCAATAGGAAGGGTGGAGCTTGCCCCTTCCCCAGACTGGCGGGGATGGGAGACACAGTGGGGCCTTTGGGAGGCAGGGATGGTCTGGGGAGCCCTGCCCTGTAGTATCCCCAGGCCCACAATATAGCAGGTATTGGTCACTGGAGGCATCCCAAGGGGAGGCTTGCCCTTGGCTGGGCTGGAGACCTGCCTTCTGGTCATGGCCCCTGACCTTTTGGCCTCTGTGGTCCTTCCACTCATGTTGGCAGAGTCATCGGACCCCTTCTACTTCTGTTCACATTACCTCCGTTGCTTCCACTTTTAAAAAGGAGGAGAAAGAGAGAAAGAGCAAGAAGAGGTGAGAGGGAGGAAGGAAGACAGGAAAGAAGGAAGTAGAAAGGGGGAGAGAGAAAGAGCCTTGAGTGGGAAGAATAGGAGTCTTAGCCTTTGATGGAAAGAGTGGAAAGGGGAGCAGATGAGCAGACAGACGCACAGACAGAGGCTGCCTGGGAGGATGACAGGCTAAGCCACACACCAAATGGGGACTCTGTAATTGGTATACTTTTAAGAAACATTGTTTTCTGTCTATGGTTTGTTTGATTCCTATTTTACTAGCCCTCTTGACTCCCCCAGGGTTCCCAGTGGCTCAGTGGTAAAGAATCCACCTGCCAACTCAAGAGATATGGGTTCCATCCCTGGCCAGGAAGATCCCCTGGAGAAAGAAATGGCAACCCACGCCAATATTCTTGGAGAATCCCATGGACAGAGGAGCCTGGTGGGCTACAGTTCATGGGGTCACAAAGAGTTGGACATGACTAAACAACAACAGTCTAACTTCCCCAGCATCTGTCTCGATCCAGATGCCCCCCATCACATGTGAGCATCAGCCCAGCTCCAGAGAGGGGCCCTGCCATCCCCAGCCTGCCAGAGGTGAGAGCAGGGGTGAGGTTACCACTGAGAGTGTGGTGCAGGTGGAGGGAGGGAGAAAAAGAGCCCAGATGGTAAGAGGGAAGGTAGAGGTAAGTGAATGAGAGAAGGAACAAAGCAGGTAAGTATTTTATAAGCTAAGTTATCAAGAGGCAAGTTAACCATTGCAAGCAGATTATTTGTTTTCTCTCATTAACATGGAACACAGAGTGGTAGGAAAGATACAGGAGACCAGCTATTTCTACAAATGAAGAAAGAAGAAATACCATCTGGCAATGAGATGACCTTCAAATCTGGGAAAAAATTAGGAGAGAAGTCTCAGAGGCAGACATCAGAAAACTACTGGAGGCCTCCTTCCCCCACAGACATAGAAGCATGTCCCCCCATAAAAGATGGCAGCTGGGGAGTAGATGGAACCCCCAGGCCACGGGCACCCACTTTTCCTCTGGGGAACTGCCCTCCCCAGCTCCATGTGCTCAATCTAAGACAACCCCACCCAGAACCACCAGATCATTCCATCTAATGGCTTGAAAAGTGCTGTGACGTGTGTTACCCTCTGAGATGCTCGGAACAGCCCTGCAGGGTCAGAGCGCAGGTGCCATCAGAGGAACACGTGTGCATTTGATTCCCAAGCCCCAGGAGCAGGACCATTCAGGCCACCAGAACACAGAGTAACTTTCCATGGCTCCGAAGACCACAGCTCCATTCCACTGTGCTCAGCACCCAGGCCTCCCAGCAGAAGTCCTCATGCCTCCTGGAGACACCTGAGCTCTCCTGGGATCTGCCCACCCACTTTTCCCCTCCCCAGGCCTGGGAAATGTTTCCTCCACCTCCTGCCTCTCCCCTCTGGAGATTCAGCTCTATCCCTTCCCCTCCGGAAGACCTGACTGTCACTTTGCTGAGCCCTGGCTTTTGAAAACAGAAGTCTGGTTAGGGAGATTATCTTCTGTACACTTGGAAACTTTCAGGGCAGAGCCCTGCAACTCAAAAGTCCCCAAGGCAAGAGAGAATCAATCTAATTTTAAAAAAAAATCTTGGCTACTTTTTAAGGGAAAGGAAGGGGGGAAATCTCCAGCAAGGAAATTAGTGTCAGAGATTATCTCAGCAAATTATTTCCTGCTGCAGTAAATAAAGGGATGGAGGCTGCACGAGGTTTGAAACCTGCATGGGGCCAAGATGCTGAGGCAAGAACCCAGCTCTCCTAACTCTCGATGAGCACCTTTTCCACTTTTTTACAGCTGCCAAGCATTTGATGCAAAGAGTTGACTCATTGGAAAAGTCCCTGATGCTGGGAAATATTGAAGGCAAGAGAAGGGGATGGCAGAGGATGAGATGGTTAGATAGCATCACTGACTCAATGGAGATGAATTTGAACAAATTCCAGGAGGCAGTGAAGGACAGGGAAGCCTGGCATGCTGCAGTCCATGGGATCGCAAAGAGTCTGAAACTACTGAGCGACTGAACAACTATAACGGAACATTTGTTGAGAATATGTCAAACCTATTTCTAAATGGGAGAGAACTAGCTACAAGTCCAAGTGCAGTCTTTTAAAAGTCACAGGCATACTAGAGGGGAGATTGAATAGACATGCTTTTCTCTATTCCTCTCCCCAGTACAACTAAAAACTCTGGACATAATACAAAACAGACATGAGAAGACTATGGAAGGTGGAGTGGACAAGACAGGGCGGCCAGGACCTAGGGACCCAAGGTCACACATGGTGGTGAGGTCTCCAGGCTTTCTTTCACTGCATGGATCCCAGACGCTCTGCTGAAGAAACCAACAAACCAGAAATGGCAATTGGCACCAACGAAAAAGGTCCCACAAAAGACTACTCACTCTAGCCATGGGAATGGAAAAAGAGCACCTAGCAGGATGGAAAATTTGTAGACAATTACCGCTCTGTTCCTGCCAAATACCATGCAATAAACTCCGCACACTACCCACACCAGCAAAGATAAAAGGGGAGCCTAGATTTTCACTCTTCCCAGGCTGTCATGAAGCACCAAAAGCTGCTTCATCCCCCATCAAAACTGTATCAGAGAAGGCTAGACAGGGAGTCTGGGACCCACTCGCTTCCTTCCCTTCCTTGCTGGAGCGGCAGCAGAGGAGACACGGTGGAATGAGCCCTCACAGCACCCATCAGTGGTAATGAGAATACTATCTAAACCATGACGCCAGTGGAAAGCACGTGGGGAGCAGTAATGTAGTCCCCCTGTTCCAGCCAGGGAGGCATGGGTAGTAGCCAGGGGAGAGTCAGGATTCCAGTCCTTCCCAGCAGTAACAAGAAATCCCTCCCTTGGATGTCTACAAAGAGTGAGCAGAGAATCTAGAATTCTACCCTCACAGGCAGTAATGAGGTAGTGCTCCTCTTCCCTTCCCTGCCTAGTGATGTCAAAAGAAGTCAACTAAAACAGAAGGCTTAAATAAGATCTAGCATCTTGTAACATTACATTGAAAATATCTAGGTTTCCATAAATATCATTCATCATCCAAGAATCAAGAGAAGCAAAATTTAAATGGGAAAAAAAGGCCAATCAATAGATGCCAAAACCAAGATGAAAAAAAAAAGTTACAATTACCTAACAAAGATATAAAAGCAGCCATCATAAAAATGCTTTAGTGAGCATTTGGGAACACACTTGAAACAAACTGAAAAATAGAAACTCTCAGCAGAGAAATAGAAGATGTAAAGAAGAATAAAATGGAAATTGTAAAACAACAAAAAAAAATCAATAACCAAAATGAAATAGTCAGTGGACAGGCTCAGGAGCAGAATAAAGGGGAAAAGGAAAGAAATAATGAAATAGAACTATAAAAATCACCCAATTTGAGCAACGCAGACAAAATGTACATGTATGATAAGTTGCTTCAGTCATGTTCGACCCTGTGCAACCCTATAGACTGTAGCCCACCAGGCTCCTCTATCCATGGGATTCTCTAGGCAAGAATTCTGGAATGCAATATCATGCCCTACTCTAGGGGATCTTCGCAACACAGGGATCAAACCTTTACATCCTGCAACGCAGGCAGATTCTTTATTGCTGAGCCACCAGGGAAGTGCAACACAAAGAAAATAAGCTGCACAAAAATTAAGAGCCACTGTGGACTTCACTGCTGGCTCAGATGGTAAAGAATCTGCCTGTAATGCGGGAGACACGAGTTTGATCCCTGGGTCTGGAAGATCCCTTGGAGAAAGGAATGGCTACTCACTCCAGTATTCTTGCCTAGAGAATCCCCTGGACTGAAGTGCCTGTCGGGCTACAGTCCACGGGGTCGCAAAGAGTCAGACTTAACTGAGCAACTCACACTTTCAGTGGCTAAGAATCCCCTGCCGATGCAGAGGACGCTGGTTCAATCCCTGGCCCAGGGAGATTCCATACGCCACAGAGCAACTAAGGACACACACCACAGCTGCTGAAGCCCTCAACCTAGAGCCCATGCTCCAGAACAAGGGAAGCCTCTACAGCAAGAATCCCACGCACAGCAAGCAGGAGTCGCCCCAGCTCACAACTAGAGAGCCCGCCAGCAGCAACGACTGAGAGCAATCAAAAATAAATAAACTAACCAAGTTATTTTAAGAAGGCGAGGGAACATTGTATTGCTATGATGATAAATGGGCCAATCCAGTGCAATTCTAAGTATGTATGAACCAAATAGAAGAGCTATAAAGTTTGTGAAGCAAAAACTGATAGAGCTGAAAAGAGAAGAGATAAACTCACCATTACAGTTGGACACTTCCGCATCTCTCTCTGTCTCTCCTTAATTGCTAGCACAATTAGATAGAAAATCAGCAAGGATATCTATGTTCTCAGCAACACCATTGGCCTGTGAAATCGAATCAATATTTATAGAACACCCCACTGGACATCAGGAGACTACACATTCTTTCCAAATGTTCATAGAACATAGACCAAGACAGATTCTATCCTTGGCCATCAGACAAACCTCAACAAATTTAAAAGAATTGAAATTATACAGAGCGTGTTCTCCGACCCAAATGAAACTTTTCAAATCAATATTCTAACCTCCCACCTCAGAAATGCAGAAAAAGAGCTAAATAAGTCAAAAGGAAACAGTAAACAGAAGAGCAGAAATCAATCAAATTAAAAATAGAAGAACATTAAAGAAAATCAATGAAACACAAAGCTGGTTCTTAGAAGTGATCAATGAAATCGACAAAACTCTAACAAGACTGGTAAAGGGAAAGAAAGAGAGAGAGAGAGAACACAGATTACCAATATTCAAGATGGAGCAGGGATACCATTACAGATCCTGCAAACATCCGAAGAACAATAAGGGAAACAGTACAAATAACTCTAAACACATAATTTTCACAACTTAGATGAAACAGGCCAAGTCCTCAGAAAACTACAATTCACTGAATGTGAAATAGGTTATTTGAGTAGCCCTGTAACTACTAAGAGAGCTTCCCTGGAGGCTCACTGGTAAAGAATCTGGCTGCCAATTCAGGAGAGACGGGTTGGATCCCTGGATCAAGAGGATCCCTTGGAGAAGGAAATGACAATCCACTCTAGTATTCTTACCTGAAAAATCCCATGGATAGGGGAACCTGGTGGGCTATAGTCGACAGGGTGGCAAGAGTCGGACACAACCAAATGACTGACCGCACAGAGCAGACCTGCACCCACGGGGTTGCACAAGGCTCGGACAAGACTGAGCGACTAACAACAGCTATGAAAGAAATTAGATTCAAAATTTTAAAACACCACATAAAGAATTCTTTGGGTCCAGGTGGTTTATAAAGGAATACTTCCCAATTCATTTAATTTGCTAGTATTATCCTGGCACCAGGTAATGATAGCATGAAGAAAAGGATACTGCAGACCAATATCCCTCATGAGTACAGGTGCAAAAATCCTTAACAAAATGTTAACAAATAGAATTCAGCAATACATTTTAAACCTTATGTACTATGTTCAAGTAGATGTTATTCTAGGCAGGCCAGTCTGGTTCAATATTTGAAAGTTATTTAATGGAGTGAACCATATTAGCAGACTAAAGAAAAAAAATCACACGATCATGCCATTTAATGCAGAGAAAAAAACTGCTTGGCAAAATTTGACACTGATTCATGATTTTTTAAAAAAGAACTTTCAGTAAAATAGGAATAGAGGACAACTTCCTCCACTTGATAAAGCCCTTCTACCAGAAAACTACAGCTAGCGGTGAAAGACTGAATGCTTTCCTTTTAAGATCAAGAATAAAGTAAAGATATTTGCTTTCACCACTCTTATTCAACTCAGCGCTGGATATTCTAGCCACTATGGTAAAGTAAAAGGAAATGAGGCACACTGATTGGAAAGGAAGAAATAAAACTGTCCCTTTCGCCAAACACCACCAAAGAATCAACAAAAACGCTCCTAGAACATTTAAGTGAGATAAGCAAGGTTGAGGAGACAAGATAAATGCACAAAAATAAAATTTATTTCTATATCCTAGCAATCAACATTTGGACACTGAAATTAAAAATAGCAAGTAATTTACAATTGTTCAAACAAAAGCAAATACTTAGGTACAGACCTAACATACACATGTATAGGACTTATCTACTAAAAACTACAAAATGAAGATGGAAAATAATCAAAGAAAATCCTCTTTTTCTTTTCTTTTTTTAAATTAAAATTATTTTTAATGGAGGGTAATTGCTTTATAGCACTGTGTTGATTTCTGGCATACATTAGCATGAATCAGCCCTATGTATAAATATGTCTCCTCCCTCTTGAACCTCCCTCGCATTTCCCACCCCATCACACCCCTTCAGGTTGCCACAGAGGGCCGGATTTGAGCTCCCTGCACACAGCAAATTCCCACTGGCTACCTATTTAACACACGAAAATGTATATTTTTCCATGCTACTCTCTCCATTCGACCCACCCTCTCCTTCCTGCCCTGTGTCCACAAGAATGTTCTCTATGTCTGCATCTCCATTGCAACCTGGAGAGACAGCCTGTGTTCATGGATTGGAAGACTTAGCAAAGGAAAGATGTCAGTTATTCCCGGATCAAATACAGGTTTAATGCAATTCCTATCAAAACCTCAGCAACAATTCTTTATAGATTAAAATAAGTATAGTCTAAATTTTTGGAAAGGCAAAGGGATTAGAGTACTTAAACCATTGTTATGAAGGAAGAATAAAGTAGGGGAAATTGTTCTACCTGATTTCAGGACTAATTATAGCTACAGGAATTAAGACTGTTTCTGGTAAAGGGAGAGAGACACAAAGATCAATGGAAGCCAAAACGGAAACCTGGAGTTGGATGCACATAACAACGCCCAAGTGATTTTAACACAGGTTCAAAGCACTTCACTGCAGGAAAGATATCTTTTTCAACAAATGGTGCTGAAGCAACTGGACATCCATAGTCAGAAAGAAAAAGAAACCTGGTCCAAATCTCAGCCTTATGTAAAAATTAACTCAAAATTGTTGTTGTTGTTCAGTAACTAAGTCATGTTTTCAGTGGATAAGTTGTTTTATAGACAATTACAGCCTCATCAGGCAGATGCTGGATGGACTGTGGATTTTCTGAACACGTCTCAGCTGCCCTTTTGTTCAGTCACTAAGTCATGTCTAACTCGTTGTGACCCCATGGACTGTAGCACATCAGGCCTCCCTGTCCTTCACCAACTCCCAGAGTTTGCTCAAACTCATGTCCATTGAGTTGGTGATGCCATCCAACCATCTCATCCTGTGTTACCCTCTTCTCCCCTACTCCCAATCTTTCCTTGCATCAGGGTCTTTTCCAATGAGTCAGCTCTTCACATCAGGTGGCCAGAGTACTGGAGCTTCAGCTTCAGCATCAGTCCTTCCAATGAATATTCAGGGTTGATTTCCTTTAGGATTGACTGATTTGATCTCCTTGCAGTCCAAGCTACTCTCAAGAGTCTTCTCCAGCATCACAATTCAAAAGCATCAATTCTTCAGTGCTCAGCCTTCTTTATAGTCCAACTTTTACCCTCTTCCAACAATGCAAGAGACGACTCTATGCAAGAACATCACCAAATGATCAATACTGAAATCTGATTGATTACATTCCTTGCAGCCAAAGATAGAGAAGCTCTTATACAGTCAGCATAAACAAGATCTGGAGCTGACTGTGGCTCAGGTCATTAGCTCCTTAGTGCAAATTCAAAAGGGACCATAGATTTAAATGTAAAACAATAAATCTTTTAGGAAAAAAGTGGGAGAAAAACTTGGATCCAGGGCCAGGCAAGGAGGTTTCAAAAATGAAAAGCATGATGCATGAAATGAAATGTGAACGCATGGAACTATTAATACATCAACATGAAAAATCGTGACTCTGACAAAGACCCTGTTAGAAAGATGAAAAAACAAGCTATGGAAGGGAGAAAATACGTGTAAAGCTCACATCCAACAAAGAACTAGTATCTAGAATATATGAAACACTTTCAAAACTCAGCAGTGAAAAAGCCCAAACAATCCGGCTTAAAATGGGCAAAAGACACAAACAGGCGTTTTACCCCAAGAGATAGCAAATAAGTGTGTGAACAGAAGTTCTGCATTAAAATCACAAGTAGATAGCACAGATATATAAGAATGGCTAAGTTAAAAATTAATGGGACCTCACCAGGTTTGACAGTGCAGATAGACTGAGTCACTGGTGCCTTGTTGGTGGGGATGTAAAAGATACAGCCACTCTGGAAAGCAGTCTGGTAGTTTCTTCAGAAACTGGACATGCAACTACCCTTCAGCCCAGCCATTGCACTGCTGGACATTAACCTCAGATACACGAAAACTCACATTCACCCAAAAATCTGCCCACAGAGGTTTACAGCAGCTTTATGTGTGATAGTCAAAACCTCCAGACCACCCAGATGTCTTTCAACAGGTGAAGAATTAAACCAAATGTGGTCCATCCACACCGTGGAACACCACTCAGCCATAAAAAAGAAGGAACTACTGATACGGGCAACAACATAGACGAATGTCCAGAGAATTCTCATGGAAAAACCAATTGCAAGAGGTTATATATTATGCAATTCCATTGATGCAACATTTTTGAAATGACAAAATTATACAGATGGGGAAGAGGTTTGTGATTGTCAGAGGTTAAGGAGCCGGTGAGGAGGAATGAAAGATGATGTGATTATAAAGGGGTCGCTGGAGGCATCCTTGTGTGCATGGTATATTCTGTCTCTGGGCTGTATCAAGGTCAGCTTTCCGGTTGTGATATCATGCTACAGTTTTGCAAGTATTGCCACTGGGGCAAAGGAGGTAAAGGCTTACATGAGATCTCTCTCTGTTCTTTCCTACAACTATAGTCCTTTAAAAATACAAACATTATTTGTTTAAGTCATAGGACAGTCTTGAGTGAAGTCACTATGGCAGTGGAGGCAGTTGCATGGAGTATGGGGGTGAGGAAGTGGGGGGAGGAGCTCTGGAGATGAACAGTGAGAGGACCTAGAACGAGAGGGTGTCAGGTCACCAGAATCAGACAGCTGGGCTGCAGGGCAAGGGACTGTGACCATCCTTTGTCAATCTCAGAAGGTGAGGACCAGGAATGATGCTCTTCCTCCTTACTAGAATTCAGAGAGAGAGAGTGCACATGCACGCTCAAGTCCAGGCCTCTGCAGGCAGACAGTGGTGGGCAAGATGGCAGCCCCATCGCTGGCCATCACCATGCCTCTCAAAGCCTTCATCTTCATCAGTAAAATGGGAATAAAGAGTACCATTGTGATACTTGAGTAAGATCGAGTAGTTCAGGTGCCTGGGAGCTGAGGAGAGAAGGTGTTTCATATGCATCTAACATTTTGTTCACATCCTGAGACCCTGACCTGCCCATTTCCATGCCTTTCAAAGCCTTCATCTTCATCAGTAAAATGGGAATAAAGAGTACCATTGTGATACTTGAGTAAGATCGAGTAGTTCAGGTGCCTGGGAGCTGAGGAGAGAAGGTGTTTCATATGCATCTAACATTTTGTTCACATCCTGAGACCCTGACCTGCCCATTTCCCTCCTCCATTGTTTCCACTGCTCGTCTCGTCCAGTGAATTTATTCTTCTTTGCCTTCTATGATGAACTGCCATGTAGGATATTCTATAAAGAAAAAAATGGGTGGATAAATGTACAAAGAAACGTCACCAACCTCACAATGATATATTTTGATGTTAAATATTAAAGCATCAATATGGTGGACAAAGGTAAAAACTTCCAGTTAAAAGATAATTCCTGCAATGTAATGTACAGGCTTTCCAGGTTATGCAGTGGTAAAGAATCCACCTGCCAATACAGGAGACACAGGTTCAATCCCTGGGCCCAGAAGATCTCCTGGAGGACGAAATGGTAACCCACTCCAGTAATCTTGCCTGGGAAATTCCAGGGACAGAGGAACCTGGCAGGCTACAGTCCACGGGGTTGCAAAGAGTTGGACATGACTGAGCGACTAAGCAGACAAGCGCATAATGTACTGTGGTGAATAGAGTTAATACTAAATTGTATATTTGAAAATTGCTAAGAAAATAAATCATAAATGTTCTCATCACAAGAAAAAATCTGTAACTATAGAAGGTAATTAATGTTAATTAAATTTATTATGGTGATCATTTAAACTACAAATTGTTGTTGGCTGCCTTTACTAAGAGACATGACTTGTATTTTCCCTGATATACGTCTAGTTACATTTACTCCTTACATTCATATTAAAAACTTTTTTTACTAAAATGCATTTTGTCAGTGACTTAGCCACAGCTTAGGTATAAACACTTCCCAAGGAACCTTTCTGCTGCAAAAAGGGAAGAAGCCCCTGCCTGATGTAGGGCAGTTTTCAGCTGTCACCCCTGCAAATGTGTGAAAACCCCCAAACCACAAACCGTGATTCAGTTTCTGTTTTATGCCACAAGGAGAATTATTTTAAAATAGGCATGATGCAATCATCTGCGTAATAATATTGCCCAGTGTAATTGCTACTGTAGAAAACAGGAAGGGAGTGAGGTTACTAACGGTCAGTTTTGCTCATTCCCTGGTCACAGGCATAGAAAAGCATCCACTACCTCTCTGTCCAAGGACTGAGCAAGTGTGAAATGTAGGTATTTTCCACAGGTAGTCAGCTGATATATTTTGCATCTGTGAACATGGTGGAATTTTTTAATAGCACACACTGAACGCGACTACAGCAAACATTGAAATCCATCAAGGTTTACAGGGTAATAACAAAGGCCAGTGGAGTACTTCTTAGTAGAAGATCTAGAATAACTTGCAAACATCGTATCATGATAGCTCTAGCCGAAGATTATTGCTGCAAAGTGGGGAAAAGTGAGCTGGGGAGGCTTCTGAGACTTCAGAGCTTGAAGGAAGCTTAGCCATCATCTGATAACAAGAACTGAGCCTTGGAGACTGTACTAGGCGCCCAGCACCTTCAACTTGAGAGCCATTAATTCACTTAATCCTTAGCACAGCTCCATGAGCCAGTGCTGTGTGCCAAGTCTCTCAGTCATGTCCAACTCCTTGCAACCCCCTGGACTGTAGCCCGCCAGGCTCCTCTATACATGGGTTTCTCCAGGCAAGAACACTGGGATGGATTGCCATTCTCCTCCAGGGGATCTTCCCAGCCCTGGAATCAAACCCAGGTCTCCCGCACTGCAGGCAAATTTTTTACCAACGGAACCTCCAGGGAAGTCCAAGAATCCTGAACTGGGTAGCTGATCCTTTCTCCAGGGGATCCTCCCAACCCAGGAATAGAACCGGGTTCTCCTCCATTGCAGGTGGATTCTTCACAGCTGAGCTGCCAGAGAAGCCCATGAACCAGAGTCTCTAATTATTCTTCACTCTATTATATTTCACAATGGGGAAATAAGGCACAGAGAGGTTATGCAACTTACCTAGGGTCACACAGCAAAAAGTACCAATCTCAGATCCAAAATGGTCAGGGTTGGCTCCAGAAGTTGCAGATTCTTTTTTTTCCTGTAAGAAGGATATTTTTTCTTTTCTTTTCTTTTTAAAAGTAAAACAAATATTTTAATGTTAAAACTTGATGAATTTTACATGTCTATTCACTTATTTAGGACTTCCCGGGTGGCTCAGTGGTAAAGAATCTGCTTGCAATGCTGAGTTGGGAAGATCCCTTGGAGGAGTGCATGGCAACCTACTCCAATATTCTTGCTTGGGAAATCCCATGGACAGAGGAGCCTGGTGGATCATAGGCCATAGGGATGCAAAGAGTTAGATACTATTGAGTGACTAAACAACAAATACACCTAAATACCAACTACAAAATTGAACATATTAACCCTGTGAAAATATTTCTTGGGCACTTGCTCAATCAATTCAAGTCTTTAGAAGTAAACACTATAGATTAGTGGTTTATTCTTGATCTCTGTATAATTGGAAGACCATATATACTATTTTGTGTATTCCTTCTCTCATTCCACATTATGATTTTGAGATTCACCCTTGTTGTTGTACATACTTATGGTTCATTCCTTTACACACAATTTATTTTTCATTCTCTTATTGATGATGCTTGTGTTGTTTCCAGTTTGAGGCTATTATAAATAAAGATGCTATCAACATTCTTATAAATGTATCTTGGTCGACGTAAATATTCATTTCTCTTGAGAATATATCTAGCAGTGAAATTGATGGGTTATGGGACAAGAATATGGTTAACTTGGGTAGATACTACCAACCAGTTTTCCAAATTTATACCAACGTATTCCCATCAGCCATGTAAGAGTTCCAGCTGGTCCATGTCTTTGCCATCACTTTGCATTTCCAGTTTTTTTTTTTCTTTTTTTTTTTTTTTAAATTGATGGGTTATGGGACAAGAATATGGTTAACTTGGGTAGATACTACCAACCAGTTTTCCAAATTTATACCAACGTATTCCCATCAGCCATGTAAGAGTTCCAGCTGGTCCATGTCTTTGCCATCACTTTGCATTTCCAGTTTTTTTTTTTCTTTTTTTCTTTTTTTTTCACTGTAGCTGTTCTCATGCGTGCTTGCTTCGTGTTTCCAGCACCAAGGTTTTAATTTGCCTTTCTCTACTGACTAGTGATGTGTCTGTTCAATTCCCCCCACCCCCATTTTAAAATTGGATTGTTAGACTCCAATTAAATAAATTTAAAAAAATTAAAAATTGGATTGATTTGTTTTTAATGACTTGTAGAATTTGTCTATCTGTTCTGCATACATGTTCCCTGTTGCCCAAATATTTTGTGAATATGTTCTCCCAGTCTGCAGATTGCCGTTTAGCTTCTTAATTTTTTTTTTTTGATGATTAGAGTTCCTGGTTTTAACAAAACCCAATTTTCTTCTGTGGTTATAGGTTCTTTGCATGTATGTCTTTAAGAAATCTACCACAAGAACCTACTTACCACAAGAATATGAAAATATTTTTAATATTTTCTTCTGAAAGTGCCATTGTTTTGGTTTTCATTTCTCAGTTTGTGATCCACCTTGAATTAATTTCTGCGTGTGCCAAAAGGCAGAGGCCAAAGTTTATTTTTTCTGTGTGTTTAACAGCTCCAAGCATCAATTTGCCGAAAACACCATCCTTTCTCCCCTGAATTGCCCCAGCAGTTTGATTTCATCACATCACCATACATGAGCTGCTGCTGCTGCTGCTGCTGGTGCTGCTGCTAAGTCACTTCAGTCGTGTCCGACTCTGTGCGACCCCATAGACGGCAGCCCACCAGGCTCCCCCGTCCCTGGATTCTCCAGGCAAGAGTACTGGAGTGGGTTGCCATTTCCTTCTCCAATGCATGAAAGTGAAAAGTGAAAGTGAAGTCGCTCAGTCGTGTCTGACTCTTCGCGACCCCATGGACTGCAGCCGACCAGGCTCCTCCGTCCATGGGATTTTCCAGGCAAGAGTACTGGAATGGGGTGCCATGAGAGAAAGGTGCATTTCTGGAGTATCTATTCTTCCAGACAGCTGTCCCTTGGTCTTACACCAATATAGCACCATCTTTGTTACATTGTTTAAAAGTAAGTCCTGGAATAAGATAACATCCTGGGTCCTTTGGATTTCCACATAGATTTTTAAATCAGTTTATCAATTGTCATCCCAAAAGGAGGGGAGAGGAAAAGCAAATCTAGTGGAGTTTCGACCGGGATTGAATTTGTCTAAAGATTATTTCATGTTAGGACCTCATCTCCGTGGTTTAGTCACTAAGTCATGTCTGACTCTTGTGACCCCATAGGCTATATAGCCTGCCAGTTTCCTTGGGATTCTCCAGGCAAGAATGCTGGGAAGACCACAGGTCCTCCCAAGAGAAGACCGCATCTTGACAGCATTCAATACCCTGTGCAGTGCTGTGCTTAGTTGCTCAGCGACTATGTTCTATTTCGTAGACTGTATTTAGGTGTATTTGTTGTTGTTTAATCACTAAGCTGTGTCCAGCTCTTTGTGACACCATGGACTGTTGCCTGCCAGGCTCCTCTGTCCATGGAGATTCTCCAGGCAAGAATACTGGAGCGGGTTGCTATGTCCTCCTCCAGGGAATCTTCCCAACCCACGGATCGAGCCCAGGTTTCCCGCATTATAGGTGGATTCTTTACCTTCTGAGCCATCAGGGAAGCCCAAGAATGCTGGAGTGGGTAGCCTATCCCTTCTCCAGGGGATCTTCCCAACCCGGGAATTGAACCAGGGTCTCCTGCATTGCAGGCAGATTCTTTACCAGCTGAGCTACCAGGGAAGTCCTTTAAAGATCCCAACCCACTAGTATAGAATATCTCATTGTGTATACATCATCTATAGTGTCTCTCATCAGTATTACTATGTTTTAAGTTCATCTTTAGCTACATTTATTCTTTTTTACTATTGTAAAGGATATATTTTAAACACATTGTCCAATTATTTGCAGCATGTAGAAATAGAATTGACTTTCTAGACTGACTTTGTATCTTGTAATCTTCCTAAAAGATTATTTAGGAATCTTTTCCTAAATAACTAAGCATTTATTCTTGCTTTAATATTTATTATTTCCTTCCTTCTGCTTGGTTTGGGTTTTGTTTGTGCTTCTTCCAGGTTCTTAAAGTGGAAGTTTTAGGTTCTTAAAGTGGAAGTTTATTGATTTGAGACCCTTTTTAACTCTTACAGCTATAAATTTCCCTCTAGGCACTGTTTTCACTGTATCCTATAAGTTTTGGTATATTGTGCTTTTATTTTCATTCATTGTGAAGTATATTCTAATTTCCCTTGTGGTTTCTTCTTTGAATATCTGATAACTCAGAATAGTGTTGTTTGATGTGCGCATAGTGAATTTTCTAAAATCATTTATTAATGACAATAATTTATACATTTATAGATTTTATATTTTAGATAGTATATTTTATATTATATTTATAGTATATAATATATTTTATATTATAGATAGTTGAACTATGATGTTTGATTTTTTTTCTTAATTATTCATCCTGACTGGAATTAGATTTTTGAATCTGTGGGTTGTTACCTTTCATAAGATTTTGAAAATATTTGGCTACTATTTTCCTAAGTATCACTTTTCCCTCTACCCTCCTCCTCTATTCTCCCCCCTTCTCCCTCTATTTCCCCTGTCTTTCCCTCTCTTTCTTCCCTAGGACTCCAGTTACATCCATGTTGATATTAATCAAGATTTTATATTTTAGATAGTATATTTTATATTATATTTATAGTATATAATATATTTTATATTATAGATAGTTGAACTATGATGTTTGATTTTTTTTCTTAATTATTCATCCTGACTGGAATTAGATTTTTGAATCTGTGGGTTGTTACCTTTCATAAGATTTTGAAAATATTTGGCTATTATTTTCCTAAGTATCACTTTTCCCTCTACCCTCCTCCTCTATTCTCCCCCCTTCTCCCTCTATTTCCCCTGTCTTTCCCTCTCTTTCTTCCCTAGGACTCCAGTTACATCCATGTTGATATTAATCATGTCCTCCCTACCTGTCTCACACTTTGTTCTGTTTTCACAGTTTTTTCTCTCTCTGTGATTCATTTTAGGCATTTTCTCTTGGTCTATCTTTAAACATAGTAATCTTGTGTCCTGTTATATCCAGTCTTCTGTAAAAGCCATCTGAAACACCCTCATTTCAGATATTCATTTGCCCTTCCAGAAAGCCCATTTGACAATTTTTGTAGATTCCAATCCTTCATTGAAATGCTCCCACTTTGCACCTCGCTTTGTCTCTCTTTTACCCTATTATATTTGTCACAGTAATTTTGAAGTCCTTGACTTCTAAGTTTATTCTCTGGGTCATTCTCAGAAGTGTGGTCTCTAAACATACCAGTTGTCTCCACAGACAAGAGATGAACTGTGTCTCCTGACCTCTGTGCTCTGGTTATTGTATTCACTCATCAACTTTCACCTACCAGTTGGGATGTCTGGGTTGGTTTACCTTAGAGTCTGTGACCGCACCCCCAGGAACCAGGCCAGGAAATACATGTTGCAGCAGTAACTCCAATGCAATAACCCAAACAGTGTTGTGTCACCGGAGATCAGGAGGCACTTTTCCCTTAACAGTTCGGGAAGCTAGTTGTCTTGGGCGACATAGGGTCTAGAGATTGAAGCCATTTTCACCATTTTCCTTGAATGGCCCATCGACACTGAGGATTGCCAATGCACCCATCACAATCCACAATTTGAGTAAATTGTTCTTTATTTCTCCAAAAGTCCTAAAATTGATGTTAATGACCATTTAACTGAAGTAGCCTGTGGTGCATGGTACAAACCCTATTCTCTTAAGAACAAAGGTAACTCATGGTTACCATAACTGGTTCACTGGGGTTTTGCCTGCCTCTCAATGGAGGGTTTTGAGGGATTCTGTACAGGTGATTGGAAACGAGCCCCTATGTGGGCACTGTGATTTGTGTGATAAATGCCTCACGTGGAAGAACTTGAGAGTGCTTTGGTTTTCTTATGTCTCAATTGCTACACAATAGTGTTTGACACCTTGTTATTTCAACTGTACCAAGTTTTCAACTCTTAACCCAAGGAGAGATCAGAAGTGCTATTTGGGCTGTCAGCTGGCAATGCCTGGAAGGGAGTCAATGGGAAACCACACCAGGCAAGGATTCAGACCTAGAACTGAGGCCACGCGTGCTATGCGCGGGGCCCTGAGGACCGAGGAACAGCCTGGGGTCTGCTCCCTGATGTCCAGTGTCCCTGGACCCTTTCTGGCCCCACCTTTCCCAACCAACCTCATCCCCACCATGCCGGTCTGTCTCCTCCTGGTCAGGCACCGGTGTCCCATCAGCCGAACACTGCCCTTCGCGTCTCCAGTCTGGACATCCTGCCCCTGTCTATAACCTGATATGGGCTCTGGATGTGCATGGGCCCCGAGGCCTTTCACAAGAAGCGGTGCCCACTCCGTGGTCCCTCCCCAGAGGGCCTGAGTCCACAGAGGAGGGCAGGACACACGTCTAAGGCTGATACCGTCCCTGCCACCCGACATCAACACAACTTCAGTAGAACCTGGCTTTGCCCAGGCATCCTGGCCAAGCTCCTTGTCCAGTGGTTCCTTCCCCGCTCCCCCCACCCCTCCATTTCCTAGGCTCCTGACCCCCTCCCAGCTCATGACCTCCCCTCCTGAGCAGCTGCGGGCACTGGTGACTCTAGCAGCACCTTAAACAGGCGGGGAACAAGTGTGCCCCTGCGTGGGGGATGCCTGGTGCTGACAGCCTTGTGAATGCATCTGGACACTCGATTCCCTTCTGAGAGCAGCCGAGAGCCACAGCTCTTAGGGCTCCTCCTGTGGGCCAGCTGAGTGTGGCCACCTGTGAGCCCCGAATCACAGGATCCTGGGGGCTCCCCAGGGCTGCAGGGGGGAATCCATCCCACCAGATGTCACCTTCCTTCCCCTTTGCTTCACCATCTCAGGAATCGGAGGTGACACGGAAGCATGTCTCTCCAGCTCCACGTGAGTGATGGCCATCTTCTCCTGTCCCCACCATGGTGACCGACCCAGGATGGTATCCAGCTCCCCCTTTCCCCCTGTCCTGTAGCAATGCCTGCAACCTGGAATCCCCCCGAGACCCTGACGGCAAAGGTCTGGGTGTCCAGAGTCTGAACAGCTTCCAGGTGATGCAAATATGAATTCAAATATTGGAACGAGAGACCTGGACCTAAAGGTGAACGTGCATGAGAAATTGCTGGGAATTTGCCTTGTTAGACGCACCATGCCACACGCAGTCAGTGGGTGAGACCTGGCGCTTTTACCCAGCTCCTCCGAATGCCTGCAGCACTTGTGTCTCCCTGTGAATGTGGAGTCATCCTCATGAAGTCCGCCTGCAGGTGAGCTTGAGGACCCCTCTCCCTGCTGTGTCATTGATACGCAGCCCTCCCCCCACCACCTCCACTCCTGTCATCAGTGACCTCACTCAGTCGTGTCCAGCTCTTTGCAACCCCATGGACTGTAGCCCGCCAGGCTCCTCTGTCCGTGGGATTCTCCAGGGAAGAATACTGGAGTGGGCTGCCGTTTCCTTCTCCAGGGGATCCTCCCAACCCAGGGATCGAACCTACATCTCCTGCGTCTCCTGATTTGCAGGTCGATTCTTTACCCACTGAGCCATCCAGGAAGCCCCACGATACGAAGAGCCCCGCCATCTCCAGGCTGCCCAGTGGCATCTCCTGGGCGAGGGGCCGTGATGCCTCCAGGTTACCGCAGACTCACGAATCGGGACATCTGGGTGGGGTTCAGGGAAGAGAACACTGATGGCCACACCTCAGAACCCATCCTGAGTGACAGGAAGGTCCAGGTGGACAGAGGGCTGGATGCCCCAGTACCCCATCCCTCTCACAGCCCTTCACAAGTCCCCCCACCCCTGGCAGCTTTATCCCCATGCTGGAGGTGGCCCTCCTTCCCCCACCCAGCCTGTTGCGCTGAGTCTGTCCGGCTGCCTGTCCCACGTGGCCGTGTGTCTGAGGTCACTCACCCCGGGGCAGGACTGTGGTGCATGGGAGCAGACCCATGAGGGCATGAGGATGGGGGTGGTTTTCTCCTGATGAACCACAGGGTAAGAAATGGAAAGTGAAGCATGAGCCCCAGTCACCTGCTTCATTTGCGGTCCCAGAAAAATGTCGTAGAGCCTGTTCTCCAGATGCCAAAGGTGAAACAGCTTAAGAATACCTGGCAGCAGAGCAAGATGGTGTAGGAAGTTAAGGGCAGAGACTTTTGCCCCTCAGCACAGGAAAAGGGGTCCTAGAACATCCCCAGGCATCAGCTGCAGGTTCTTATAGCCGCCTCTACCCATGGAACCATTTCGGAATGTGGAAACTGGAAAACCACGTAAGAATATCTCACACAGTTGAGATTGAAAAATAGATAGATCGAGCTGTGAGCTGATAAAAATCAGAAGTATGCTGGCCAAATCTCAAATCTCCTCACCAGGATAGCCTGGGTCCTGCCCACGTGGGTGGGATAGTCCCAGTCGCCTTGAGGGAAGGCTGTTTGTGTTCCTATAAGCAAGAGGAGAGACAAAAGCAAAGCTAGCAAGTACCTCTCTCAGGGCCAGGGGACTTGAAGGCAGGCATGTCAGGTAGCTGGGGGTCTGCACAGGTTGTGGCTGTTCAGTCACTAAGTCCTGTCCCACTCTTTGTGAGCCCATGGACTGCAGCACGCCAGGCTTCCCTGTCCTTCACTATTTCCTGCAGTTTGCTCAAACTCATGTCTATTGAGTCAGTGATGCCAACTAACTATCTCATCCTCCGTCATGCCCTTCTCCTCCTGCCTTCATTCTTTCCCAACATCAGGGTCTTTTCCAACGAGTTAGTTCTTCTCATCAGGTGGCCAAAGTATTGGAGCTTCAGCATCAGTCCTTCCAATGAATATCTAGGGTCGACTTCCTTTAAGATTAACTGGTTTGATCTCCTTGTTCAAAAGCATCAACCCTTCAGTGCTCAGCCTTCTTTATGGTCCAACTCTCACATCCATACATGACTACTGGCAAAACCATAACTTTGACTAGACAGACCTTTGCTGGCAAAGTGGTGTCTCTGCTTTTTAATATGCTCTGTAGGTTTGTCATAGCTTTTCTTTCAAGGAGCAGGTGTCTTTTAATTTCTTGGCTGCAGTCACCATCTGCAGTGATTTTGAAGCCCAAGAAAATAAAGTCTCTCACTGCTTCCAACGTGCTTCAAATTCCAACAAGGTCACCATCAAATGTGGATAAGTCAAAAACATGTGACAGTCAGGTCTCTGGGTGATGACATTGGGGTCCGAGCATGGAAAGCTGGCCGGGAGCAGCAGGCCGTGCAAAGTGGCCTAGAACATGGGACCACATCATCCAATGTCTACAACCTATGAGAACCAGCGTTGACCACTGACTGTCTAAGAAAATTCCATCAGGCAGTGAACAGTCCTCTTCCAACAGAGCTGAAGAGCAGCAGAGGGGTAACTGTGATTCCATGTCAGCCTGTCTCCCAGCTGTGCTCCTGAAGTCACCCCAAACCCAGAACGAAGTTGTGAGCTTGTTAACAGGAAATGGACTTCCAAAGGCTTTTTGCCTTTTGGAATCATAGAAATCCCTGCTTAAAGACTTCAAATCTTAGACTCTTTTTATAAAATCCTGCTGGAGCCCTGGAGAAAGAATTTCTAAGCTCAGCTCCCTCCCGGCTCATGCACTGTCAGCTGCCCTCGGCACCGAGCTCCGGTCCATGAGGACATGTCACATCCGGAGAGTTGGCAGTCGCACTCAGGACATGCCATGGCTTTCTCTGGCTTATTGTTGAGCATTGAGAATGCATTTTCCCATAGATGCAGGGGTTAGGTTCCCAGGCCCATCTATAAAAGACTGTTTTTGTTTCATTTGTAGATAAATTGCATTACTGCCATTCTTCATGGCACTACAGTGTGGAGCTCTCAGTATAGAAATCTCTCCAACACTGAGCTTGTCAGAAAATGCCTCCAGTTCAAGCCTCCAGGAGCTGTGGTTCAGTGACGCAGGTCCTGGGGTGCCTACCTGTCCAGGTGGGAGTCAGTGCATGGGTCACGGTGGTCGGCATTACCCAGAGGGTGGTCCAAGGTTATGGTGACATCCCAAGCAGAGATGTGAGCCAGGGAGGAAAAAGATGGGAAGAACTGATCCTCAGACTAAGGCAAGCTTTCATACAGCAAGAATATCAGCTTGTCCAGCAATGTCTGCAGGGGAAGCCTTGAACGTCCTGCTAAATTTCTGATCCCATGCAAGCAAGGGTGGATGAAGTGACTCCAGCCAGAGGTCCCCATCTGGACAAAGGTTTTAATCTGGAGAAAGAAAGTTAAGGTTCATCCCTCAAGCTGAGTTGGATCCCTCGGGAAGGCTGTCATTGCCTTCATCTCTATTATACCAAGTCCTGACTCAGCAGCCCTCGGTGTCCTGATTGATTGGTGATATCTGCCAAGGGAAAAGGCAGGGATAGTCTACCTGGTGGGATGCACCCTCCCTGGGAAAGTCAGTTGTTTAAGTTGTTCAGTCGTGTCCAACTTTTTGGAGCCCCGTGGACTGTTGCCTGCCAGGCTCCTCTGTCCATGGGATTTCAGCACCTCCCCAATTTTTAGAATTTTCCCAGGAAAGATGTGCTCTTATATACAAACAGACACTTGGATCTTTTTTCAGAAGTCCATAATAGAAGAATTACTTGTCAGAGATTATACAGTTGGGCATATATGTAAATCTAAAAATATCTTACACCAAATGATGTCTATACAATGTACAGAAAAAGAAAGTTGCCATGTTCTATGGGAAAGGTTGTCTTTGGGTACATGAACTAAGTGTACCCTGGAGAGTGGCTATCAGTACTATTGAAAATTGAGAGTATCCAGGAAAATGTAGTTATGTGGCCACTGTGTGTGTACAGTTGCTAAGTTGTGTCTGACTCTTTGTGACTCCAGGGAGTGTAGCCCGCCAGGCTCCCCTGTCCTTGGGATTCTCCAGGCAGGAATACTGGAGTGGGTTGCTGTGCCCTCCTCCAGGCCACTGTGCATTGCACCTGAATTTTTATTGTGATTGTATCTCACCAGACTTTGTGTGCATTTCCCCTGTTGGGGAAAGTAAACTACTATTTCATTGATTGTTTTGCAACATAATCTAAATGATACTTTATCTCTAGAATGCAGGCTTAATAGCTCAGTTGGTAAAGAATCCACCTGCGATGCAGGAGACCCTGGTTCAATTCCTGGGTCTGAAAGATCCGCTAGAGAAGGGATAGGCTACCCACTCCTGTATTCCTGGGCTTCGCTGGTGGCTCAGGTGGTAAAGAATCTGCCTGCAATGTGAGAGGCCTGGGTTCGATCCCTAGGTGGGGAAGATTCCCTGGAGGAGGGCATAGTAACCCACTCCAGTGTTCTTGCCTGGAGAATCTCCATGGACAGAAGAGCCTGGAGGGCTACAGTCCATGGGATCACAAAGACTTGGACATGACTGAGCTACTTTCACTTTCACATCTCTAGAATACTAAAATTTGATTATTGCAGCTTTAAAATGCTTTTCATCTGCAATCACCCCTCAAACTGTAGTATTCTGTGTAGGTTTACGAATCTCCCCTCATGTAGTGTTTATGCTGGGTAGGTGTTCCAGACCTCGAGGGGAACATGGCATCAATTCCAGAACAAGAGTTTCCTTGGCAGATTTCAATATTCATGATGCTCCGCTGAGAGAGTTAGTTTCAGCACAAACAGCCCAAGGCCTATTGACCTACAAGCATTTATGTGGTTCCCAACAGTGCCCTCCACCAGAGCTGTGCGTGCTGGTCCAGAGCTTCAGGTAGGAAGCACTGGTTAGCTCCCTGACCCCTGCAGAGGTCAGTTCTCCACTGAAATCCACTGCAAAACTTTCATGTTTTTTTTAATAAAAAAGTTTATTTATTAATGTAAGTGAGTGCAACTCACACAAAGCAACCACATTTAGGACATTTTCCTAAATGAATGAATGAATGAAAGGTAGATAGATGATAGATATAGATGTGGATGGATGATAGAGATAGAAATAGACAGATAATAGATGAATGATATATAATGGATGGATAATGGATAGCAAGATGGATGAACAGACAGATAGATGATGGAAAATGGATCTATTTAATCCATTTTAGTATTTATAGATGGATAGCTAGCTAGCCAACTAGATGGACGGATAAATAGATAAATAGATGGATGATGAATAAGTAATGAATTAGATAGAGGGAGATATGACAGTTGAAAGGTAAAAAAAATCTTCAGATGAGTAAATGCCTGACTTGGTCCCTTTTGCTAGTCTTTATCTGACTTCTGCTCTGAGGTCTAAATTCTGGGCTGAAGACGCCGCTCTTCCTGGTTGAAGGTTTGCTCTCCCTTCCAGAGCCCACTCCTTAAGGACTAGCCACCTTGCTCCTTAAGGACTGGCTCCACTCCTTAAGGACTGGCCGCGTAGGCTTCTGGTTGTCAGGGCCTCAGCCATAACGTCTGATCACAGTAAATAGCCTGGTTTCTCCTTCTAAGCTTGTTGCTAAGCCTCCTGCACACCCTCTCTGCCTGAGGGGAGAAGGATGCAGGCAGCCAGGCTCCCAAGCCCTCCGCCAGCCTAGTGGTGTCAGACTGCAGCTGGCTGGGCACTGTGCCCTCCTGGAGTGTGGTCACGCTGCACTGATCCTCGCTACAGCTGCTGCGTGTAAAATAGACCTAGCAGTGCTCACCCCGGAGGTGGGAGAGACGCGTGTCCAGGCTGCCAGCAACTGGCCATCCCTTCCGCTCATCACTGGCCTGCAGAGTCAAGTAAAATAGAAATATATAAGCATGGGCTTCTGATCAGCTGGCTTGTTTATAAGCCCTAGCTAGTCTGTTTGATACACTAGATTTTAATATTTCACACTTTCTCCCAAGTAGAAAATGTTTGCAAACTGTTTCCATTATTATGAAAATAATAATTTCCTTTTACCAAGTGTCTTACATATGCCTGGCACTTCCTTGAGCTGTTATCATGTTTCCCACACTTCACTCCTTAGGACAGCCTGTCGTGTCATATTAGTCTCTCAGTCACGTCTGACTCTGTGACCCCATGGACTATAGCCCACCAGGCTCCTCTGTTTTGGGGATTCTCCAGGCAAGAATACTTCAGTGGGTTGCCATGCCCTTCTCTAGGGGATCCTCCCAACCCAGGGATTGAACCCGGGTCTCCAGCATTGCAGGCAGATTCTTTACCATCTTAGCCACCAGGGAAACTCAAGACAGCCTAGAGGCAGGGTATTATGTGGGGTGACCAGCTATCAGGTTTTTTTCAGGACTGAGAGGAGGGGTGAGGAGTTCCTGGGATGTGGGTCATAAAAGAAACAATTGTTTGTGTGCACTTGTGTGTATGATCTATGTAAAGTGTTTTCTTTTAAGTAGATATAGAACTATATTTGACACATTACTTTTTTATCACATGAAAGTATTCCATAGCAAAATATAGATATCTTGCCAATTGTTTTATTGACCACATCATTGAATTGTAAATGCCATAAATTATTCAGCCACTTCTTTATGTATGAACATGGAATGTCTGCCTTTTTTTTTTTTTTCAGTTAATAAAGGTATCACTGACTCGATGGATGTGAGTCTGAGTGAACTCCGGGAGTTGGTGATGGACAGGGAGGCCTGGCGTGCTGCGATTCATGGGGTCGCAAAGAGTCGGACACGACTGAGCAACTGAACTGAACTGAACTGAACTGAACTGAAAGGCAACCCTAGCTACTTTTTTTTCTTTGTTCTTTCCCAGCTGATCTAAATGTCACTTACATCTCAACTTGATTCAGAGAATGGACAATAATATTGCATTNGCTGCGATTCATGGGGTCGCAAAGAGTCGGACACGACTGAGCAACTGAACTGAACTGAACTGAACTGAACTGAAAGGCAACCCTAGCTACTTTTTTTTCTTTGTTCTTTCCCAGCTGATCTAAATGTCACTTACATCTCAACTTGATTCAGAGAATGGACAATAATATTGCATTCTTTGTGAGCCATGGTTTTTCCTTACCTTAGTTTGTTTCTAAGAAATGGACAATTTTTTTTACATGTATTTTTCCAATTTTGCCTCTTATATTTGAAATAGGGTTTTGCTTTGCTTTGGAAGGACTATCTTTTCCACTTGCTCAACCTAGACTGTGAAACACTCGCTTTCCAATAAGAGAACGGTTACCTACATTGCTAATCTCCTATTTTAACCAAATGACGCAGATGTGAGGGGTGAGTGAGGTTCATCAACTGGAAAACTAAAAAGCTCCAGCTTTAGGAATCGGTGTGTTGAGAATGGCCATCAGCTAGCTATTGGGGGGAAGGGTTGGGGGTGGGGAAGGGAGGGAATGCCTCTGACTTAGAGAGTTTCCCAGTGTCCAAGTGCAAATGCTCCCACCATTGACCAATTTCAAGCTCCAACACAGCTGCACTGACTACAGCATTAGGAAAAGACCATCACAACGTATTCCCACCACACAGGTACCACTGTCGTCAATAACCTCAGGAACACAAGTAAAATGTGCTAAAGATGATCAAGAAGTGGTGTGGTTTAAGTGTTTATTACCTTTGGTTTTAAAATTCCTTAATTTTGAAGAATGACTGGATTTGCCGTTGGCTCTCGTGGGCTGGAGGACGCTGACACAGGCGTACCCTGGGCGAGGTCCCAGCTCTGTGATCTGCCGCCTCCGCATTCCTTTCCTCCTGCCACCAGCCCAAGGCACTGTGCTCATGCAGGGCAGGCTCACCTAAACAATGTGGTTGGCTGCCCAAGGGATTCTTCGCTTCTGCACACAGAAAGTGCTTATGGTTTTAGAAGACTATCTTCCCACCTTCTAACCATTAAGGTTTTTTTTTTTTTTTTTTTTTTTTAAATCTCAGGCCCAGTTTTCCAGTAGGCCCCTGAGAGGTTAACTCAGGGAGCTCCTCACTGCTTTTATACACACACACACATTTACTTTTTCCAACAACAAAAGCCACTGGCCTGGGTTAGTTTATTTGCTAAACAGTTTCATAATAGTTTAAGTAAGTTTTTCCAGTTGTCCTTTTTCTGTGACTATTTTAAAGGCTGTTTTTAGTGCTTCAGAGTCACGTGGTCTGGTGAAGCGATCTCTGAGAGATGGAAGAGCCAGCCTCCACTCCTGACCCTCAGCTCACCCACATGTGGTCCTGGGCAAACTCGTCTTTTCTCCTACCTCTTCCTCTGAAAGGAAGAGGGCATATCCAGCCAGGAAGGTGCAGGAAACTCATGCTGCCCAAGCATAAGATCTGAATAGAGAAACTTTGGCCAAAGCCGGGTTAGAAATTCCTGAGGCCCTGGTAGGACATGGAGGTGCAGAGCCACAGCCTCACTGGGATCTGGTATTGGAAGCAGGTATTGAAAGTCAAGAGTGAGCCAGCCTCCACTTAAAACCAGAGAGGGGCAACCCAGCCTTGCTGGTGACAAGCAGCTGAGAAACAGCTACTGCAGACGGCTCTGGGGTTGATGTCCTCTGGGATGAGGACAGCAGGGAAGTTATGGGTATCATCAATGCTGTACAGGGACCCCCAACCACAGAGAAGGACAGAAGGCTGGCCTGGGTGGGGAGGGTGTGAGGGGGCGAGTCAGCCACAGAACCAATGGTGAGTGAGACAGAGGCCCAGGGGGACAGATAGACACAAACAAAATTCTCACCCACAATGAGCTTGCAACCCTAAATCTAAAGGTCAAATGACCAGCCTACAAAACCAACATTGAAGCATGAATTTACTCCAAGTGAAGTGAAGTCGCTCAGTCGTGTCCAACTCTTTGCGACCCCTTGGACTGTAGCCTATCAGGCTCCTCCGTCCATGGGATTTTCCAGGCAAGAGTGCTGGAGTGGGTTGCCATTTCCTTCTCCAGGGGATCTTCCCGACCCAGGAATCGAACCCGGGTCTCCTGCATTGCAGGCAGACACTTTACCGTCTGAGTCACCAGGGAAGACTTGAATTTACTCCAAATAAAGTTAATTTACCAGATATTCTGGCAGACACAAATTTAAAAAAGAAAAATTTTTTTAAAGAAAAACTTTTATGACAAAAATATGTATACAGAATAGCCACACAAAATGGTTGGAAAGGAAAGATAGAATTATTCAAATAAAAATTAAAACACTTTTATACCTGACAGAAAAGAACAAATTAATGTACATAAAGGGAGAAATTGCTGTTATATTATAAATCAGAGAGTTGAATGAATAAATAAATAGGCTGGTTCTTAAAAAAAATCTCTATTAGAATAGAAAAACTAAGAGCTAACCTAATTATCTAAAAGGAACAGAAAATAAAAACAGATTTACTGATGATTCTTGAAGCTTGATCAAGGGTATAGTCTTTTTATGTTCACTCCACTTTCATGCTTAGAAATTTTTATTACAAGGTAAAGAGAAAAAGACAGAGAGAGAAAAATAATGAGGAAATATTAACCAAGAGCTATATATTAATATCAGACAAAATGTAAGGAGAAATCACAACAGCAAATCAAGAGTGTGGGTTCCCAGCCTAAGGGTGCACTCACAGGACAGCTGGACACTCAGGGTCAGCAGCTGGCTGGTCCCCAGCTCTCAGCCCCACTGTCCGATGGCTCCCCTGGGCCATCACCCTGCCCTGCCTCCCTTCCTGCTCTGCCTTCTGCAGTCCTGGATAAGCCTTCAGATGCAGAGATGAAGATACTGGTAGCTGGAAGTTGGACAAAACATCCCTGAGGGACACAGATGGGCACTAACAGACCGGTGACCAGTGAGAACAGGCATTTTTCAGGCACATACAGAACATCTACAAAAATTTGCCTGCAATCTGGGACACAGAGCAAGTCTCAAAAGTTTTCAAGCTTAGCTTCATTGCATCGCAGTCTTTGTCCCTAATTAAGAAATTAACCACAGAAAATAACTTGGGGGGATTTCCCTGCGGCCCAGTGGATGAGAATCCACTTGCCAATGCTGGGGACCTGGGTTCAATCCCTGATCTGGGAAGATTCCACATGCCACAGAGCAATCAAGCCCATGTGCCACAACCACTGAGCCTGGGCCACTAACTGAGTAGTTCCCACAAGGGAAGTCACCGCAGTGAGAAGCCTGCCCACCAAAAGGAAGAAGAGCCCCCGCATAAACAAATACATAACCTATAAAAAATAACTGGGGGATGGGGAATTAATAAGTATACCTCTAACTAATGATTTTTAAAAAACTAAATTGAAATTGTGCTATGTGCTAAGTTGCTTCAGTCGTGTCTGACCCTTTGCAACCCCATGGATTGTGTAGCCCACCAGGCTCCTCTGTCTGTGGGGTTCTCCAAATAAGAATACTGGAGTGGGTTGCCATTTCCTTCTGCAGGAGATCTTCCTGACCCAGAGATCAAACTCGGGTCTCTTATGTCTCCTGTATAGACAGGTGGGTTCTTTACCACTAGTGCCACCTGGGAAACCCCAAACTGAAATTAGAAAATACCTTTTAAAACCATTACATCTTAAATCTAGAGTGATGAAAGCAAAATATTTTTTAGATAAATATTTAAATTCTTCCATCAACAGATGGGTGGATAAGGAAGAGGTGATATATCTATCTATCCATATTGATCAATATATATACAATGGAATATTAGCCATAAAAAGAACGAAATTTTGCCATTTCTAACAACATGAATGAACGAAATTTTGCCATTTCTAACAACATGAATGGACTTGCAAGTTATTATGCTTAGTGAAATGTTAGAGAGAGAAAAACAAATGCTATCTGATATCACTTATACGTGAAATCTAAAAATGTAAAGCAAACTAGTGAATATAACAAAAAAGAAACAGACTCCCAGGCTGGTAGCAGTTATCAGCTGGGAGAAGGAAGAGGAGAGGGACAAGATAGGGGAAGGGGATTAAGAGGCACCAACTACAATGTATAAAATAAATAAGCTACAAGGGTATGTTGTACAGCACAGGGAATAGAATCTATATTTTATAATAACTAATTGTGAATCACTATGCTTATTTAACTTCTATGCAGAGTACATCATGAGAAACGCTGGGCTGGAAGAAGCACAATCTGGAATCAAGATTTCTGGGAGAAATATCAATAACCTCAGATATGCAGATGACACCACCCTTATGGCAGAAGGTGAAGAAAAACTAAAGAGCCTCTTGATGAAAGTGAAAGAGGAGAGTGAAAAAGTTGGCTTAAAGCTCAACATTCAGAAAACGAAGATCATGGCATCTGGTCCCATCACTTCATGGCAAATAGATGGGGAAAGAGTGGAAACAGTGTCAGACTTTATTTTNTGACAACACCCTTATAACAGAAAGTGAAGAAGAACTAAAGAGTCTCCTGATGAAAGTGAAAGATGAGAGTGGTAAAGTTGGCTTAAAACTCAACATTCAGAAAACTAAGATCATGGCTTCTGGTCCCATCACTTCATGGCAAATAGATGGGCAAAGAGAGGAAACAGTGGCAGACTTTTTTGGGGGGCTCCAGCTTCACTGCAGATAGTGACTGCAGCCATGAAATTAAAGTCGCTTACTCCTTGGAAGAAAAGTTATGTCCAACCTAGATAGCATATTCAAAAGCAGAGACATTACTATGCCAACAAAGGTCCGTCTAGTCAAAGCTATGGTTTTTCCTGTGGTCATGCATGAATGTGAGAGTTGAACTGTGAAGAAAGCTGAGTGCTGAAGAATTGATGCTTCTGAACTGTGGTGTTGGAGAAGACTCTAGAGAGTCCCTTGGACTGCAAGGAGATCCAACCAGTCCATTCTAAAGGAGATCAACCCTGGGATTTCTTTGGAAGGAATGATACTCAAGCTGAAACTCCAGTACTTTGGCCACCTCATGCGAAGAGTTGACTCATTGGAAAAGACTTTGATGCTGGGAGGGACTGGGGGCGGGAGGAGAAGGGGACGACAGAGAATGAGACGGCTGGATGGCATCACTGACTCAATGGACATGGGTTTGGGTGGACTCTGGGAGTTGGTGATGGACAGGGAGGCCTAGCATGCTTCGGTTCATGGGGTTGCAAAGAGTCAGACATGGCTGAGTGACTAAACTGAACTGAACTGATGTTGTATACCTGAAACTTAGATAATATTGTAATTCTCTAGGCAAGAATAATACTGGAGTGAGTAGCCATTCCCTTCTCCAGGGGAATCTTCCCAGCCCAGAGATCAAACCCAGGTATCCTCCATTGCAAGTGGATTCTTTACCATCTGAGTCACCAGGGAAGTCCGTATTAACTCTATCTCAATTAAAAATAATTTTTTTAAACCCTCAAAGCTTACGTTAGAAAAAAAAGCAGAGACTAAAATGATAATAACATGTTTCCAACACAAGAGGTTAAAAAAAGAACAAGCAAATAAACCCAAGGAAAATAGAAGAAAGGAACTAATTAAAGCAGAGCAGACATTAATAAATCAAAAGACAAATTGTGCCAGATGCCATGTGCAGCTCAGTTCAGCCTGGCCTCTGTCTACTGCCTGCTGTGGTCTCAGCTTCCAGCTGATGGCCGTCACTTCACCCCACATTTCTCAAGTCTTCTCTGATCAGGAGCCCACTCAGTACTCACCCCAGAGAAGCCCAGAAGTACAGGAGGTTACCATCCAATGGGATAACGGTCCCATTCCCACCCATGGGAAGCTGGAGTCCCAGCCTTTTATTTCTTGGACAGAAATGTCTGGGAGAATTCTACACCCATCTCAGTAGGTTCCAGCCAGACCAAGCCCCAGTTATCCACAGCAGTGGCCAGCAGAAAAGCTGTATTCCTTCAAGTCCATGTGGAAACAGGTTAACTAATGAGTGAGGTTTTTTTAAGTTTCAACATTCTTTTTAAATTGCCAGCGTCCAGAGCACATTCTCAGACCTCAATGCAATTAAATTACAAATCAACAACATAAACTCTTCCAAGATGTTTAGGAAATTTCAGTGTTCTCATAAATGACTAAAGTTAGGAAATTGCAATAGGAATTGTGAGAGGCTGGTCCCACCGGAATGGATGATTAGCACAAGAACACAAAATTTCATAATGTTACTGAGTCCAGGCTAGTACTGCTCACTGCACAGCAGGCGAATAAATTGAGAGATGAGTTGTTGGAGGCAAGAAATAACAACTTTATTTAGAAAGCCGGCCGACGGAGAAGGTAGTGGACTAGTGTCCCGAAGAACCATCTTACTCAAGTCAGAATTCAGACATCTTTCACACTCGGAGGGGAGGGAGTGTGGTTGGTTGTTGCAAGCTTCTTGGTGTCTGCATCCGTGCATCTTGCAGGGGTCTCCTGAGTTCTGGTCACAGTATTCCAATAAACCTCTAAGACAAATGTTATTCCCTGATCTGAAACTTTTCATCTTTCTGTGAATGGAAAATGTTATACTTTTAAATGAGGTCAGAGCCTTGAGAAGGGACCACCCTGTATGTTTCAGGCTACAGGCAACATTCTTAACTTGTAGCAAAAATGATAGAATAAAGGTTAAAGTATAAGAAACAGATCTAATATGCAGTCCGATCTGTTCTTCCCTATGACAGTAATAGTCAAATATCTCTAGAAACAACAACAAATCAGTAAACTGAGAAGTGAGTTCTTTGTAAAAAGAAAAAGCTAAGAAAACAGACAAACCTACAGCCAGAGAGATGTAGAAGAGGCAGGGGCAGGAGGGAGGAGGAGGAGGAGGGGGAGAACCATGACTCAGAAGCATGAAAGGTGGGGTTTAACTGCAGTGAAAACTAAAAGTACATTTAAAAGATACTGTGAATAACTTTATCCAATGACTCTGAAAACACCAATGAAATGGATAATCTTTAGAAAAGTAAAAATTGCCAAAATTGAATCGAGAAGAAAACAAAGGCCTGAGTAACCCATGACCTCTTATATAAAGTCAGTAGTTAAAAGTTTCCCACCTTACAGGGTATCCCAGGCAGATTTTCAGGTGAATTTTATCAAATATTCAAGAAGTAGATCATCTTCATTTTATACAAATTGTTTCAAACAACAGGAAAAGAGGGAGTGCTATTATAGTTCATTTTAAGCTGCCAATACAAGTTTGATGCTTTGGAACTGTGGTGCTGGAGAAGACCCCTGAGGGTCCCTTGGACTGCAAGGAGATCCAACCACTCTATCCTAAAGGAGATCAGTCCTGAATATTCATCGGAAGGACTGATGCTGAAGCTGAAACTCCAATACTTTGGCCACCTGATGCGTAGAGCCGACTCATTGGATAAGACCCTGATGCTGGGAAAGATTGAAGGCAGGAGGAGAAGGGGACGACAGAGGATGAGATGGTTGGATGGCATCACAGACTCAATGGACATGAGTTTGAGCAAATTCTGGGAGACAGTGAAGGACAGGAAAGCCTGGTGTGCTGTAGTCCATGGGGTCAAAAAGAGTCGGACACGACTTTATCAACTAAACAACAGCAGCAACAAGCTTGATAATAAAATATGACTAGGAAAATATATTAGACCCAAGTCTCTTGCATCTCCTGCATTGGCGGGTGAATCTTTACCATGACGTCACCTGGGAAGCCCCTATATATGTGCAACTCAACCGCAAGGAGTACATGAACTAGGTAAAGAAATACTACAAACTAATAGCAAAAGAATCCGAACAATCTAACATTTAATGTGTGCAAAGTTGACGAGCAAGAAATTCACAGAAGAAACTCAAGTGTCTAATATACAAACACATGAAAAGATGCTCAAATTTGTCAGGAAACACTGACCTAGAAAGTAAAACAATGAAATAGCATTTCACGCTCGTCAGACTAGCAAATAGCTTAAATCTTTAGACAAAATATTACAACCACTTTGGGGGGCAAATGGCAGTCTTTGGTGAATTTGAAGACACTTATCTTCTATAATGTGGCTCTTTTAAGGGCGACAGAGACAAACCACTCAGTCCAGGTACATGTTCAGCTCACGACAGAGCCGGGCTCTGTCCATCAGACAGCCTGCCTCTCTAATCAGGGGGTTCATCCTGAGTGATGATCAATTTCTAACAGCACTTGGACATTTTGATAAGGCAAGGCTTTTGTTCACTCTAAGGGTGTCTCATAACTTAAAAAAAAAAAAAAAACTTCTAAAGTGTTTAATCCAAATAGAAGATCTAACCATCAAATGCCACCCCCTTGAGTGTGTCGATATAAAGGATGTCAAAATTGCAAGTAGAGAAAAAGACAGTGGGTGTATTTTTAGCTTTAATGCTAACACAGATCATCCAGTGCAATCATGTGAAAATGTTTCCAAGAACATTTTAACCACTTAAAAGTGGCCTGTTTTCTAAAAGGAAAGCGAGGCTATTTTACTGGGGGAAATCCATGTTTCTAAGAGGCCAAGTCAGATGCTGGGTGAATGGCCAGACCACTTTCAGGAATCATCTAAATAAGGGACCACTTTAGGAACCATGTCCCCTGATCCTAACACATAGACTGTGCTCCTGAGAGCCAGGCTTTTAGCTGGAAGGAGCGCAGTGAGTGTCTGGCCTGGGCTCTTTAATTTACAGATGAAGAATGGCATGTGTATTTTCCTGTTTCACTGGGAGTTCTTGGGGAGACATTAGAGTGTCTCCTAGCCACCTGGTCTGCCTGGCCATCTTTCTCTGCTCTGGGGGAGCGCAGTGTCCCTGGAAGGAAAGGTGCCCTGAACTCGACAAGAGGTGCACGGACTCCTCGGTGCCACCGGGTTTTCTACATTCAGATGCTGGTCCTTAAAATCAGTGCCACGTGGAGGTTCCAGAAAGAAGCATGAAAGCAGTTCCATCATCATCCTCTCTGTGTCTGGGGGCTCTAGGGGATGAGTGGGCAGGAGGACAGGCTGACGGATGGGGACCGTGAACTCTGATCTGTCAGGGTGACCTGCAGAGAAATAGAGCACAGGAAGGAAAAGACACGTCCGTACATACCCAAATAAGCCCTGATAGTAGCAGCTACAGTGTTCAGTTGCATCCGACTCTTTGTGACCCCATGGACTGTAGCCTGCCAGGCTCCTCTGTCCATGGGATTTCCCAGGCAAGACTACTGGAGTAGGCTGTCATTTCCTTCTCCAGAGGATCTTCCTGACCTAGGGATCAAACCTGCAACTCTTGTGTCTCCTGCATTGGCAGGCAGATTCTTTACCACTGAGCCACCTGGGAAGCCCTTGAGTTTATCTAAAAGCATTTATCCCTGGTGGTCACTCATTAAGACTTCACCTTCCAGAACTTCCCTGGTGATGCAATGGATAAGCATCCACCTGACAATGCAGGGGACACGGGTTTGATCCCTGATCCAGGAAGATCCCACATGCCAGAGAGCTACTAAGCCCGTGTACCATGACTACTGAAGCCTACATGCTCGAGGGCCCTCGAGCCAGAACTAGAGAAAGCCCGCATGTAGCCACAAAGAACCAGATCAGCCAAAAAGTAAATAAATAATAAAAACACATTGCCTCCCAATGAAGGGGGCACGGGTGTGATCCCTGGTCAGAAAGCTGAGATCCCACATGCCTTGTGGCCAAAAACCAAAACATTAAAAAAAGAAATATTGTAACAAATTCAATAAAGACTTTATGTTTTAAAAAAAATGTTTAAAAAGCATTTATTGAGCAGAGGCTCAATGTAAGTCATCATCCGAGGCAGGTGCTGAAAGGGTGCTGAGTTGGGTACACGTTCACTTCAGTTCAGTTCAGTGGCTCAGTCATGTCCGACTCTTTGCGACCCCATGAATCGCAGCACGCCAGGCCTCCCTGTACATCACCAACTGCCGGAGTACACTCAGACTCACGCCCATTGAGTCAGTGATGCCATCCAACCGTCTCATTCTCTGTCGTCCCCTTCTCCTCCTGCCCCCAATCCCTCCCAGCATCTATGTCTTTTCCAATGAGTCAACTCTTCGCATAAGGTGGCCAAAGTACTGGAGTTTCAGCTTGAGCATTATTCCTTCCAAAGAAATCCCAGGGCTGATCTCCTTCAGAATGGACTGGTTGGATCTCCTTGCAGTCCAAGGGACTCTCAAGAGTCTTCTCCAACACCACAGTTCAAAAGCATCAATTCTTCAGAACTCAGCTTTCTTCACAGTCCAACTCTCACATCCATACATGACCACTGGAAAAACCATAGCCTTGACCAGATGGACCTTTGTTGGCAAAGTAATGTCTCTGCTTTTGAATATGCTGTCTAGGTTGGTCATAACTTTTCTTCCAAGGAGTATTCCCCCTTTAAAGAAGAGAGTTGGACTATAAAGAAAGATGAGTGCTGAAGAACTGATGCTTTTGAACTGTGATATTGGAAAAGACTCTTGAGAGTCCCTTGGACTGCAAGGAAATCCAACCAGTCAATCATAAAGGAAATCAGTTCCAAATATTCATTGGAAGGACTGATGCTAAAACTGAACCTCCAATCCTTGGGCCACCTGATGTAAAGAACTGACTTATTGGGAAAGACCCTGATGTTGGGAAAGATAGAAGGCAGGAGGAGAAGGGGATGACAGAGGATGAGATGGTTAGACCGCATCTCTGACGTGATGGATATGAGTTTGAGCAAGCTCTGGGAGTTGGTGATGGACAGGGAAGCCTGTCATACTGCAGTCCATGGGGTTGCAAAGAATCGGACACGACTGAGCAACTGAACTGAACTGACTCCCCCTTTGCTCAGGCATTATTGTTTTGTAGAAGCTCAGAGGAGAAAGTACTGCTACAAATTGGAGCAGCAGGATGTCTTCCAGAAAGAAGTGGGAGTGTGTCAGGTGTGTGTTGGAGTTAAATTCACAGGGATGCAGCCGCTGGGTCAGATCACCAAGCAACCTGGAATATGGTCCCTGGCTTTGACCATCTAGAGCAGTTCATCCCTGCTTTACAAAGCCAACTTCAAAACTACTACTGAAGTCATTTCTTAAGAAAACACATCAGATTACCTACTTGCAGGGCAGAAACAGAGATGTGGGTGCAGAGAACAGACATGTGGGCACCAGGAGGAAAAGGGGGATGGGATGAATTTGGAGAGTAGTGTTGGCACATACACGCTGTGCATGCACGCTAAGTCACTCAGTGGTGTCCACCTATTTGTGTAGCCCACCAGGCTCCTCTCTCCATGGGATTCTCCAGGCAAGAATGCTGGAGTGGCTTGCCATGCCCTTCTCCAGGGGATCTTCCCAACCCGGGGATTGAACCAGCATCGCTTCTGTCTCCTGCATTGGCAATACAGTTATTTACCAGTGACACCACCTGGGAAGCAAAGCAGATAGCTAGTGGGAAGCTGCTGTATAACACAGGGAGCTCAGCTCAGTGCTCTTTGATGACTTAGAGAGGTAGTCTAGGGGGTGGGGGGAAGAGGGAGGTCTAAGAAGGAGGGGATGTGTATATACAAAGAGCTGATTGTTGTATAGCAGAAACTAATACAACAATGCAAAGCAACTATAGTCCAATTTACAAAAAGAGAGGCGTTGAAATTGCTTCCAATTATTTGATATTAGGAATATCAAAAAACTACATCAAATTAAAACATCTAAGAGAAGGTATGAGGAGCCAATAAGCTCTGAGAAGTTGTGATGGGAAGGGTGCTGATCACAAGGTCTCTGTGGCAGGCAGAGGGCCCAGGATGAAGGGGAACAGGCAAGAGCTTGATGACTCTGGGGAAAATGTGGATTTTTTGAGAACATTGCCCGTGATGAAACAAAATTTATCTTTGAGGCAGAACAAGAAAATTAAACATACAGTTCTTGCCGGGTGTTTGTTTGGGGCTCCTCCCTCCCTCCCTAATGCACAGAGTGTCTCTGCCTTACACACTGATCACACCTTCTCCAAGGAGAGAAGGGCTGCTCCACTGTAAAGGTTCATTATTTTTTTTCCTTTCTTCTGACACTGGCAACATAACTTTTTGAAAGAACACAGTTCTTTTCCAGCTCCACAGGGGGTCATGGTGACCTGCTGCTTGCTTGGTATGAGTTTACCTGGACTATGTTTCCTTGGTGAACTTGATGTAAAATATTAGCATGTCATTTTGACCGGACAATCCTTTGTCTCAAAAATGTACATGACTGTGCCTTGACTTCTAAGGGGCAGAACAGTCCTCAAAGTTTATACATATAGTCCTCAGTGTGGATCAAATAGAATTCTCTTTCTTCCTTTTTAACTTGAGAGTTAATTGAATTTTCATCAATACCAGGAAGAGCAGGAATACCCAAGTTGCTTCCCCTGATGGAGGTGTTCCTGGCAGGTTGAGGGTTGGTGTGTCAGGGAACTCAGGTGGCCAAGGGCAGCAGATGGAAGAGTGTATGTTGCAAAGACATCCCAGAGCTAAAGCTCCCTCCTTGGAGGTGTTGCTAAATCTCTCTGAATTCTCAAAATTGAGGTTGTGGTGCCAGAACAATTGTCTCTACTTGCACAAAGGTAACGAGGCTGAAAGTTAAATAGAACAATCCTTTGTCTCAAAAATGTACATGACTGTGCCTTGACTTCTAAGGGGCAGAACAGTCCTCAAAGTTTATACATATAGTCCTCAGTGTGGATCAAATAGAATTCTCTTTCTTCCTTTTTAACTTGAGAGTTAATTGAATTTTCATCAATACCAGGAAGAGCAGGAATACCCAAGTTGCTTCCCCTGATGGAGGTGTTCCTGGCAGGTTGAGGGTTGGTGTGTCAGGGAACTCAGGTGGCCAAGGGCAGCAGATGGAAGAGTGTATGTTGCAAAGACATCCCAGAGCTAAAGCTCCCTCCTTGGAGGTGTTGCTAAATCTCTCTGAATTCTCAAAATTGAGGTTGTGGTGCCAGAACAATTGTCTCTACTTGCACAAAGGTAACGAGGCTGAAAGTTAAATAGGATTGTTGTGGATGGACCTAGAGCCTGTCATATACAGCAAAGTAAGTCAGAAGGAGAAAAATATCATGTATTAATATATGTATGTGGAATCTAGAAATATGGTACTGATGAACCTATCTGCAGAGCAGGAATATAAACACAGACATAGACAACAGACATGTGGAACAAAGAGGGAGGACGCATGAACTGGGAGATTGGGATTGACATGTGGGCACTGCCATAGCTAGCGGGAACCTGCTGTATAGACAGGGAGCTCAGCTCAGTGCTGTGTGATGACCTAGAGGGGTGAAATGGTGGGGGTAAGAGGGTGGGAGGGAGGCTCAACAAGGAGGGGATATGCGTATACACATGGCTGATTCACTTCACTGTACAGCAGAAGCTAACACAATGGTGTAAAGCAACTATGCCTCATTAAAAATTTTAATTAAAAAATTTTAAATAAAAAAAGAGTTAAAGCATGAGTGACAAAGACATTGGCAACAAGATTTCTATATGAACCACAATATATGTTTATACTTATATATATTGGGACCCACACTTGTTCCAGAAAGTGAATGGTGCTATTTGTGAGCCTGTTCCCTGATGGCTCCCACGGTAAAGCGTCTGCCTGCAATGAGGGAGACCAGGGTTCGATTCCTGGGTCGGGAAGGTCAGGTGGGCTACAGTCCATGGGATCACAAAGAGTTGGACACAACCGAGTGGCTAACACTTTAACACCAAGAGAAGAGCTGAAGAACAGGCTCTGACTCTGGTAGGCTTTGTGTGTCCTGCCTTCGTTCAGTTTACCAACCCGGTAATGAAAAATGTCCCGCCAACTGGCTCAGGCAGGGCTGACTTGCACGCATGTGGTCCACCTCTGAGTAATCAGAGCCCCGCCCTCTCGATCACAGTGATTGGTTTGGGCACAGTCATGTGACTCAGCCCAGCCAATCAAAATCCCTCCTGGACCTCTGTCCTGTGCCATATGATGAGCCCGGGCTCTGCCAGGGGCTTGGCCCTAGCCTAGTATGAGAGATGACATCATTGGTGCCCTCCTGGGCGCCTGTGTGCCTGGACTTCCCACTTAAGGGAGCCAGCAAGCGCTCTGCTCAGGCTAGTTTGAGATGGTTTCAACTCAGAGAGAGTCCTGAGTAATCAGCCTTTTATGATAATGGCTTTTAAAATGGCTTTTTAAGGAAATTATAGCTAATAATTGCCCAAAATAGAATTATTTGGCTATTAATTCAGACCATTGAGAGAGGAATGTTCTACATTTTAGAGGCACAAATACACCTTTGCAGTATACGTTGTTTCCTCAAACAGACACTCTCTCTCCCTGTCCCCTTTCTCTCTCTCTCTCTCTCTCTCACACACACACACACACTTAGAGAGTGTTAGGAGATGAAATCAACTTTCCCAAGTTCTAGGATGTCATCAGGTACTAGAGAGTGGTAATTTACTAAATGGCCTTCTCCCTTTGGAAGAGTTAATAGAACTTCTAGAACAACACCTGGCTCACTTTCTCAGAGCAGTTTTTGAATTAGTTAAATCAGGCCAAATAGTTCCAGAAAATTCCCAGCTCTGGCAGTAGGCTTCATTATGAATGTAAAGGAGATATTGCCCTACTTTGATGCAATCACTTGGGGTCTCAGCTGACAATCTGGAAAGTTCTTCCAGATCAGATGTGCTACTTCATCCCTGACAATCCATATAGGGGGTTTCCTGAAGGAAAAGCCCCACCCTGATTCCTGTCAGGGGATCTCCTGGATGTCTCTAGGTCAGGGGTCCCCGTGCCCCTTCCCACCACAGCCAGCAGCCCTCCTTGCTGTCCGGAGCCCCAAAAGACACAGAACAGGCATTTACGGTGGGACATACCTGGACTAGCCTCCAGGTTCAGAGGGATCCCACTTCAACGCCCCCTGGACACCGGGAATCCTGACCACTGACTCAGCCAGTCACACCACTGCACGCCCCTGTTCCAATGCCAAGCCCCTGTCCAAATGCCGAGGTGCTGGTCATTTTCCATGGCTGCCCCCTGTCTCCTTGCCCACACCCCTGGCCACCACAGAGGGACAAAGCTCTGAAAATAAGGCAACACTGGCTCAGAAGTCACAAGACCCCACATCCAGACCAGCTCTGCACAGGGGGCTATGTGGCCTTGGACAAGTCGCTGAGCCTCTCTGGGCCACAAATTCCCCATGGGAATTTGGACTAGGTATCAGTGAGGGAATTTGGACTGGGCCAGTGAAGGAATGTGGATGGGTCAGTGCTTTTCAAACAGTTACTGCCTGCAGCTCGGGCCAGGTGGCAGGGCTGGAGGGCAGAGGCGTTAGTGTGAGTCTCCTGCCCCTCAGCAGTCATGTGATTCCTCCTCCACCAGAATCACTGGATGGTGGACTCCTTTGCTAAAAGCAGTTTGAACCCCAGCTCCCACCCCCAGCCCAGTACATTATCCTCAAAGGCCTTTCCAAGTTGTGATACATGAATGGGATTTACCCACAGGGCATAGAAGATATGATCAATCCAGAGAGAGCCAGTAATCAGCTGAGGGGCAGGGGTGCTGGCCCAAGACTGTCTCTGGGCCTGAAACATGATTGCCTGGTTCCACAGGGAGGTCACCTCTCTCACTCATCAGTGAGCGCTTCATACTAAATACTAACAAAACACAAAACAGGAAGCTTGGGTGGTTTTTTTTTTTTTTTTAGGAAACTTGTTGAACTTAATTTTAATTTCACACTTGAAAGAGAATTCTTTAGCTTTATAAGAAATTTTACTTATGTTTGCATTTAAGATCTCTCTTGGAAATGAAAATAAATAGTAGTGTAGCTTTCACTGACTGTGATATTCAGAATTTTTTTAAAAATCCCTCTTGGAAATAAGTTTTTTTCCTATCATACAGGGTTAAGACTAACTAGAAGGGAGAAATATTATTCCAGGGTTTTATTTATTTATATGGAAACTTTTTTTGAGCACATTGTTAACATTTTAAGACTCTGCCCAACATTTTAAGAATTAGAAAATTAGAGAAAGGTCAGAGAAGCAGGCTAAAACCCACAATGCTCTGATTGTTCTAAATTCAAAACCTAAAAGAGAAAATATTCCCACACTGTCATTTCCAGAAGAACTTCCTGTGGCTATTGCCAAGTCACCCAGCCGCTTCAGGAAGCACTCAGGATGTAACTTCCAAGTTGTAGGCAGGGGATTCCCTGGTGGCCCAGCAGTGAAAACTTCACCTTCCAATACAGGGGCTGCAGGTTTGATCCTACATACTTCCTGGCCAAAAAAAAAAAGCACAAACAAATAAAAAAAATAAAGACTTTAGAATGGTCCACATCCACAAATAAACAAAAAGAGCTGCAGGTCTGATTCCACATCCCAGACAATTACACCATCTGCACTGGTAAGCAGCCTTCGCTCTAGCTTAGCTGCAGAGAACTCTGCGTTTGATAATGCTTTGGGCCTGAGTTTCCCCAGCAAGGTCAGGAGCACTCAGGTTGTCCAAGATTCAAGCAGCAGGCAGGAGCCACCAGGCCCCTTTCCAGGCCAGCTAGAGCATGTCCCAAAGTGACCTGCTCTCCATTCCCAGACCCCCCCACAGTCACCTATGTTCACAGCACAAACCTCTGAGGCCTCCAGACATAGTGGCATATCCAACCAGAAGGCGGGGCCCAGAAGGGAGCCCAAGACTCTCCACACTGAGCCCTGTTTGTGACCTTTTAAGGTCATGTCGCCTTGGGCTTTGTTTTTCACCTGGTGCAAACGGTCACTGGCGAGTTCCACAAAACATTTAAGGTGGAAAAAATATTAATTCTTCATATTTTTTTCTGAACAATAAAAGCGAAGGGGAGACTTTCTACTTATTTTTTTTTGTTATACATACACATGTATCTATTCTTTTTCCAATTCTTTTCCCATTTCAGCTATTACAGAATATTGAGCAGAGTTCTCTCTGCTATACAGTAGGTCCTTGTTGGTTATGTATTTTACAGATAGTAGCGTGTGCATGTTAATCCTAAAACTCCAATCATGTCCCTTTGAGGCAAACTTTGGAAATCCATGTCTTCCTCTTCCCACCTGTCAAGTTTTGAATGGTAGGCTGATGGTAAGAGTGCAGACCAAAGGGAGAAGTTACACACAGAAGGAGTTATGTAGGTGGTGTGCACACCTGTCTGCCTGCTAAAGTCTGCTCCATCTCTGCTCAGTATTTGTATGTCAGCAAGTCAGTTGGGAAATTAGTGATTGGTAGGACATTTGTTATGCTCCTCTGAGCTCCAGGCGCTGTGCTAAGGTTTCCCGATGAATAGATATTGTTTCAGCTCTCAAGGACTTTATTGTCTAAGGCGGGAGAAGGACAAGCAAATAATAACTGCATAAAAAAGCTTCAATCACAGCATAAATAGTACATTTCTGGAAGCAAGAAGAAGCCATGCACTTGTATTATTTTGACATTTTGTGTGAATATTTTTATTTGAAATGTATTTAGTTTCTTTAAATTGTGATTTAAAACAAAAACCTTTAAAAAGTGATACCAATTATTGTGGGATCCCTAATACGTGTGCAGACAGTGTATTACAAAGCAGAGACATCACTTTGCTGACAAAGGTCCATATAGTCAAAGCTATGGTTTTTCCAGTAGTCACATGGAGATGTGAGAGTTGGGCCATAAAGAAAACTGAGCACTGAAGAACTGATGCTTTTGAACTGTGGTGCTGCAGAAGACTCTTGAGAGTCCCATGGACAGCAGGGAGATCAGGTCGGTCAATCCTAAAGGAAATCAGTCCTGAATATTCATTGCAAAGAACTGATGCTGAAGCTGAAGCTCCAATCCTTTGGCCACCTGATGCGAACAGCAGACTTGTTGGAAAAGATCCTGATGCTGGGGAAAATTGAGGGCAGGAGGAGAAGGGGGCAACCGAGGATGAGATGGTTGGATGGCATCACTGACTCAATGGATGTGAGTTTAAGCAAACTGAGGGAGATGGTAAAGGACAGGGAAGCCTGGCATGCTGCAGTCCATAGAGTCACTAGTTGGACACTACTGAGCGACTGAACAATATATGTGCAAATGAAAGGTATGAAAACAGTATTACAAAGGAAGGGATGTGGAAAGGAAGACACACCACTGCAGGTGCAAGGTTGGAACACTGAGTGAAGTGGTGCAATGTTATCTGAAAGTTAAAGATACAAAAGAACGTAACACTAGTAACAATACCATGCCCACAAAGTAACAAAGTATAAGAGCACAATAAGCCAGTGAAGTGAAGTGAAGTGAAATGAAGTCACTCAGTCGTGTCCGTCTCTTTGAGACACCATGGACGGTGATCCATGGGATTTTCTAGGTAAGAATACTGGAGTGGGCTGCCATTTCCTTCTCCAGCCAGTAGAGGCAAGCAAATGGAATTCTAAATAGTATTCAGTTTAAAACAAATGTTATGTATATTTTACCAAAATTTTTTAAAATATCCAAAGCTCAGCTAATTAAATAAGGGAGAGAAAAAAAAAGTAATAAGATGATAGATTTAAACTGGACCATATCCTAAATTGAGCAAAACATTCCAATTAAAAGTCAGATATTGTCAAAGTGGATCAAAAAACAGAACCTGAATTCATATTTCTATAAAAAACCCATTTAGAATATAATGACACAGATGGGGGAAAGGTGAAGGAATAGAAAAAGATATACTGTGCATGTACGAGGCATGAGACTAGCTGGAGCAGCCATATGAATACAGACAGACTAGCCTTCAAAACAAGGACCATCACCAGGCATAAAGAGGACATTCCAGAGTCTTCCCGGTCGTGCAGTGGATAAGAATCTGCCTGCCGACGCAGGGGACGTGAATTTGATCCCTAGTCTTGAAAGATTCCACAGGCCACAGAGCAGCTAAGCCCATGTACCACAGTTACTGAAGCCCATGTGCGCCCTAGAGCCTGTGCTTGGCAACAAGAGAAGTCACTGCAATGAGAAGCCCATGCGGCAACGAAAGCCCAGCACAACCAAAGAATCTATAAATTGTTTAAAAAGTACATTTCAAAATGATGATGGAAGAAGTTCATCATGAAGATATAACAGTTCTAAATGTGTTCAGTTCAGTTCAGTTCAGTATTGATCTCCTTCAGAATGGACTGGTTGGATCTCCTTGCAGTCCAAGTGACTCTCAAGAGTCTTCTCCAACACCACAGTTCAAAAGCATCAATTCTTCATCAGCCTTCTTCACAGTCCAACTCTCACGTCCATACATGACCACTGGAAAAACAATAGCCTTGACTAGATGGACATTTGTTGGCAAAGTAATGTCTCTGCTTTTGAATATGCTATCTAGGTTGGTCATAACTTTCCTTCCAAGGAGTAAGTGTCTTTAAATTTCATGGCTAAATGTGTGCACACCTCATTACAGGTCTTCAAATGTACATAAAGGGAAAACTCCGAGATCTAAAAGGAAACAGACAAATCAATAATTGTAGTTGGACATTTAAATGTTTCTCTCTCAATAATTGACAGAACAAGTAGAGAGAAAATCAGCAATAATATCACCTTTACTCGAGAACACAGAATCAACACACTTCCCTGATTTATGGTTTCAGACACTCTGCCCAACAGTTGCACCATCCAGTCTTTTCAAGTACACGTGGAACATTCACCCAGAGAGACCACGTGCTAGGCTGGGAGTCACAGTGAAGGTAGTGATTCAGATTACGTAATGTCCATTCCTTCACCGTAAAAGAATTAGACTAGAAGTCAATAACAGAAAATTATGTAGAAACTCTCCCTAAAAAAAAAGGAAATCTCCTAAATATTTGGAAATTAATCATGCGTTTCTAAATAGCCCGTGGGCTTCCCTGGTAGCTCAGTGGTAAAGAATCTGCCGGTAGTGCAGGAGACGCAGGAAACTTGGGTTTGATCCCCGGGTGGGAAAGATCCCCTGAAAAGCAAATGGCAACTTGCTTCAATATTCTTGGGCTTCCCTTGTTACTCAGCTGGTAAAGAATCCGCCTGCAGTGCGGGAGACCTGGGTTCAATCCCTGGATTGGGAAGATCCTCTGGAGAACAGCTACCTACTCGGGCATTCTGGTCTGGAGAATTCCATGGACTGTATAGTCCACTGGGGCACAAAGAGTCAGACACAATTGATCGATTTTCATTTTCACTTTCACTTTCTTGTATGCTGGCCTGAGACATCTCATGGACCAAGAAGCCTGGCAGGCTACAGTTCATGAGGTACCAAAAGAGTTGGAGACAACACACACACACATGGGCCAAAGAAAAACTCACAGAAAAAAATAGGAAATATCCTATATAGAGTGAAAATGAAATCAGAGCATATCAAAATTTGTAGGAGGTAGCCTAATTAGTGCCTAGAAGGAAATTTATAGTTTTCAAGACTTTTATAAGGAAAGAACAAAGGCCTCAAATAATTGATCTAAGTTTGCTAGACAAGAGACTAGAAATACAACAGTGAATTAAACCCAACTTAAGAAAAAATAATGACTGGTAGTGAGCACTTGCGTGCACGCTCATTCACCCAGTCGTGTTTGACTCTTTGCGACCCCGTGGACTGCAGCCCTCCAGGCTCCTCTGTCCATGAGATTTCTCAGGCAAGAATACTGGAGTGGGTTGTCATTTCCTCCTCCAGGGGATCTTATGGACCCAAGGATCAAACCTGCATCTCCTGCATTGCAGGTGGATTCTTTACCACTTGAGCCATCAATGAACAAACAGTGGTATCTTCATACATCAGAATGACACTCTTCAGGACAAAGTCTTCATCACCAGTACATACAGCAGTGTGGCTCTCAGAAAACCACGCAGAGGGAAAGAACCCTTACACGCAGAAGCACCTGCGGTGCAGTTCTATTTACATGAAGATCTAGAACTGGCAAACTAGCTAGAGGGGAAAAAATCAGAACTGGGTTGCCTTAGTGTTGGGAGAAGGCTGGGAAAGACTGTGAGGGAATGTTAATTTTTTTTTTTTTTTAAGATGTAAGGATTTTTAAAAGTTGTATTTTATTAAAATATAGCTAATTTACAATGTTGTGTTAATTTCTACTGTATAGCAAAGTGATTCAGTTATACATATATATACATTTCACATTTTTTTTTCCATATAGTTTATCACAGGATATTGAATACAGTTCCCTGTGCTATACAGTAGGACCTTGTTGTTGATCCATTCTAAATATAATAGTTTACATCTGCTAATCCCAAACTCCCAATCTATCCCTTCCTCATCACTTTCTCCTTTGGCAACCACAGGTCTGGAATTTTGTCTATTTTGATAGAAGTTTGGGTTAAGCTTAAATTTTGATATATTTTGCTGCTTAGAAATTTTATTAAAAAAAAAAAACCCATAAACTAATACAGTAAGTCCCATACCTATGAGCCTTCAAGTTGCAAACTTTCTAAGATGTGAACATGCTTTCCCATCAAAGTCTGGCATGAGTGACATTGTAGCTTGCCCTTCATCTCCTATCTCCAATGATCCTTCAGTTCTACCATCTCCAATCTCCTCTCCTTCCTCTAGTCAGTAACTCTTCTTGCCTGTTCACCCAATACCAGCCCCTGTATGTCAGCTATTGTATTGGACTACTGTACTTTTCAAGGTGCTATCAGTTCAGTTCAGTAACTCAGTCATGTTCGACTCCTTGCAACCCCATGAACTACAGCACTGGACATGGAACAAACAGACTGGTTTCAAATAGGGAAAGGAGTATGTCAAGGCTGTACATTGTCACCCTGTTTATTTAACTTATATGCAGAGTACATCATGAGAAACGCTGGGCTAGAAGAAACACAAGCTGGAATCAAGATTGCCGGGAGAAATATCAGTCACCTCAGATATGCAGATGACACCACCCTTATGGCAGAAAGTGAAGAGGAGCTAAAAAGCCTCTTGATGAAAGTGAAAGAGGAGAGCGAAAAAGTTGGCTTAAAGCTCAACATTCAGAAAACGAAGATCATGGCATCTGGTCCTATCACTTCATGGGAAATAGATGGGGAAACAGTGGAAACAGTGTCAGACTTTATTTTGGGGGGG